>ML681984.1:18127603-18190106 GCA_007922195.1 Podocnemis expansa | reverse complement strand
GCTCACTAAATTGGTTTGACACTGTTACTACCTGACAACTGGGGGGGCTGCTGGGAATTTCAGGGTGATGTAGGGGGAGGTTTAAGGGCGTGTTGGGGGCTCACTACACGCAGGTCTGACACTGTTCCCAGCACAGAACTGGGGCTATGAGGGAGACCCCTGCCTGCCGGCCACCCAGCTGGAGAAGGCTGCAGGAGGCCCCCGGCCGTTTTACCCCGGGATCACCTCCAGGAAGCCGCGCAGGCGGGCGCCCCGGCCGGTGACCCCCGCGGGGCGAGGGGCGGCTCGTACCTTTCCCACTCGGAGGCGGTGGTGAAGTCGGTGATCTCGAAGACGTCGGACTCGGGCTGCGGGAGAGGAGACAGAGGCGGTGAGGGGGGCGGGGAGGGAGCCGGCGGGGAGGGGGAGGGGGAGGGGGAGGGGCGGGCTGGGGGGCTCACCTCACTGTCCGCCGCCATCTTGTGCAGCCGGCGGGCGGGCAGGCTGGCGGCGGCGCGGGGGATGACGGGAGATGGGGGCGGGGCGCGCGCGGGGCGTCACGTGCTGCTCTCGCTCGGCCGTTGGGCGGGACCGTTGGGAGCCGTTAGGCGGCGCGGGGGGCTCAACGTTGGCGATGGGCGGGTCCGCGTCCCTCTGAGGGGAGATGGACGGACGGACGGACAGATGGGGAGGGCGCAGCCCTTTTTGGAAGGGCCGGTGAGGGGGGAGGTGCTGGCTGCTAGGTGAAGAAGGGGGCCAGGGCCGGGGGTTGCCGCTCGGCCTCGCACCAAAGCAGGTGGGCAGGAGTATCGATCAATCAAATCATAGGGAGGCGACAAGTTTGGTGCCAGCCCGCACCCAGGGCGCGGGCAACCTGTGGAACTCCTCGCCGGGGTGTTGTGGTGCGGAAGCCATACGTGGGGGTCAGGAAGGAATTAGGCGAGTTCATGGTGGGGAGATGTGGCAGGAACTGCAGGAGAAGAGGATACAGTCCAGAAGGGGAGCCATGTTAGTCTGTGTACAGCCTCAAGATGGATTTCTTCAGGCATATGCCTCTGTGGCCACCAGGGCGTCACTGGAGCCTGGCACACAGGGCATGTGCCCCAAGCGTTGGGCTGGCAGCAGGGCCAGGAGCGGCAGCACTGCCGTTTCTGGCTGGGAATACGGGTCCTGGCAGCCTGCGGCAGCACTGCTGCTCCCAGCCCCGTTCCTGGCTAAGGATCCAATGTCTGGCACCCACAGTGACAGGAGCCGAAGGCGGGATCGGGCCCGGGCCAAGAATCAGGGCAAGGGGTGGGGCGCTCTGGGGGCGGGCTCCAGCTCTTGCCCTCGAGGAGCAATGCTCCTGGTGGGCACCAACCCACTTCAGATGCATGCGCCTCTCAAGTGTAATTTCCACTTCATGCATCTGCTGGAGTAGGTTGGAGCCAATGAAAGCTTATGCCCACAGAAATGTGTTAGTTTTTAAGGTGCCACGGAACTCTTCTTGCTTTGGACAAGATGGTGAGGAATTAAATCTCTAAATGCAATAAGCAAGCAGGGCCGGCTCTACTGTGAAGCAAGAGACAGACATGGCTTCAGGTGACAGTTCTTAGGGGCACCTAGACCCCCTGAAGATCAGGCTGGGTCCCAACTCTTCAACTCTTTCCTAGCAGCTCAGGCACTGTTAGTCAACCTGCAGCTTAAGTCATGCAGGCAGAGTGCACTTTAAATTCCTTTGCAGGTAGATGCTGGAGATTTATGCACTTTGGAAAACCATTTTCAACCTCCATGAATGAGATGGGGAGGGTGCCAAATCAAAATTTGACTTGGGGCACCACAGCCGCTTGACCAGGCCCTGTAAGCAGGGTCTGAACAATAGCTCAAGGTGGATCACTTGAAAGTTGCACTGATCTGTTCGTTTCCCCAGCAGCGTCTGGCTCTGGCCCTTGTCCCAAGACAGGATACTGAGCTAGTTGGACCCCAACTTCAGTTCTTATGTTCCTTTGGTCCAGACCTAGGAGTCTGCACAGGTGGTGTCGTCTTCACTGCTAGAAAAGTGCATGTACTGTCAGATTATTAACATGTATAATCTATCCCACTGTAAAATCCTATCACACTGTAAAATCCTACTGAAGACAAGGCAATGTAGTTTCACTCTACATGAGGACAACTACAGGAGGAGACAAAGAGTTTACCTCCTTTCGCTATCTCATAGCAATATAGTGCATATGTTAGTTACCTCACTGTAAAAAGGCAAAACAGCTTCTGAGCAGTGAAGACAAAGCATGGCACCATGCCAGATGTGGCCTCTGTCTTGGAGACAAGCACTATAGGTTCTCCATGCACTAGGCTCTTCTGGCTCTAGCCCTCCCAAGTACATTCACACACTTCAAATAAGATGCTTTTTTTAAGTATGGCTCCTAGAAATACAAACTACAAGTACAGCAGGCACACTTACTTTCAGTGACAGTTCCTAAGGGCAGTCCAGTATATGGGCAACTCAGGCCTCATTCCAGCACTATTGCCTCCAGGGAGCAGGGAGTCTCACGTGGACACACACGCACATGCTGGTTTGCAGATCCCCCAGCAGAATCCAGTTTTTCTGTCCATATTCAGACTTGTTCATGTGGCCCCCTTGTTGGCAGGTCTTCCCTGATTATTCTCTTGTTGCAACCACCTCTGGCTGCTTTGCCAGCAATAGGCTGCTTTCTGGCCCATCTCTGTTTCTAGTTCCTTTCCCAAAGCTGCGCAGTTTTGTCCCTGATCTCAGCTCCCAAACTGCTGTTTCACTACTGTTTCTGCTCACACACAGCTTCCTGGGGATTCCTAAGTTACGTCCGTCCTCTCTGACCTTGATATAGTACTTCCTTTGCCTGTGCTGGAGAGATCATGGAGACCCCTCTTGGTTGGATGTCCTATGGGAGAATGGAAGAGCCAAACATCAGCAACAAGCCTGCAGGTGCATTACAGTCTACAGCTGAGTGACAACCATAAAAATGTAGGTAGCTAAGATTTGTGACAATATGTCCAATAAGAAAACATTTTTGTTGTTCACTGAGTTCTCTAAGAAGGGGGAAAGAAAGCAAATATAATAAAATCAGATTAGAGCAGCTCACTGGATGAACTAGCTATTCCAGAGGTGGCCAAAGTAGCTCGTGAGCCGCATGTGGCCCTTTTACATTTATAGTGCAGCTTTAGGAGCCTGCTATGTTCTCCTAGCCCTCCCCATTCTATACGTTCTCTGCTAGGCTGGGGAGCTTGGAGCTTTTGCCCTTCAGTAGGATGATAGGACTAGGATTCTGCCCAGAAAACACAGGGTCTCGGGTCACTGAGTTTAGCCACACCCGATTGATTCTAAACAGTTTGAAAAGACTTGACATTAAACAATATTGTTCTAAATAGAAATATAGAACAAAAACAGTACTTGTGAAGGATGTATTTATGTATTGGTCTGGAGTCATTTTGAGTTCAGGGAAATGTATGGGGAGTGAAGTAGTATTTTCAGGAAAGTAGTAGCAAATTGACACATGGAGAAAAGTGCCATAAAAATAGGTCATGCAGCAAAAGTGAAGCTAGACAGACAAGGAAAGGAAAGAAAAAGTAAGCTGTGTTGCCTGCTAGCACAACTTGTGTAATTGAAGACCTAAAATCGTGTGATATAGTTTAATCCTATTTGTTTTCATAGATGACTGAGACACCAATTTACAGTTCTCCAAACAAAATGCCCAGAGGACAGTTGCCTGAGCAACAGCCTGTAAACTAAACAGTCTTGTAGCAGTGGCTGCTGGAAGATTTTACACTAGAAGAACTTGCTTTAATAATAGGATTAAAGTGGGCTATGCAATCTCAAGAGCACTCAGAGAATAAAATCAAACTACACAGAATCATTGTGTGAATTAGCTGCTATCCAGCAAAGAGGGACAGCTATGACCTAAAAATGTTCTATGGATTGGTGTCTCTCTTTCAAAACTTGCGCTTTGAAACAAGCTCTAGGTAAGACGTAACCTCAGCATTTCAGTGTATATTACAGAATCTCTTGTTTTCAGCTGTTATTTTTGAAGCTTCATAGATATGAATGGTAATTTGTAATAATGTAAAAAAGACTAAATCTTAAGGAGATTGCCATCTAATTATAATCTTTACAACCCAGTTTAATGGAATGGCTATTCAAACATACAGCAGGAAAAAGCATCTTCCACTGATCAATGGGTTGGGAATCAGGAGTCCTGACTTCGTCACTGATTTATTTTGGAATGTTGGGCAAGTCTTTCTGCCTCTCTGTAACTGTTTAGCCATATATGAATGGAAATAATGCATGTCCATCCTGCAGACCTGTTCTGAAGCTTAGTGTTATTGTGTGTGAAATAGCATGAGATCCTTGGATGAAAGGTGCCATGTAAAAGTACAATTTGTTATAAGAACTTGAATTTAATCTAGGATGACTCTCTGGGGATAACTATCAACAAGCCCATAGAGGGAACTGTGGTACTTGTTCAAGGAATTATTTTTTCCATTTAGTTAATGTAATAAGAAATAAAGGTCTGATCTGCACGTTTATCAGCACACAGTAGGAAGATTCTTACTGAATATAGAGAGAGTTGTATTGGGCACTATTGATAGTATTTGAAAGTGCCACAGGCCTTCTTGTTTGTTTTGCTGAACTAAACTAACAAAGCTATCCCTTTGGAACATATATTTTCTCAGGTTTCTTTTTTCGTATTATCCCAGCAGGTAAGTTTTTCCATTCCCAGCAGTTGTGCTCTGAGTTCAGTTGAAAAGAAAAGAAAATAGTGAGAGGTATACAAGATCTTAGATGGAAGAAGCAAAAGATGAACTCTTACTTTGCCACTTACACATTTGTTAGCCTAAAGGTATGTGTTATGTTATATGATAGAGTCTATAACAGCTGTGGCCAAACTGCAGCTCTGGAGCCCAATGTGGCTCTTGAATGAAAAATTGTGGCTCCCAGAAGAACATCAGCAAATCAATTTAGGAAAGCAGCCTCGGCCTAGGAGTTCAGGAGGGACCTGGGGATGGCGGGGAGAAGTGTGCCATGGTCAGGATTTTAAAAAACTTGCCACTAGCCTGCAGTCTTCTATATCAAGCAGCAGCTAAGTTTTTACTGTATGGGCCTAATTTTCATGGTAAACTTAAGTAATTATTAGAATCTGACATAAGTAGGATTGATATTTGTCCTCTTTTTATGATAAAATTAAAGTGTGCAATGAATTTAAAACAGTAATTTTGGAGTAGGTAAAACTAGATGGCTATAGGTCTCAGTGTGGCTCTTGAAGGTTTAATAACCAACTTGTGTGGCTCTTGAGTTCCATAAGTTTGGCCACCCCTGGTCTATAATGTAAAAAATTCAAAATCAAACAATTTCCAGAGGAATAGACATGTTAGTGTTTCAGCAAAACAAAAAAGGAATCCTGTGATACTTTTAAAGACCTACACATTTATTTATTACATAGGCTTTCGTTGACACTATCCCATTTCATCAGTTGCATGAAATGGAAAATGTGGCACGTTAGCTGTATGTATACATTCAGAGAAGGGTGGATCACAAGGTCAATTAAAACAGATCCAGAGGGATAATTCGCTAGCCTATCTCAGCAAAGTAAACAAGCTGTTTTGATTCAGTGTGAAAGAGGGAAGCAAGAACGGAGAAGGGGAATAGAGGGAAAATCACCTTTTGTAATGAGTTAGCTATTCCAGATCTCTATTCAAACTCAGTGTGAAAGTGTCTAGTTTCCATATGTTTAGCTCTGCAGTTTCACATTGTAATCTGTGCAGTTCATTAGTGATTAATCCCTGTTCCTCTCTGTGTAAAATGATCTCAGTTTATTTACAGTGGCTAAAGTATAATTTGAAGGGCTCTGGAACCCTCCTAATCTCTGGGCCCCCTTCTTGTATTGTCTGGGCCACAAATGAAGCACAGCCTCGAATCTACAACATAACGCCGACCTTGTCCACTAGTGCCCACAAAAGACCCCTCTTTCCTCATGTCCTCCTCAGCCCCCATCTCCATTCTCTAAGCTCCCTGCCCCCAAGACCCCACTCCAGCCTTCCTAACCCTTCACCCCCCAGCTCCCTCACCTTCATTCCATCCCCCTTCAGCTCCCCAACCCCCTCCACACCTTCCAAACCCCCTTCGGTCTCCTTGTCTCCATTCCACTACTCCACCCCCCTTCAGCCCTCCTACCCCTCCATCCATAGCCCCCACCCCCAGCCCCTACCCAGCAGACTTTAGCTGTTGTGCTTTTATGCTTTCTTCCACCCTAACCTGCCCACTGGCTCTCCCAGTTCCCCCCACCCCAAGCCAGCCCAACTCCTTCTTCCCACCCTAACCCACCCACCAGCTGTCCAGGTCACTGCCCCCCAAGCCAGACCAACCCCTTCTCACACTAACTAACCCACCAGCTCTCCCAGTCCCCCCAACTCCAGAGTCAACCCACCCCTTCTTCCCACCTTCCTTCCCCCACACCATTTCCCCTTCTGCTGCCCAGCATGCTCAGGGCTGGAGTTTTAGAAACTCGCAGCCTGGGTGAAGCCCCTGCTGGCCAAAAGACTATCTCTTATGACCAGGTAGGAGCTGCAGCTGTTGGACATGTGTGGCCAGTGTCTGCGCAGTGGTAGTAAGGGGGGATGCACGTGAAAGCTGCATTCTGTCCCATTATTCTATTTTTAGGGGCCCCAGAATGCTGGTCCCTAAAAATTGTGGGCCCTGGAATGGTGTTCCCATGCATTCCCCCTTACTTTAACCCTGTTTATTTAGTGCTGCCTCAGTGCAGGGAACATGATTTCCCAAGGTCCCTTCCAGCCCTACATTTCTATGGTTCTATTAAAAGAGGAGAGATTAAAAATATTAGGGCTGCTTATTTTAGAGATTAATTAAGTGACACAAGGGGGGTATTGTGTAGTAATTGATGGCAGAAGGCCTGATCCAAAGACCACTGAAGTTGAAGTGTTTCCATTGACTTTAATGGCTTGGGTCACACTCATAAAAATGAGTTGGTTTTTCTGGTTCACCCTTTCTCATATTTCTACCTCCTTAAGTATTCATATGGTTCCTAAAAATTCTCTCTCTCTTGTAGGAAAGCTTTTAAGAGAAATGGTTAAATTTAAGTTTACATATATAAATAGTTGTGTGGTGTGTTTGTGTGTGTTAATGAAGACTTTGTTATGGAAAGCTAATTTGAGAAA
Source organism: Podocnemis expansa (assembly GCA_007922195.1). Lineage (NCBI taxonomy): Eukaryota > Metazoa > Chordata > Testudines > Podocnemididae > Podocnemis > Podocnemis expansa. Next base: position 18,182,942 of record ML681984.1, on the reverse strand, counting down.
AGTGAATACAAGAAAAGGGAACAGCCATTGTAAAAAGGAATACTTTTTAAATTGATTTCAAAGTACTTCTTACACAATTAACCTGTGCATTCAGTGCCACATGATATTATTGGGGCAGATAGCTCAGTAAAATCCAAAAATGGATTGACATTTGTACCATCTACAAGTACAGTAATACTAGCTAAGATAGATATGTAAGTGATATAAACTTTAACATTTCAAGACATAAGCCAAGTATTTATTGCCTGGGATAGGAAGAAACCTCTCTCATGAGCATGTTATTGCATGCGTCTGTCATTGACTTTAACACTTTCTTCTGAAACCTGTACAATTGCCCACTGTCAGAGACAGGAAATTAGACTCCAAATCATTGACAATGTCCTATGACTACTATTTCTATCTAAGTTATTGTCTTTTGGCCACTTGTGGTATGTTTTATTATTTTTAGCATTTAATAATTCAACTTTCAACTAATAATTTCAACTTTCACTTTAAAGTGAACTTACTTGGATTTCACTTCAATGTTGGCATGTTCAGATGAACTGAAGTTATTGTGTTGTGGAAAACTGAACCATGATTCATATGCTTTTATCCTTTAATAATTCATTGAATTACTGGATGTTAGAGAGAGGAACCCATCATAAACCAGCCCTTGCAGTAAAATGGAAATTCTTCTCCTCTTTTACAAAACTGTTGTGTAAAGTTAAGACAGATGCTGATACAGAACAGCTTTCTGAAAATGACAGGTAGAATCACAAAATAAATCTGAACCAAGATTTTAGTTTTTATTGGTTTCTGGTTATCTTTGGTAGGTTAGAGAAGGGTGAACCCACTTATAGGTGAGGAGGAATCTTAAAGGGATTTTGTATGTTGCTTTATATAAGGCTGCAGAAAACCAGGGTAAGCCCCGTGATGATATTTTAGTGTTGATGCTGTGCCACAGTCTTGAAAACTCATATGGGGGAGTAATTTCAACTTAAACAAATTTTATGGAAAAACAAAGATAACTGAGAATAAATGATTCCAGGGTTTCCCAGAGATAACTTCAGAGACTGATGTAGAGATCATGAGCAATATTTCTAAGGTTTACTCTTTTCTCAGAAACCTAGATTATCAGCACTTTTGAACTGGAAGTACAACTCTGATCTCTATAGCTGAAGCAAATCTCAAAAAAAAAATTTTTTTCTAATCCTGCAAATATATGTTGACTGCATCAAGGCACATATTCATATCACTTCTTAATCTGGGTTGTTATTATGCCTTCTACTCACCAGCATTATACAGAGAAATTAAAACTGATCAGTAAAAAACAACAAACATACCAAAGTTATCTCTGTGTAGGTCTCCCAGGGTATCGTGTGTCTGCCTTGTAGACTGTAAGCTCCTCATGGAAAGGGCTTTATGTCTTGTTCAGCATGGAACAGAGGGTCTGTGTTTATAACAATTAATAAAATAAAAGAACCCTTGGCCCTCCATGTTCAGGGTTCATCTTGGGGAGTAATTAAAAATGGGAACTTCTTTATATTCTTTCTGTGATAAGCACAGTTCAGCGGTATGTTCTCCCTGGCCATATGTGAAGAGAATTATACAATTGGGTAATGAACACAAGTTGCTCTACTGAAACATTAACGGTTTAATATTTTATTTCACATGCTGAGTAATTCTAGATGCTTCAAAGGAAATTATAACATTTTTTAACAATGTATCTACTGGTCCATTGCTACCATAAGGGGACAAAACCCTACCTGAATTCATGGCCCATGTGGATTTTGCTACATCTATTTAAGTGTACCCCACTATGACCTGCCACCTCTATTTCCTTCAATGGCAGCATCAAAACTCAACTCTTCCTTAAAGGCATGTTGATTCTATTCTTCACTTCAACAGGTGTTATGTAACCACACAACTGAATTTCTTAACTATAAAGTATAGTATTTTATTTAAGAAAGGAATGTTACAAAAAAACTGAGCATGCTTTGTGTTCTAATTAATTGTTCAACCACTCTGTTCTTTATTGCATCTTATTTCCCTTCCTCTGTACATTGTCTATGTAGATTGTAAATTCATTACTTTTCATTCTGGTCTTTACTGCACCTAGCTCACTGTTGGTGCTAAAAATTTTAAAAGATTTTGTTTTTATTATGCACACCTACTGCTTGTTTGAAACATCCTAGTACATTTGACTCAGTTTCTTGCTGTAATGAGTTCAACAAGCTAATTATATAATGCTTAAATTGGGGGACCCTTGGATGCATTCCTGTACTGTTTACTTACACTACCAACAGTATCTCCTTTTATTAAAACTTTTTAATTTCTTTCCATACGCCTTAGATTTGAGAAAAGTAAACAAATACCATTCTTTTTTTATTCAGAGAATAAAAGAGAGAGACTCCCTCAAGCCTACTGCAGTCAAATTCATCTAGTGCTTTGGTGGTTAAGATTATTTTTATTTTAATAATTAGATACTTATCTAACAATTTACATCTTCATTGTGCTTTAATTAATCCTCCCATCACCTATAACACTTTGTAACTCTAACTACTTTTGAATTCTTTGTGTAATCATATCTCTGTTACAGCATTGTAAAGTGTTGGATTTCCCTTGAAAAGGGAGCAGATATTCTTTGTAATGACAGCTGGCCGTATGACTAAACATTATGTGCACAAGAAACATCTGCCAGCTATAAACAGTCCATATTCCCCAGATGCAGTTATTGTAATCAGCATGGAAAGGTGACCAACAGCACCCTTAGCACTTGCTGGTTAGTTAAGGAGAGATCTTATTGTATTTTTCTACATCTGTGTGTGAGTCTAGTCAAAATATCTAATCCAGGAAATACAGGCTCTGATTCTCCACCTAGTTATGACTGATTTGTGTCCCTGGCTAGGAAGTATGCTGTCAGTGTATCATGGGAAATGAGTTTAGCGCACCAGTAAAGAACAGCAGCAGCAGGACTCCAACTCCCATAAGGTATAGTGGCAGCATTTCCCAAACAAAATTTTTAGTGTTAAACCAGAAGTTTTTGGCTAAAAGTTTAGTGTTTGGATTACATTTTTCAGCTTTTGATTACTGACTGAGAAGTCAAAATTTTCTGCAGAAATAAAATCCCCATATAGGGACAATGGATACGGCGTTTAAAATGTGCAGAATAAAAAAAAATTCAATGAATTTAGACAGGGCAAAATTCCCATTGAGTTCAGTGGAGCCAGAATTTCTGCCCATACTTCCTCTCTTACTGTGCAGGGGTAGCTAAAACCAAGTTATTACTGGACAGTTCACTTAAAGATGTTGAACATGTTGGCCCTGATCCAACAAGATATTTAAGCACGTGTGCATGGGAGCTGTTCTTCTGACTTCAGTGAATCAATGAGAGATGTTGCCAGCTTTGCCTGCATATCTGCACAAAAGTCACCCTCTTAGGACCTAATCAAGCCAGCTACTCCATCAAAGGGGTCCTTCACCTGCTCAACCACTAATGTGATTTACCCCATCGTGTGCCAGAAATGCCCCCACACCTTATACATTGGACAAACAGGACAATCTGCACAAAAGAAAAAATGGCCACAAAACTGACACGAGAAATCACAACACTCAGAAACCAATTGTTGAGCACTTACATCTTTGTAAACACTGTCTAGATGACTTTTTAACAACTGTGCTCGAGAAAGTCAATGAGACATCAAGACTTCAAAGAGAAATAGCTGAATTAGAATTGATATGTAGATTTGATTGTGTGAAAGCAGGATTCGATCATTAGGTTAAAACACATTAAGGAATCTTCAGTATATACCAGGAGATCTGCATGTATCAACTAATGGGCAACTCATATGTGTGCATTAGAAATCATGCCACAGCACAGCATGTAGACAAGCCTTAAATGTAGTTAGTAATTCCAGAAGTAGAAATCTATATATACACATGTAACCCTTCTACCGGGCTGAGCTGGCAGAACAAGGGCCAGGTTCTATATCCAAGGGTTTCCAAATAATGTTATAGCACCAACTGGCTCGAGCTCATGCCCAGTCTTCTGGGAGATCATGCACTATTCCCTGGGCACCCCCAAAAGGGATAATGTTTCCCAGGTCTCAAGTACAAGTCTGAGTGTAGTATACAGAACTTTTAATAGTCATAAAAACAGAATGTAAAAAGCCCAATAACAAAAATCACTCATCTGGCTAATCAGTGTGGAACAGGTTCCCAACATGATCCTACACAGACCATGTGAACTTAATAGTGAAACAAGCACTGATCTGGAGAAACAGTGCAGAACAGCTTCCCAACAAACCCAGGGCATGCAGGCAATGTCTTTCATGCCAGCTGCCTGTTGGTGCCACCCTCTGGTCACTCATGCACTCCGGCCTTCCACTGGCTACTTGTGCCATCAATTGCCTCCACCCACTGGTCACTCATGCTGTCCAGCCCTCTGCTGGCTGCTCTTACCATCCACTGGCTCCATCCACTCTCTGCCAGCTCTACCCACTGGTCACTCACACCATCCAGCCATCTGTTCTTGCCATCTACTGGCTCTGCCCACTGATGGTCACTCACGCTGTCCAGCCTGCCACTGGTTGCTCTCACTGTCCACTGGCTCTGCCCACAGCCCACCAGCACTGCCTGCTGGTTGCTTACTCCATCGCTGCTCCTCTTCAGTGGTTGCAGCTTAGAAAGAGGGATTTCAGCTTTTAAACCATACATAGCTACTAACAGCTTCTCCCATTAAAATAACAAAAGAAAGGCTTCACAGGAAGCCTGGCAAGATCTATCCTTGGGCAATGGGGTGAGGCAGAGCCTCAGGCATAGCTCTAGACTGAGCTAATGCTAAACCCCACCCCTATCTTAACCTCAGCAGGCTGGAAGGAGGGGGGTGACCACTCTTTTAATATTCTTTGTGCTAATGGTAGCTTTTATCCTTTAACCCAACTAAACAGAGTTTGAACAAGCAAGAGAGTAGCATAGTACAAAAGACAGTATTTCATGTTTCTCTTCAGTTGAATTACAGATATTGACAGATTTGAGAACAAATCAACCCAAATACCATTACCCATATTGCCCTGCACCCATAATGAGACTGTGCTAATATGCTCTTTGTGCTCATGCAAATACAAAACCCATGCAGATGAGTTGCCACCTCCCCTTAGAAGCTGTTAGGCACAGCTTTTAAACCGACCTTACACACAATTGTTATGCAGTATGAGGAGGTAGAATCTAGAGTATTAAGTTCCATTGTAATTAAAATAGTGACATTGCATTGGTCCCCTGTATCTTATAGCTTTGCTAACAGTTTACAAAAGCTTTCAGCCCTTTATTCCTAATTTTATGTAAACATGTAAAATAAAGTACAGAAAATACATTTACAGAGCATGAAGAAACAATATTTTTTGTTTTGATCTTTTTTTGTTTTGTTCCAAAATGTCTCTGGGCACAAATTTTTCATATCACAGACTGACTTTTGTAACACTGGTGGTGAGAAATGTGTATGTATTTAAAATACGTGACAAACAATCGATAGAGCATTAGAACTTCCAAAAGAACTGCTAACGAATCATGCATGAGTACTAACAAATATAATTTAAGAAATAGTTCCATAATTACTAATGAAATTTTGAAATACTGTGCCAACATAATGTAGAATACGTAAACAGTTGCTTAAGTGTGGCTTAATCTCTTTATAATGAAAAGACTCATGGCTGTGATTCTGAGCCCTATAAATATCAAGTTATACCCAAAACTATCATTTGGGAATCTCTTTGGGGCCTTCTTATGCTATACTACTTTTAATAGCAGCATCCATGTCCAAGGTCTACAGAGTCAGATGATAGCTGGCATATAGATTGATTTTTCAGTTCCTTAAGCTGCTACTCTGTCTCATTTTTCTTCACATCTGGGTGATGCTACTAGCAAGCTTTCCCAAAACCAGAACTCTTATCCTTTCACCAGAGACCGCTGTATTCTTCTCTTACATTCCATTGCTGATAGTGCAGTTGTTTCCTAGAACAATAATGCTTGGTTTTATAGCACTTTATAAGTGAACAGCTTGGTAAAGTTGCTCACAATGGTAGGTAAGTTTTATTAGCCCCAATTTATAATCAGGGAAACTAAGAAAGGTGAAGTGAGTTGGACAAGGCAACACAGTGAATCAGTAGCAAAACTAGGCTAAGAGTTTAGAACAGCATTTCCCAGCCAATGTGTCACGGCACACAGGTGTGCCATGGAATTTTTTAAAAAACTTTTCAGAGTTCAGGATTGACTTGTGAATGTTCATAAGTTCATTTGGAAACTCTGTGGTGGTGTGCCTCAAAATAATTAAAGGTATGAAGATGTGCCATGGCAGAGAAAAAGTTAAGAACCACTGATTTAGAACATCCTAACTCCCAACCATGTGCTCATTCCTACACATCCTATTACCTCTCCATGAAAAGTGTAGGGTTTTTTGTTTGCGTTATGAAGAAATTATAGCCTTTATAATGCAGTACAGGTTATCTCAGCAATTACTTGAGGTTGTAGTATGAATTTTGTGGTTTTATAATTCAACTTCAACCTTAATTCAACTGTGCAACCTTGCTTCTGTGAAGTATGATGGTCTTTAATTATAAAATTACATATTATTTTTGCCAGAAGACATCTGCCTCTTGCTGTACACACAATTAATTAATTATTATTATTCACTACTAGTCAATGTGTGGCTCCATATCTTATATACTGTGCACTTGTATAACTCTGCTCTGAAGAGAGAATTATTAATTTCCTCACAGGTTTTTCTGTCCTACTGCCCAGTGCTTCACAAATAATTTATCTTCACAACATCCCTGTGAAGTGAGCAGATGGTATTATCCCATTTGACAAATGGGGAACTGAGGCAGAGAGAGAGCAAGGTCGAAACTTTCCACAAATTCTGAGTGCCTGGTTTGAGATACTTAGGACCTAGTTATTCAGGATAGTTAGCATTCTCTGGAACTATGTATGTTTAAAGCACATCTCCCATTAACTTAAACTGCAATTATGAATGCTCAGCACTTATGCACAAGACCCCATTATATCAAGTTGGGAACCCAGAAGATGAGGAACCCACAATTAATGATCAACAGTGAAAAGTCTGGCATAAGTGACCTACCCAGCAACACACAGGAATTTTGTGGAAGTGGCAGGAGTATGATCCAGCTTTTCAGGGCAGCATTCAACTACCCATGAGATGATCTTTTCCCTTCCTGCAGTCCCCTGCTTTATTCATTACACACTCCCAACTTCTGCAATAAGTTAGGCAGGGGTCTTAGAGACAACATCCTCCTCTGTTAGATAATCCTGATCATCTCAAGATCAGCTTCAGTCTCTTCCCTGAATGACCCTTAGGGATTCAGCACAAACATGGGGACCAAATAGGCCTCTGCACTTAATTCAGCAATGGATCTGTGGAAGAAGTGATATGTAAATTAAAGACAGCACTATAATGCATACACACAAGGGGATCGAATTCATGTTGCACAGGCATCTCTAATATTTACATTTAATAATTTTTAGTCCTTAACTCTTCAACTTCATTAAAATAATTCTAATGTAGTTATTTTTTAAAAAGCAAACTAACAAAAACACAAATTCCAACACATAGCATCACATCAACAAGCACATTTCATCAGCAGGATTAGAACCTTATGACTCACCACACAGGCCTTGTGGCAACAGAGGTAATATTCTGTCACCTTCTATGTGGACCAATGTTAGACAAACTCAAAACACAATTAGTGGTGGGTTTTACAGATGTTTGCTGACAGCCTAGGAATATTGAGACTTGGAAATCCTCAGTTCCATTCCATGATCTAGTGGGATGTGGGCTGTAGTAGGAACAGACTTTTCTGCCTGTTTCCTCCATGCTTGACTCCTGTTTCACTGCCTTCAATCTGTCTTGTTCCAGTATTGTTGTCTCCCTCGGCCATGGTTCTTTGTGCAAATCCTTATTTTCCTCATCTACCCAGTCCAAGTCTCCATTCTTCAGGCTTCTGACCCATGCTAGTCTCCTTGCTCAGTCAGTCCTAGACTCCCCTTCAGGGTTCTCTGTCTGAGCCTTGGGACTTGTCTACACTGAAATCCCTGTGGCAATTTCCACAGATTGATGCAGTAGGATCAAATGAGCGGCTGGTGGATACCCGCTCTATTGATCCTGGAAGTGCTCTCCAACACACTAACTCCACCCCCCCACCCCCCCGGAAAGAATAACTATATCGAACAGAGAGTATTCCCCATCAGCACAGCCCAATGACAACCCCACAATAAGGAAGAGTAAGTCAGTCACTGGGAGACAGGCATTCTATAATATGTAGATTGTGTATCCCATTGACCCAGCGTGGAAGTATAGACCAGGCCTTAACCCCACACACAAACACTCCTAGTCTCTCCCTGTCCTCACACCCAGTCTCTTTGCCCAACAAGTCCAACTCTTTTTTGCATCCCTCTCCAGTCCCAGTCTCACCAGAATCCTTGTCCCAATCTACTCTCTTCTGTATCCTGGTCCAGCTTATATCCCTGTCTGCATTTGAATCGAACATCTTCTTCCATTATGTTGCCTGGATGCCTGAAGAGGCATCATCAAGAATGGAAGAGAAACAGCCTCCCTGCTTTTGGTTCCACTACACAGACTTTCTACGTAGAGCATCCATCCAGGAAACATCCAGCTTTGCTCCTGTAGACCTGTGCTGGAAATAGCAAATTCAGTTTTTCTGTAGAGAGGACATCTGCAGTCTGAAGCAAATTCAGAATTTTCAGATTCTCTGTATGCTATCTATTCATCTCTAACAAGTCTCTCCTGAGCATGTACCAATTGTGATTTTCCAACATGGTATAATTTAAAAAAAATTGGCTGGATTTTCATAGTGAGAGCAAAAGGTACAGCCCTGACACAAAGGATGCCACTGCAATATTTCAAGCATGGGATTGCAAGAGACAGAAAATGAGCACTCTTCTAAATATGCTATATGTGAATTAATAGCTTGAACCATCAAAACCTTCATTCGAAAACAAAAGTTTACTGTTAATATGTGAAAGACTGGAAGAGTGCAGCATCTGTGTCTTGGTTAATAATGACAAGGCATGTTGTGTTCAGACAGATGGCTGGCACAGAAGCTGAAGTCAGAAATCCAATAGCAACTGATATAAATGACTAGTTACTTTTTGAACAGTTACAACTGTGTAAAGAAATAGCACAATAAAAGAGACTATACATCATTAATTATGTTCAAAAGCAGTAATCTTGCAAGTTAGCACTGCCTGTGAAAATATAATTAAATCATGAATTTATGGTAATATAGACAGAGTGAAGTCCTGAATGTATTGAAGTCAGTGGCAGTTGCACCATTGTTTTCAGTGAAGCCAGGATTTCATCTGGAGTGTTTAATATCTGTTGTGAAAGGTGCTTAACAAAGCTTTGAACTTACGTTTAAAAATTAATCAGTCCTGTTGTAGATCCCCTTCCACTCCATATACCCAAAGTGCTTAACACAATCACTAAATTAAAGGCCTGATCCAAAGGAAAGACTCAGTAGGCCTTGGATCAGGCTTGAATGATAACACCATAAGTATATTAGCCCTTGTTGTGTTCAGCAAAAGCTCACATAAAGTTGTGGGCTTAGAACCTATTTTAATGAGAAACAGTGTTGGTCCAGTAAAACAAACAAGGAGTCCTGTGGCACTTGAAGGCTAACAAATTACCGCATGAGATTTCATGGGAGAAAATCCCACTTAGTTAGATGCTTTGAAGATGGGGAAACTTACAGAATGGGAGGAAATAAATGCAGGGAAATGTAAATCATGGGAACAAGACACACTATAACAGCAAATTAAAGCAGTTGTAAAGATTCAAACACTGAGGAACAGTATACAGATGAGGTCAAATCACCTTTTGTAATGAGAGAAAAATCCAATGTCCCTATTAAGTCCTGAGACAATGCAACCAAATTTGCAAATAAATTCGATCTCAGTATCTTCTCTTCAAAGCCTTGATCTGGTATTCATGCACCATAACCTCAGCCTCAGAAGAACTCTGACATTATTAAGGAGGCTGAAAATGGAGCTGCTGTCATCATCATGAATAAATTGGATTATGATCAGGAGGCTTATAAACAACTCTCCAACACAACATTCTATAAACCACTTTTCTCTGAACCCACTGAGGAATACCAAAAGGAACTACATCACCTACTCAAGAAACTCTCCAAGGCAGCACAGGAATAAATAAAGATAGATACACCACCAGTACCCCAACCTGGGATATTCTATTTACTACCTAAAATCCATAAAAAAAGGAAACCCTGGACACTATCATCTCAGGCATTGGCACTCTTACAGCAGGCTTATTTGGCAATGTGGACTCCCTCCTCAGACCCTATGCTATCAACACTCCTAGCTATCTTCAAGACACCATGGACTTGCTGAGAAAAATCCAGTCCATTGGTGAGCTTCCAGAAAAACATCATCTTGGTCACTATGGATGTAAAAGCTATTTACACCAGCATGCCACATAAGGATGGATTACAAACTATTAGAACTGTCCCAGATGATGCCACAGCACACCTTGTGGCTGAACTTTTTGACTTTGTACTCACCCACAACCATTTAAGATTTGAGGAAAATTTATACCTTCAAGTCAAGGGCACTGTTACGGGTACCCACATGGTCCTACAAGATGCCAACATTTTTATGGTTGATTTAGAACACCATTTCCTCATATCTCATCTCAAAGCACCTCTCCTCTACGTACGCTACATTGACATCTTCATCATCTGGACCCACAGTTGGGATGCCCTGGAAGATTTCAATGATTTCTACTCCACTATTAAACTTAGCCTGGAACACTCCACACAGGAGATCCACTTTCTGGAGACTACAGTACAAATTAGGGATGGACACACATGCACCACCCCATATCAAAAACCTATTGATTGGTATAGTTACCTACATCCCTCAAGCTTTCATCCAAAATACACCAGAGGATGCATTGTCTACAGCCGAGCCCTAAGATATAACCACATTTACTCTGATCCCTCAGATAGAGACAGATATCTTCAGGTTCTCTGTCAAGCATTCTTAAAACTACAGTACCCAGCTGTGGAAGTGAAGAAACAGAATGACAGAACCAGGAGGGTACTCTGAAGTCAACTATTACAGGAGAAGCCTAAGATGGAAAACAACAGAACACCTCTAGTAATCATCTACAACCCCCAAGTAGACCTTAGCAGCACATCCTCAGGGATCTACAGCCTGTTCTACAAGACAGTCCCTCTATCCTTGGGAGACAGACCTCTCCTTGCTTACAGGCAGCCCCCCAACCTGAAACATACTTACCAGCAACTACAGACCTAACAACAGAACCAGTAAAGCAGGCACATATCACTGCAATAAACCATGCTGCCAACTTTGCGCACATATCTGCACAAAAGACACTGTTACAGGACCTAATGGGTATATCTACACTATGGGCTCAAGTTGATCTAGGCAAAGCCCTGGCCACATTTGTAGTACAGTAAGTTGACTTAGTAACTCCTGCCCATAAAATCAGCTTTAAGGGTTAAGTCAACTTTGTTGAGTCATCTTAACACAATGTGACCATTAAAGTCAATTTAATAAAGTTGACTTAGTGCAGTGGGGCCAATTAAATAAGTTGACTTTATCAAGTCAACTTAAGGCAAGGTGGCCTCACTAAGTCTCCTTAGTAAGGTTTTCTTGAAGTCAACTTTAAGAAGACTTTATTAATTCAACTTAGCTTTTGTAGTGTAGACATAGCCATAAAACCAGCTACTTCATCAAAGACTCATTCACCTGCTCATCCACCAATGTGATTTATGCCATCATTTGCCAGAAATGCCCCTCTTCCTTGTGTATTGCACAAACAGGACAGTCTCTGCATAGAAGAATAAATGGGCACTAATCCGATATCAGAAATCACAACATTCTAAAACAGTGGGTCAGCATTCAACCTTCATGATTACTCCATTAATGTTTTGCTAATTGCAGTGCTCAGAAAGATGCATACCAGATCAAGGCTTCAGGGAGAAGCTACTGAGATCAAATTTATTTGCAAATTTGGTTGCATTGCTTCAGGGCTTAACAGGGACTTTGGATTTTTCTCTCATTACAACAGGTGATTTGACTTCACCTTCCTCTATATGCTATTCCCCAGTGTTTGAATCTTTACAACTGCTTTAATTTGCTGTTATAGTGTGTCTGGTTCCCATGACTTACACTTCCCTGCATTTATTTCCTCCCATTCTGTAAGCTCCCCCATCTTTGAAGCATCTGATGGGATGGGATTTTCTCTCACGAAAACTCATGCAATAAATAAATTTGTTAGTCTTTAAGTGTCACAGGACTCCTTGTTTGTTTTATTGAACTAGACTAAAACACTGCCCTTTTGGAACTTAGTGTTGGTCCACGCAATCAGGTTATCCCACGCATCTGAAAAGACAGCATTAGACAAAGTCTCAAACATTTCATCAGAAGGATAACAGCATTTCTCCTAGATCTGTACTGAATTGTCAGCAAGTGGAATGAACCACATTTCTTAAACAGGTTTAAAACTATGATTTCTAACCCAGCGGTAAGAAGGATACTACCAAACTACTACTGACTTTTTAACAAGTTATGCATTGAGGTCTACATAGTACATGGAAGATTGGTACTGGGGTTTGGGAGAAGATGTTCTGTTTCCAGGACCTTCTGGAATTCCAACCTATTTTACAAAGTTAAGCCATGAGATCCTAAGTGATAGAAGGTAGATTACATCCTCTTTTGTTAAAATGTAGTTAACAGTTTCACAGATGTCTACTTTCTGATCCTGAAATGGTAAAATATTGACTTCTATATCTAAAACCTATGATTTTGCACTGTTATTTTATGTATTACTTTATGTCATACTGTAATTGCTGATCATTGTAGTCTTTCATAACTTTTTTCAGGCTGCTTACATTAATTTTGTGAAGTATAGATTTTATGATATTTAACTGCTCTACAAACTATTAAGATTTGTTGGCTAAAAGGAGAGAAGTATATTGAGTTTTATAAGTCTTTTCTTTGCAATAGATCACTTTAAATTCTGAAATTAATATAGATTTTGGTAAGGTATGAAAGTTTTATTTAGGCATTTCAAGCAGCAAATGGTTTTAATTTTGTTTTGTCTCCCTATTAGAATTTTAATTAGGAATATTTTTTCCAGAATGTGTCTAAATTTGTTCCCAAGCACTTTAAATATTTAGAATATAATATATACACAAAATACAGCAAAACATAGTGCTCTTAAAGATAAATTAATAATGATTTTATTAAATCCAAAGTCATAAAATTTGTGTACAACCATACAATATCATTATTAAAGAGAGAAATATATGTGAGTTTTGCATTATCTATCACTGATCTATATTGCTTTGTATTGCTACAATACATATGTATTGTTGCAAGTTGTGGAATTCTTGTAGCTTTCTAAAATCCACATAAGATAATGAAGAAATGAGCTGGTCACATAAAATACTAGAAATGAACAACTAAGTAATCTTCTTTGCAGTATTAATCTTTAATTTATTGTCAAGTAACCAAAAATGAGAGTAAAACAAGAACTAGCTAATACTGAAGACGAAAAAGATTCCTTTCATTCATTGACAGATGCATTGTTGTGCAACTTTGTGTGTTGTGGGGTTTCTGCCTCCTTCTGAAGCATCAAATATTGGTCATTGTTGGAGTGAGGGAGGATACTGCACTAGATGGATGAATGATTTGATCTCATATGACAAAATCTCAACTTTTTATTTCAGAATTCTGTACAATTGAAAAAAGACAACTATTGTGCCATTGATCAACATATGACTTTGGGAACGATGTAAAGCAGTGTTTCTCAACTGGTGTTCTAAGGAACATCCATGTTCTGTGGACAGAGTGAAGGTATTCTGCAACCAACCCCTCCCTGTCGGGGGGGAGGGAGAAATGAGTGAAGAGGGGGAAAGAAGCAACATGGTGAGCTGACACATGCCTTGGAGATATAAAATGCCCCAGCTGCAGCAAAGCTTCCAGACACATGGCGGCATCCACCACCATCTTGTTCTATTGCTGGGGACGGGGCATTTTAAATTTCCTGCTGCTTTTTCTACCAGTATTGAAATCTCTTGGACATAACTTCCATGGTAAGACTTTCTTTGATGAACCTTACTCCAAGAATAGATGAAGTTTGTTTGAAGATGCAGGACCAAAATGCCCATAAAAACTTTAGTAATATTTTCAGTTTTAAGTTGTCTGCATAATAATCATTACGTATTTTTTTAGAAATAAAACACATTCATAAAATCATATTTAATTCCATTTCCTGAATCATTTTCACAGGAATGCATGGTACGTAGATATTACAAACATTACAGCTGGTATATATTGGCTTTTTTGAGAAAGTTTTCATCAGGTGTTCCACGTAAAGTAATTAATAGCGGTAGGTGTTCCCTGATCCATTAAAGGTTGAGAAACACTAATGTAGAGTATGTTGTTCTAGACTCAGCTTCAGTTGGTTTCCTCATCTTTTTATAATTTTGTATTTCTCACTCTTGTGTGGTGAGATGGCAGCAGCATCTTTCTGGTCCATACATTGCTGTTCGCTATGTCAATTCTTTTAGACTAGTGCACTCTATAAGGCATAGATTTGCATTAGGCTTTTATCAGACCTTTCTACAGTCTTACACAATGATTCATGGAAAAAATGTGCTAAAGACAGCAAATGGAAGCTGAGATGGGGAACACAGACAATCAGCTGAACTCAAAGGAGTGAGTAATGCATTGGTTGTGCATCCCGCACAGTATAGTCTCTCGCTCCCAGTGGTGCTTGTCAATAGGTTCATTAACTTCTACTAATAGCTAGTCTGCTGATACCACCGTCAACCATTACTAGAGGTCATTGATGGCCAATATTTAGGAGTTGTGTGGCACTTTAAGACTAACAGATTTATTTTTTGCATGAGCTTTCGTGGGACAAGATCCCACTTCCTCAGATGCTTCGAAGATGGGTGAACTTACAGAAAGGAATGAAACTAAATGCAAGGGGGTGTAAAACATAGGATCAGGTCATACAGTAAAAGCAAATCAGAGCAGTTTTCAGGTTCAAACCATGGGAAGCCTGAAGTCAAATTACCTTTTGTAATGGGAAAAGAACCCATAGTCTGGATTAAGTCCTGCTTTCACAGAATTTAGCTTGCATATTAATTCAAGTTCAGCTGTTTCTCTTTGAAGTCTTGATGTCCCAGCTACATCTCTAACAATCGTTAGCAAATCAGTTATCAAGTGATTAGGAAGATGGAAGTGCTCAGGAACTGGTTTCTTTGTTCTTTGATTTCTGATATCAGCTCTGTGCTCATTCAGCCTCTTACGCAGCGATTGTCCAGTTTGTCCAAGATATATAAGGTGTTGGGGCATTTCTTGCACATGATGGCATAAACCACATTAGCAGATGAGCAGGTAAATGAGCCTTTGATGGAGTAGCAGGCTTGATTAGGACCTATGATGGTATCTGTTGTGCAGATATGTGGGCAGACTTGGAATGGAACTGGCAATTATTGATTGATCCTTTTCCCCTTGTTCCCCCCACAGCTTTTGGCAGTCAGAGGTTAGCAATATCCAAAGTGTGGGGTGCATCACTGACCATCTTGACTAATAGCCATTAATGGACCTATCCTCTTTGAACTTATCTTTTTCTTTTTTTCCTTTTTTTTTTTTTTAAACTCAGTTACACTTTTGGCCTTCACAATATTCCCTATCAATGATGTCCACAGGCTGACCTTGCAGTGTGTGAAGAACTTCTTTATCAGGGGATAACATATAATTTGGGTGGCCCCAGAACCCTCCTAAATTTCTGGGCCCCCTTCAGCAGGTCTGGGGGCCCCCCTTCATGTACTCCAGCTAGTGCCCCCAATATCCATTCCCCTGTCTCCAAAATCCACCCCCAGCCCTCACTACCCAGCTCCCTGTCCCCAATATCCATCAAATCCCCACTACCCACCCCCAAAATCCACCCCTTGCCCCCAGTATCCATTCCCCCATCCCAAATTTGCCCCAGCCCCCAATATCCATTCCTCTGCCCCCAATATTCTCCAGCTCCCAAAACCCACACCCAAAATCCACTCTCAGCCCCCAATATCCACTCCCCTGTCCCTAGTATTCCCTGAGCCCCCAAAATCCACACCCCTGTCCCTACTACCTACCCCCAACATGAGCTGGCCCACCCCAGCACTTATTGGTAGCTGCATGCTGGGCTGGGAGACAATCCCTCCTGCAGGCTGTGCTTGGCGGCTTCTACCCCTAAGCACAGCCTGCAAATGCATGGGGGAGCCGGGCATGCACCCCCTCCCGCCCTGCCTGCTGAAATGCAGCAGAACAGTGTTCTGGGGTCTGCAATTTTTAGGGGTTCAGCATTTGAGCCCCTAAAAATAGAAAATGGAACCAGAATGCTGTGTTCCGGGGCCCACTATTTTTAAATGGTGGGCCCCAGAAAGCAGTGTTCTGGCTCCATTTTCTATTTTTAGGGGGCCTGGAACACTGAGCTCCTAAAAATAGTGGGTCCTGGAATGGCATTCCACCACGTTCTGGTGCATTTAACCCCTGTTCCTTATGTTTGTTTTCAACCTGCTGCCCATTAATCTGGTCACTGGGAGGCATTCATGGACAGAGGTCTGTTCTTTTGGGATGGACTTCACTTGAACAGAGAGGAAAATAAACTTCTAGGATGGAGGTTAGCACAACTGATTAAGAGAACTTTAAATTAGAGGGTTGGGAAGATGGTTGGGACTTGCCCAGAAAATCAGATGTGGAGATTACAGCACTGAGACAGAAGAAAATGAAGTAAGAGAGGACACAGCAGTGAGGAGCAGAATGGACATAAAGAGGAAAAGTAGTGTAAATACCAATCTAATGGCAATACTAACAGTAGAATGACTGTGCAAAATCAGGTAAGGAACATTAGCAAAGCAAAGTAGCAAAAATCAAAATGTTTTTATACCAGTGCTAGGAACCTGGGTAAAACAATAGAGGAACAAGATCTATTGTTAAAGGAAGTGAAATCAAGAATTATTGGGCTAACAGAAACATGGTGGTATGGTAGTCATGACTGAAATAAAAGTATTGATGTGCTGTTTAAGAAGGGCACATAAATGCAAAGGTGGTGGAATAGCATTGTATACCAGTGATGAGGTAGATTGTAAAAAAAAATTAGAAATGATGGAACTGATGAGAAAATCTGGGTAAAAATCACACTGGGGGGAAAAAAACTCCTAGAGTTTCCACTGGGATAATTCTTGGGGTGTGCTACAGACCCTCGGGATCTGATTTGGACATGGATGGCGACTTCTTTAAGGCTTTAGTGAAGTAAATGCTACTGGGAACTGTGAGACTATGGGAGACTAACTTCCCAGACATAGGCTGGAGGACGTCCTAGTAGAAATAATAGGGCCCAGATTTTCCTGGACCTGATAGCAGATGAATTCCTTCTCCATATAATTACTGAACCAACAAGAGGAGATTCCATCTTAGATTTGGCATTGGTGAGTAGCAAGGGCCTCATAAAGCTACTGGTTGTAGGAGACAACCTTGGTTTGAGTGACCATGAGCTAATTCTGTTCAAACTAAATTGACAGATAAACACAAATAGATTTGTGACTAGGGTCTTTGACTTCAAAAGGGCTAACTTTAAAAGAGGAAAGAAATTAGCTGGGGAAGTGGATTCGACTGAAGAATTCTTGGTGCTTCTTACACAAAGGACTTTTTTTTTTTTAGCAAGGTTTTGCGTACATTTAGTGAAACTGTATTTGAGACATGGGTATATTATTTTATTGTATTAATATAATAAGTTATTGAGCACCTTAGCATTAAAGAGCATACATTATTTATAAGCAGCAAGCAGGCATACAAGGATTAAATGCTTATGCTTTTTTTGCTGTGGGGCAGCTTTTGATTTTTTATTTTTTGTATTTGAGGGCTTGTAGCAAGCATTGCTTTAGTGTGGGGAGAGCCCTGGGCACTTAGCAGGGTTTGGGGTTTCAGGAGAGGCTGCTGCTGCTCAGGTGGACACTATTAATTAAGACCCAGAAGAACAACTAGATGTGCAGCCAACACCTGAAGCTGTAACTTCACTGCCACCCCCTCCATTACAGAGCACAGCAGCTGATATGAGGCATAAGATCATGGATAAACTAGCTACAGTCAACCCTCGAGACCCATTACCAAGGCTCGTGGGAGAAGTACCATCAGCTAGTATACTAGAATAGTCAATAGAGCCCTAATGACAATTCCTACTACCACCATAACTCAAACCAATGAACTGGTGTACGCTACAGCCTCTGTAATCCTGGAGATGCTTGGCTACACAATCAAAAAGAACAGCAGTACATAACCCCCCTGGAAAATGAGGTTGGAGGATAAGATCAAGGCAGCCCGGAGAGAAGTTAGCCAGCTGGTGGAACTACAGAAGGGTGTAGAGATTAAGGATAAGACTCGGCTACTGAAAAAATACAAGGGCCTGACTCCATCGGAAGCCCTAGAGGCTGCTAAGCAAAGGCTCACAGCACTGGCCACCAGGCTAAGGAGATACACTAGAGAAGCAGAGGCCAAAAAGATAAATGCCCTGTTCTCCAAAGAACCATCCAAGGTGTACTCCCAACTGCAGTGCAACAATACAGTAACAGCTGAGCCACCAACAGCAGAAACTGAACAGTACTGGAAGAACATCTGGGAGAAAGAGAAGACTCATAACACCAGTGCAAAGTGGCTGCAGGACCTGAGAACAGACCACAGCAATCTCCCAGAACAGGAACCTGTCACCATCACAGTAGCAGACATCCAACAGCGGGTCAAGAACATGAAGAGCTGGACAGCACCTGGCCTGGACATGATCCACACATACTGGCTAAAGAAACTAACAGCAGTGCATGAGCGCTTAGCAGCACAGATGAACCAGCTGCTAGCAGCAGGCTCCCACCCAGACTGGCTAACACAAGGAAGGACAGTGCTGATCATGAAAGACCCCCACAAGGGAACAGCACCATCCAACTACCGGCCAATAACCTGCCTCCCACAACATGGAAAGTCCTATCAGGCATCATAGCCGCCAAGCTACAGGACCACATGGGCCAGTACATGAGTACAGCTCAGAAGGGCATTGGGAACAACACCAGAGGCTCAAAACACCAGCTGCTCATAGATAGAGCAGTCGCCCAAGACTCAAGGTCTAGACAGACCAATCTGAGCACAGCCTGGATTGACTACAGGAAAGCCTACGACTCAATGCCGCACACATGGCTCTGTGAATGTCTGGCGCTATACAAAGTCAACAGGACACTAAGGACCTTCCTCAAGAACTCAATGGGACTGTGGAAGACAACACTGGAAATCAACTCAAGACAGCTTGCACAAGTGGCCATCGAGTGCGGCATATACCAAGGTGATGCGCTGTCCCCACTGCTGTTCTGCATTGGCTTGAACCCCCTCAGCCAGATAATCACAAGGACTGGATACGGATACAAGTTCAAGAGTGGAACCACCATCAGCCACCTCCTCTACATGGATGACATCAAGCTGTATGCTAAGAATGAACGAGACATCGACTCGCTAATCCACCTGACACAGATCTACAGTGAGGATATTGGGATGTCATTCAGACTGGAGAAGTGTGGCCGGATGGTAGTAAAGAGAGGAAAGGTAGTCAAGACTGATGGGGTGGGACTACCAGCAGGCCACATAGCAGACATACAGACCAGCTACAAGTACCTTGGCATCCCACAGTCACATGGGAACCACGATGAGGAGGCAAGGAAGACAGCAACATCCAAGTACCACCAGAGGATAAGACAGGTCCTGAAGAGCCAGCTCAATGGGAAGAACAAGATCCACACCATCAACAGGTACGCCCTGCCAGTCATCAGATACCCTGCTGGTATAGTGAGCTGGCCAAAGGAGGACATGGAGGCTGCCGATGTGAAGACCCGGAAGCTCCTCACAATGTACGGAGGTTTCCACCCCAAGTCCAACACCCAGAGACTGTACGCCAGCCGGAAAGAAGGCGGGCGGGGTTTGGTGAGTGTCAAAGCCACTGTCCTGGATGAAACCCAGAGCATCCAGGAGTACATCAGTAAGATGGCACCCAAAGATGAGCTGCTGAGAGAATGCCTGAGGCAGCAGCAGACATGGGAGGAAGATCAAGCAGAAGAAGTGCCATGGCAAGACAAGACCCTGCATGGGATGTACCATCGACAGATAGCTGAGGTGGCTGACATTGGGAAATCTTACCAGTGGCTGGAAAAGGCTGGACTAAAAGACAGCACTGAGGCACTGATCATAGCAGCACAAGAACAGGCACTGAGCACCAGATCCATTGAAGCAGGGGTCTACCACACTAGACAGGACCCAAGGTGCAGACTGTGCAGAGAGGCCTCAGAGACAGTCCAACACATAGTGGCAGGATGTAAGATGCAGGCAGGAACAGCATACACTGGACGGCACAACCAAGTAGCTGGCATTGTGTACAGGAACATCTGCACCGTGTATGGGCTAGACCCTCCCAAGTCCAGATGGGAGATTCCACAGAAGGTCGTGGAGAATAACAGGGCTAAGATTCTGTGGGACTTCCAGATCCAGACAGACAGGCAGGTACTGGCCAATCAACCAGACATCGTGGTAATAGACAAGGACCAGAAGACTGCGGTGGTGATAGATGTAGCAGTGCCAAGTGACAGCAACATCAGGAAGAAGGAGTATGAGAAGCTGGAGAAGTACCAGGGCCTGAAAGAGGAACTAGAGCGCATGTGGAAAGTGAAGGCCAAAGTGGTCCCGGTGGTGGTAGGAGCACTCGGGGCTGTGACTCCTAAGCTGGGAGAGTGGCTCCAACAGATCCCAGGAACAACATCAGAGCTCTCTGTCCAGAAGAGTGCAGTGCTAGGAACAGCTAAGATACTGCGCAGAACCCTCAAACTCCCAGGCCTCTGGTAGAGGACCCGAGGTTGAGGATGACACATACCACCCATAGGGGTGAGAGGGGATAATATAATAGTGTGTGTGTGTGTGTGTGTGTGTGTGTGTGTGTGTGTGTGTGTGTGTAAATAATATTTTTACAGTTTTTTGGGTTTTAGCTTATTTTGCAGCTGTTGTGGCTTTAAGCCCATTTAGCATTAGCTTAATTCAGAGCAGAAACAGTTTTTAATTAATTTGTGCAGGGGTAACTAGTGGTTACTCCCAGTATTTTATTTTTGGGGTTTTTTTTGGCAGAGCCATATTGGGCAGGGGCAAGGGCAGAGCATACATGACTTGGTGGTATTTTATTAATAACTATACTTGCTGGGCGAGGCATCAGGTGTAGCAACTCAAGGCTACCCCCAGCACCAGGCGGCCCCCCACCACAATTAAGGCAATAACAATGGGTGCAGCATTAAAGTTAAAAAAGGTCAAGGCCTGGGGAGACTACCCTTAAAATATGTTTTACTAATGGTGAACAGTTAGCTCTGACTAGGCCTTAGCCATGCGAAGAAAAAACATTGGTTATATACACTATTTTAATTTGTGCTTGTGGGAACATTGTGCCTTACTTAGCTAGCACCTGCATGACCATAAGGTGCTGCTGCAAAAAGTCCTTTAAATTATTAAAGATCACCCTGAGCTCTACAGAAACATTGCTTATAGGTGCCATGTGAGGTTGCAAAATAAACAACATTTACGATGTGGTTAATTACAGGGGTAACATTGCAACAGCAACATTTTACCAGGGGCTTGTTACAATATATATATATATATATATATATATATATATATATATTTTTTTTTTTAAAGCAATGGTGTGGAGCAATGGCACACACATCCAGCCCCAGCCTTTGTTATAGACCTGCGCGTTATAGTTAGCTATTGACTGCTATACATACATGGTCATGACTTGACAGAGGCTGCAGGGCTCCGGAGCAGAGGGAGGTAGGGAGTGTGGAATTTCTGGGCACAGCCAGGCAGATTTTCACTGCTGGCATTTGTGAGTTAAATAGGTATTACTGCTGCTAAGCATTATTTTGTTTTTATGGAGCTTGGGAGCCCACACGCTGGTGCCAATAATTTGCAGTAGGGCCATGTAGTTATACCACAGAAAGGGTTTTTGTTTTAAATATACATGCACAACTTGAATTTGGACACAGAGGCTATGTCTACACTGGCCAATTAGTCCAGACTAAACAAGCTTAGTCTGGACCAGTTTGGACCAGGTCTACACTAGCTTTTGCCAAGTTTGAACTAAAGAATTTTTTAGTTCAAACTAGTTAGTTTGAACAGTAAGTTCGAACTAGCTGCTTAGTTCAAATTTTAGTTCAAACTAGTGCAATGTAGTCGTGCTAGTTCAAACTTAAAAAGTTCAAACTAAGCAGCTACTTTGAACTAGCTGCTTTTTTGAGGTTGAACTAACTTTTTAGTTTGAACTAGCCACATCAACTAGTTCAAACTAACTTTTTAGTTCAAACTAAGCTGTGCGGCTAGTTTGAACTAACTCAGACTTATTTAGTTTGGACTTGCAAGTCTGAACTAAATAAATAGATGTAGACATAGCCACAGGTGCTTGCAAAAAAAGAAAAAAAACCTGAGCTGGTGCTGATTTGAACTTTTTAGTGCTTTTTAAAAAAAATAAAGAGGAGCATTTGCTTTAACCCAAGGTGGTGGGGGGTTTTTTGTTTGTTTGTTTTTGTTTAGTTTTTAAGGGTTGGCTGTTGCACTTTTATTTGTATTAAAGTTAAGTTTTATTTAATTATATATAACATTACAGCTAGTCCTCACTTAGTGACCTACTCGTTTAGTGACCCCTCAGAGTTATGACCAGCTCTCTCGCATCAACTCTCTCAGATTACCTATATTTACAGTACACTATGCAAACTAAGTTCAGTACATTAGAGCTTAAAACATTTAAAATATATATTAAAAATGTTATAAATGATGCAAAGGTGACATTAAAACTATCTACAGATGGTTGAAAAACCCACTACCAGTAAAGTACATTATGCCTGAAATACCGGTAAGGGCTGCTCCTCGTTTAGTGACCAATTCGTTTATCAACCGGGTTTCAGGAACGGAACCCGGTCACTAAGTGAGGACTACCTGTATTAAATTATGCTTTTAAAAAAATTGGTGCTAATGCAGGCTGTTTTTAACCAGTATTGTTTAGGGTTTATTGTATTTGCTATTATTTTTTTAATTTGGGATTAAGGTTTTTAAAGAAGGGGAAGTTTGTTAATTTATAATTTAATTATTTTTACATAAAGGCTTATTTAGGACCTTAATATTAGTAAAATATTAAAGGTTTGCTTTTATTTTTATTTTTTTAGGATTGTGTTTATTATTAATTTTTTTGTTATTTTGTGGCAAGAAGAATAATGAATGCTTTTATTATTTTTATAAATTATTTGTTTAAAATTAATAGCTTATAACATTTAATTTAAATTGCATTAATATTAATATTTACACTAATTATGTTTGCAATTTTAAAATAAATAGGTTGCGTTTGTTTGGTAAATTTATTATATGCAGGTGGTGCTTGTTCACTGGCATTTTAGGGGGCTAGATAAATAGGATTATGCCAAACAGGTGGTACTTCTTCATAGGGGGCCCAGTTCCCAAAGCCCCAAATTCAGCCAGGGCCTAGCAGAAACAGGCCTTTGTGGTCAGAACTTTTGTTTATGTATTGGTGTTATTTAGCAATGTTAAGGCAAAAATTTTTAGCATAATGAAGGTCATGGTACCCAGGATCAGGCCAACACACTGCACGCAGAGAAGGGTACAAAGTGCCATAACTTTGCTGGGCTAATTGACAGGACAGGTAAGGTTCCCAATGATAAGGTTCCCGTGGTGGGAGGAGTAGGTGAATTGTGGGTGTATTAATATCATATAACTACATAGCCCTTCTGCAAATTATTTGCACCAGCCTATAAATTCCCAAACTCCATAAAAACAAAATAATGCTTAACAGTAATAATATCTATTTAATCCACAAATTCCACCAGTAAAAATCCACCTAAATATGCCCACAAATTCCCTCCCAGCTCCAAAGCCCTCCAGCCTCCAGCATGTCACAACCACATCTGTATAACAACCAGTAACTAACAATAATGCACAAATCTATAACAATAACTAAAACTACATATAGATGCTATTGTTTCACACCAGTACTAAAAAAAATTACAAGTCCCCCAATAAAACATTAGTGTTACAATATGACCCCCTCTAATTAACCACACCATAAATATTATTGATTAAACCACCTCACTTAGCGCTTACAAGCAATAACTTAAATTCAAGCCATAAACATTTTTCCATAAAGCGTAAAATAACCTTTAATACAGGGGTCTCAAACACACGGCCCACAGGCCACATGTGGCCTCTAAAGCCAGGGCTGTCCTCGAGGGGATGTAGGGCCCAGGGCCAATTGGCATGTGCAGGGCTCTGCCCCCCCCCTTGGAGGTGTATGGGCCAGTCCCGCACTGACACCCTTCCCTGACTGTGGGGGCGGAGCAGGCCAATCTGGGGGCTGGGCTCTGCTCTGCTGCCCTGCCTCTGGGCCAGCTCTCCCTGCCCCTAGGGTGCAAGAGGGAAGCCCAGCTTCTGGACTGACCCACTCCACCCCTGGGCCAGCTGTTCCCCATCCTGAGGGTGGGGAAGGGCCAGCCCAGAGCAGAGGCTGGCTCTGCGCTCTGCCTCCCCCACCCCCCTGCTGACTTCAGCTCCATGCTGAAAGCAGTGGGGAGGGTGCAGGAGACAACGCAGCCATGGGGGGGAGCAGTGGTTCAAGCCCTGTGCTGCCCAGGGTGATTGCCCCTTTCGCAACCCCAGGACGGCCCTGCCTAAAGCTATTTCATGAGGCCCACAATGACCCTATTGTTACCAATATTTGCAATATTTTGTATGAAAAGTTTTCAGTGGTGCACCTTGGACCAACATACTAGTCCTTATCCAGCCCTGTACCAGTCCTCATGTGGCCCTTGTGGTGATTTGAGTTTGAGACCCCTGCTTTAATAATCTAAAAATACTTTTTGCAGCAATAGCACTAAATGTGGAGGAGGCTTGGAATTACTTCAGTCAAAGTTGCAAGAGCTATCTGAAACCTGCATCCCAAGAAGTGGGGGGTGGGGAAATCATAGGGAAGACAAGCTGTAGCCTAAGCGGAGTGAGAAAACATCTCAGACAGCTGATTAAGAGACGTGGAAGATGGGAGGTATCAGCAAGGAAAGCTACCTATTGGAGGTCAGAACATGTAGAGATAAAGTGAGAAAGGCCAAAAGCCAAGTAGAATTGGACCTTGCAAAGGGAATTAAAACCAATAGTAAAAGATTCTGTATAGCCGTGTAGAGAGAAAGAAAAGGATAAAAGAAGTGGGACTGCTAAACACTGAGGATGGGGTTGAGATTAAGGATAATTTAGGCATGACTGAATATCTAAACAGATGCTTTGTCTCCATAAAGAGGCTAATGATGAGGTTGGGGATAGTGGTAGAGTAGCGAATGAGGATATGGAGATAGAAGGCAAACTTTGACAGCTTAGTGGGACTAAAGCTGGAGGGAAGGTGCAGGCTGGATAATCTCCACCCAAGAATATTAAAGGAACTAGCACATGAAATTGCAAAGCCATTAGCAAAGGTTTTTAATTAATCTCTAAGCTCAGGGCTCTGTCTACACTACAATAGCTAAATTGATTTTATTAAGTCAACTTAATAAAGTCTACTTAAAATCAACTTTAAGTAGGCCTTATTAAGTCAATTTAGTGAGGCCATATTGCATTAAGTCAACTTATGCCAGGGGACCCATTTTAAGTCGACTTAATAAAGTTACCTTCATAAAGTTGACTTAAATGCTCCCACTCACTAAGTCAACTTTATTAAGTCTACTTTGATGGCCACATTGTGTTAAGTCGACTTAATAAAGTCAACTTAACTCTTAAAGTCAACTTTAAGGGTAGGAGTTATTAAATCAACTTAAGAAAGCCCTTAAGTTGACTTAAACTCCAAATGTGGCCAGGGATTTGCTTAGGGCGACTTAAGCCTCTTTAAATCAACTTAAGCCCATAGTGTAAACATACCTGAGGATTGTGCCCTATGCTTGGAGAATTGCTAACATAGTTGTTATTTGTAAGAATGGGGAAAATGATCTGGGTAACTACAGGCCTGTTAGTTTGACGTCAGTGGTAAGATTCTGGGGAGGAAAAAATTGAAAGAGAAGGTGGTTAAGAATAGTGAGGTTGATGCTAATTAGGATAAAATATAACATGATTTTACAAAAGGTAGTTTGTGCCAGTCCAAACTGATCTCTTTTTGAAATGATAATAGATTTTTTTAGACAAAAGGATTGCAGTGGCTTTAATTTACTTAGATTTCAGTAAGGCATTTGTTATAGTTCTACAGGGAATAGTTCTAAACAGAATTATTAATCAAATTGGAAAAGATGGGGATTAATATGAAAATTGAAAGGTGAATAAGTAATTGGTTAAAGGGAAGACTACAATGGGACATAATGAAAGGTGAAGTGTCAGACTGGAAGGAGGTTACTAGTGGAGTTGCTCAGGGATTGGTCCTGGAACAAAGCTCATTTAACATTTTTACTATTGCCTCTAGACATCCACCCAGTCCCTCACGGGGGTGGACCCCTCTTTTGTCCTTGACCCCTTGGTGGGGGCCAGCAAACAATTGTGCTTGGCTCCCTGGGTGGGTCACCCAAACAGTGGTCCTTAGTCCCTTGGCAGGGCAAGCACACAGTTATCCTCAGCCCTTAGACTGGGCTGACACGCGATAGTCCAGAGCCCCTTGGCTGGGGCTGGCAAACAATTGTCCCTGGCCCTCAGTGGGGCACACTCACAGTAGTCCTCTGCCTCTTGGCTAGGGAAGACAAACACTGAAGGAGTCTCTAGGGTTGGGGAAGTGAGCAGTCACAAGGGTCAAATGGGTTTGCAGCCTCCAGGGTCAGATACCCATTAGTGGCGTTGGTGATGAGGAGGGGAGAGGAGGTGGAGGGGACAGGCCTGCCTGTCTCCACTGTGTCCCAGCCCAAGGCTCGAGTCAGAGTTGTGATGTTGGCTGGGGGGGGTCAGCAGGGTTCGAACCACAAAACACTGGCCCCAGCATCGGGCATCAGGCAGAGCACCTGGAATCGGGCTCCCCTGGGCCACTTCCTACCCCCTCTCCTGGTGGTACCTGCTCTTCTGCGCTGGCTGGCTCCTCTGGGTAATCCCCAAGGCGCAAGGTCCAGAAGCCCTCCATCTCATCTGGCAGGGGCAGGTCAGGCAACTCTGTTTGGTCCAACAGGAGTGGTAGCTCCTACAAGTCACAGCCAGGAGGAAGTCAGGTCTCATCTCTGGCAAGTGGCAGTTCCTACAGGTCACTGCTGGCAGGGACCCTAGTCTCTTCTCCAGCAAACAGCAGTTCCTCCACATCACAGGAGGATGGCTGTGGGCCTGGGCTCTGGAGGCCTGGCAGGGGTGGGTTCAGGCCACCCCAAGGGCCCCTGGAAACCCCAAACACCCTGAGGATCTGGTGCCTCCTCCAGGGTAACAGTCATGGGACGCCCACCATCAGTGCCACGGCTTGGCCTCATCCTGCCGGGGAAGGACTGGGGCTTGGAGGAGAGCATGTGGCCATCCTTCCCCGTAGGCTGCTGGGGCTGGACTGAGCTCTGAGGCCCTCCTCTTATACTTCCTTCCCCCCTCCCCACCCCCTGCTTCCAGCTTGACAGACAGGTGCTTACAGGCTCCCCGTCTGGTGGTAGCCTGGTGCTTCCTGTCCATTTCTGGAGGCAGCCACACCTTTCCTCTCCATTGACCTTGGCACAAAATGTGGGGACTGTGCTAATAAAGTTTATGGATAACACAAAGCTGGACAGTCTAACCAATGCAGGGCAGGTTCGGGATAGCAGACAAGAAGACATGAATGACCTTTTAAATTGGAGTAATGGGAATAGAATGACATCTAAGAGTTCAGGGTCATGCATTTAGGGACTAATAAGAATTTTTGTGTTAAGCTGGGATGCTTCCGTTGGACTTGACAATGGAGGAGAAGCATTTAGGCATGCTGGTTGATCACAGAATGACTATAAGCTGTCAGTGTGATGTGGGCATGAAGAAAGCTAATGCAGTCCTAGGACGCATCAGATGAGTTATTTACAGTAGATATAAGTAGGTGTTAGTACTCCTGTATAAAGCACTGGTGAGCCCTCATCTGGAATACTGTGTGCAGTTCTGGTCCCTTACATTTAAGAAAGATATATTCAAACTAGAAGAGGTACAGGGAAGGGCTACTAAGATGATTCATGGAATGGGAAACCTACCTTATGAGAGGCATCTCAAAGAGCCTGGGTTGTTTAGCCTAATGAAAAGAAGGTTGAGGATCTCCAGAATGGCTCTCCATAAATACAGCAGAAGGATAAATATCAGAGATGGAGAAGAATTATTTAAAGTTCTATTCCAGTGTGGACAGAAGAATAGATGCATACAAAACTAGTCATCAGGAAATTTGGACTTGACATTATACACAAGTTTCTAACCATCAGAGGAGTGAAGTTCTGCAATAGCCTTCTAAGGTGAGCTGTGGGGCCATAAAAACCTAGCTAGCTTCAAAACTGAGATTGACAAATTTAATTGGGGGAATGATATGATTGGACAGCTTAGTCTGCCAATTGACTGACCTTGACTACTAGTGGTAGATATGTCAATGGCCCATGATGTTGCAGGTTGTGAGTTATTACAGAGAATTCTTTTTTGGGGTGTCTGGCTGATTAGTCTTGTCCATATGCTTTCGTGTTATGCCATGACTGCTTACTTTGCTTCAGATCGTCTCTTAGGGGTTTGGTCAAAGCCTTTTTTTTTTTTTTTGGTAAGTCCAAGTACACTATATCAACTAGTTCCAAAGGGGCAGCCGTGTTAGTCTAGTTCAGTAAAACAAACAAGGAGTCCTGTGACACTTAAAGACTAACAAATTTATTTATTGCAGGAGCTTTCATGGGAGAAAATACCACTTTGTCAGGCAACACTGTAACAGCAAATCAAAGCAGTTTTAAAGACACAAACACTGGGGAACAGCATACTGAGAAGGATGAGGTCAAATCAGCTGTTGTGATGAGAGAAAAATCCAATGTTCTTATTAAGTCCAGAGGCAATGCAACTGAATTTGCAAATAAATTCTCTCTCAGCAGTTTCTCTTTGAAGCCTTGATCTGGTATTCATCTGCCTGAGCACAGCAATTAGCAAATCATTAACGGAATGATCACAAAGATTGAAATGCTGACCTACTGGTTTTAGAATGTTGTGATTTCTGATGTCGGATTTGTGCCCATTTATTCTTTTGCACCAGAGATTGTCCTGTTTGTCCGATATATAAGGCAGAGAGGCATTTCTGGCACATGATGGCATAAATCACATTGGTGGATGAGCAAGTCAATGAGCCTTTGATGGAGTAGTTGGTTTTATTACATCCTGTAATAATGGTTTTTGTGCAGATATATGGGTAAAGTTGGCAGCATGGTTTTTTTGCAGGGATATGTGCCTGTTTTAATGGCTCTGTTGTTAGATCTGTAGCTGCTTGTAAGTATCTGTTCAAAGTTGGGGGGCTGTCTGTAAGGGAGGAGAGAGAGGCTTGAAAGAGCAGGGGATTGTCTTGTAGAATAGGCTGTAGATCCCTGAGGTTGTCAGACCTCTACAGCACTTGTGGGTAGTAGGTAATGACCACTGTTCCCTCTAAGCTGCGCTGGCGCGCTGCAGCGCAGCCCGCCGCAGCCACCAGCACAGCAAAGGCTGCCGGCAGCGCATCGCCGGCAGCCACAGTCCCTGGTTAGAGCTCCTCTGGGGCTGGGAGTTTTCAAAACTCCCGCCCAGAGAAGCTCTAACGGAGCATGCCCAGAAAATCTGGGCATGCTCCGTAGAGCTTCTCTGGCCCCAGGAGCTGTGGCTGGGCCATCTGGCTCCAGCCACAAGGTAAGTTTCTGGGGGGTCACCGTGAGTGGGGGCGGGGAGGCTGCTGGGCAGCCAGGAGTGGGCCTGCGGAGGCGGCCAGGAGCAGGCCCGCGGGGGCAGGGGGGGGGCCGCCGGGAGTAGGGGGCAGTTAGGAGTAGGGGGTGGGGGGGGCGGCCGGGAGCGGGCCGCGGGGGTGGAAGGGTGGCTGGGCGCAGGGGGGCTGCTGGGCAGCCGGGAGTGGGCCCATGGGAGCGGGGCAGCAGCCAGGAGCAGGCCCGTGGGGATGGGGGGGCTGCCGGGAAAAGGCCTGCGGGAACAGGAGGGACTTCAAGTGCGGGGGCGGCCGGGATTGGGCCCACGGGGGCGGGGGGGGGCCCCCGGGAGTAGGGAGCAGGG
Source organism: Podocnemis expansa (assembly GCA_007922195.1). Taxonomy (NCBI): domain Eukaryota; kingdom Metazoa; phylum Chordata; order Testudines; family Podocnemididae; genus Podocnemis; species Podocnemis expansa. The sequence continues at coordinate 18,152,606 of ML681984.1, read as the reverse complement.
GGGGTGGCCCGGAGCGGGCCCACGGGGAGGGGCCCCCCCCCAACCCCCCCGGGGGGGGGGCGGGGCAGCGCAGCGAGTAACATGAGTTGCTCAGCTGCCACCAACTCTTAGAGGGAACATTGGTAATGACAACTAGCTATCAACTAGACCACCCTTCTTCACGTTTTGATCTCAACAAATTCTAATAGATTATGAAGCATGATTTCCCTTTATGAAAGTCTCGTTGACCCTTCCCCCAAAAATCATGTTTATCAGTGTGTCTGATCATTCTGCCTTTTAATTTTAGCCAGTTTGCCTGATTCTGAAGTTAGATTTCACAGCCTGTAATTTCCAGGATCACTTCTAGAGCATTTTAAAACAATTGGTGTCACATTAGCTTTCTTCAATCATGTGGTACAGAAGCTGATTTAAGCAATAAGTTACACACCACATTTCCACAATGTATTGCTGCAATTTCAGATAGAAATTGTCACACTGATTCGGACCTGTGCTCCATGCAATTCAGTACCAAAATACTTCAGAGGAAAGTGCAAGAGATTTGATAACAGAGAATTATGTAATAAGCTGTCCATAAGTAAAAGTTCCTCCCTAACCCTACTCAATTAGTGGCTTTTTGACACCTTGAAACTTGAGGGTTTGTATCCCTTCTAATATTTTTTTCAGCCTCTACTGAATGTCATTGTGGCTGTTCTCCATTTTTCTTATAAATAGCCAATCCTTTTTGAAGCCCATGAAATTCTTGGCCTTGATAAAATTTAGTGGCAATGAGTTTCACAGATTAATGCTGTATTGTTTAAAAAGAATCTGTTAATCAGTTTCAACTTGTCTTTCAATTTCCTTCAGTCTCTGCTTGTTCCAGTTTATGGGAAAGGGTAAGGGGGTGCTGGACTTACTTTTTGTACCCCACTCATTCTTTTGTATATGTATACTGTTGCTATTATTCTTCTGCTCTGTAAACTAACCAGTTCCAACCTTTTCAGTCTCTCTTTGTACAGACATCTTTTCATAGCTAATCAGATCACACGTTAGATTAATACTGGGAAACAGTAGGGAATCTAGAAAATTTTATACTGAATCATTTCACAAGGCATGAAAGACTTGAAGTAAAAAGTGCCTTGAAAGAGGATAATTGAAATTAGGGAAGATGTTTAAGATGTTTAGCCTCACTGTGCATTCACCATGAATATTATTTCATCCCTTGGGTTATGCTGACCTCTAGAGGCTGAACATTTTGGATAAGTCAATCCCGATAAAAGATGAAACAAACAAGGAGACCTGTGGCAGTTAAAGACTAACAAATTTATTTATTGCATGAGCTTTCATGATCGAAAATCATACTTCATCAGATGCTTTAAGTGCCCAGGACTCCTTGTTTGTTTTGCTGAACTACACTAACATGGCTACCCCTTTGGAACCTGATAAACAATATTCAGGCTGAAAAATGACACACTGCCAAAATCCTGACTTTTAACACATAGAACTCATTCCCCACACCAACACACTCAAACCTTTATTTGCTTCCAGTGGACAGACACCAGCAGTACTTTGAAATAACTGTACATTTCTAGACTGTGTATGGACTACAGATGAGCATATAGCACGTGCAAATAATCACTAATTATTTTGTGGAATTGAAATGGTCCATGCATTACTTTGTAAATTAACACAAAATACATTCTTTGCGCTCATTTTTTCTCCATATATATCTATCTTACCCTGCTTACATTTTGAAATATACTTTGGGCCAAATCTTCTTCACTGTATTCTTGTGAATAATCCAACTAGAATATACTCAGGTTTCTCCAAGCTCTGTGGAATAAAAGAATGAGTAGTTCTAATTATAGGGAACATTTTTAAAATTGCAGTTTGTTTGTTTATAAACACTCAGTGAGGGCAAAATAGGTAACAACAGTGTGACCCCTCATTGTAAGTGATGCCAAAATATAGTATGACAGGCTAAAAACAATTGCTTTAGTCTCAGCATGCCTTGCCCACAAAAGGGATATTTTAAAAAAAAAAAATCCCTCTGTTGGTGCTACCATTCTGCTGCAGTGGTAGAAACAGTAGTGTAGGCAAACTTCTAGCAACTCCCATCGTATTTCCCATTGTGTGAGTTTAAACCATCTGTCAGTATAGTTGGGTTTATGGACATCAGTCCAGCTCGTTTAAATAGCTGGCTGAACTGCACTGATTTGGCTGTTTAAGGTTATAGCAAAACCTGTTGGTATTTTCTGCATGGACAACAAAGCTAAAATTAAGATGGCAGATCTTTATAGTTTGTGGTTTAAAACTTTTTTTTTAAATGCTTAAGGTAGATTTATATTCTGTGGCATCATGACTGTTTGCATTACTTGAAAATTCACTAGTTTCAGGACATTCTTGAAACCAGAATAAAGACACAAATTTAAGTGTAAGGCTTGTTTTCTCATTGCGAAAGTACACAGCGAGTGACAAGTTCTGCGCTACCAACATACTGATTACCCTTTGAATTTTTACTGCAGACATGCAGAAATCATAGATCAAAGACAGTTAACAGATGGAACATCTTTTGATGATTTTTATATGCATGTGTACAAGGGCTTACTATTTTTTCCACAATACGTAGTGACATGCCTCATATCAAATAATTCCTTCTTCCCCAGTGTTAAACACATAGAAATAATTGAGGGCAAGATACATTGATCACAAATATCATTATAGTTATTGACCATCTTTGCATTTTCTGTGTTAGTGACCTGAAGATGATTTAAATACTGAAAATTTGCCAAAGAATACAGTTGGTCATATTTTTCTTATTTTAAATTGTTGGTTATCTCAAAATTGTGTATTTGATCTCTTGAAATACAAAGGAAATTATTAATAATTTGTTCTGAAACTTGCAGTGTCGCCTGGCACCAGTGACATTTGACCTATGAGAACAGTTCAACTTGTGCTTCTAGAAAACAAAGTCAACACAATGATAATATTTTGAGTATTAAGTATTCTGTACTTATTTCCATAAAACTAAAGTACCAAATTTTGCCAGGCTCAACCAGAACACCCCCAGCAAATGCAGGCATCTGTTAGTGTTTTTGATAGCTCCACTTCAAGCGGAAACCTGTATTCATTCAGCATGGATAAAACTTACAAATGCTCTGTAGAGCTGAAAGAACAAGAAAGTGAAATACAATCAAAATGCAGTGACATTGATGAAGGTATTAAAGCTGAACAGGCTGACTTTGAAAAATTTCATTTTTCAATATCTTATGAAAGGTCAGATACTGTGAACACAGCCAGTGTTTATGATCACAGTCATACTTGCTTCAATACAAGTGAAGTGACCAACACCAAGGAGAACTGTAAATTATCTGCAGTTCAGCGTCCTGCATCATACAATGCAGACAATGTAAGTGCTAGAAATTGGGACAGAGATTTTGCAACAAGGAGTGCCATGAGAACTTATCTAGAGGACGTAGACGTCTCACAGATCATACCAAGTTATCCTGTATGCGCAAATACTGACACTGTGAACTCAATGCTTGAAAATGATGATTTAGACTCAAGTTCCAAAAATGAAGTAGCAAAATCATACCATATGCTAGAAGATAAATCTGTACCTAAAATCTTTCCTCATCTTTCTGCTGGAAAATCAGAACACAGTATTTGTCCAGTAGTTTTTGGAACAAATGAAAAAATAGCCATTTCAGAAGGAACTGAAGCAAAAATCAATCAACAAGTGCCTCTTGTCCATATTACACCATCTGAACATGAGCCATCTAGGGCACAGCAAATTGCCAAATGTCCCTCCATAAAAAAGGGTGTCCTCTGTAGCATGCCTCCTAATGCAAGTCTCAACTGCAGTGTGTTTGCATGCAAAGAAAATCACAATAAAATAAAAACTGGTGGAAATAAATCTGCTTCAAAGACTAAAATAAGTAGCAAAGGAACTAAAGACTTCACTGTTTCTGATGAGAGCTCTGCAAAATGTCACACCCCCAACATCAAGAACCAGATCTTCCCTTCTATAGGACTCTCTCATGTAGAATCTGATGTTTCTTCCAAGCTTCAGAAAAAAAGACCTCAGATAAAGAAATACCATGTTTTTCAGAGTACTCAGAAATCTAAAAAGCAGGAAGTTTCTTATGTCTGCAAAAGCTCAAGCAGCTTAAAGAAAAATGCTACACCACTTTCTGTTCCACAAACACAGTCAGCCTCTGATTTCTTGAATCTGAAATATAGTGACATGTTCAAAGAAATACATTCAGATGAAAAAGGCCCAGGGATTTATGAAATGTTTGGGACTCCTATATATTCCCAAGTGCGTGGACTTGGTCAACATGAGAGCAGATTTTACAGGGAAGTTTGTTCTGCTCCCGCTAGGCGATGCAGTGCTAGTAAATGTAAATCTACCTGCACTAATGAGAGAGACAGCAACAGAAGAAGCACCCAGAAAAGAACACATTCTAAACCCAAGAAAAATGTGACTGGCATTAGACAAAAGCATAAGGAGTTAATACCAAAAAAGAGAGAGTCTGAATTAGGAGATAGCACCACAGAGTTGGATAATGTAATCATTTCAGGTCCAGATTGGCACATAAAGACTTTAAAGAACGTGCCATTGTTTAATGAAGATGAAGGTCAGCAGTTGCTGTTTTCGGAGGAGTTGTCACAATTCACTAACCAAAATGAAATAATTCAAAATTCAAACTTGTCAACTATTAAAGAAGTCCCTTTGGAGCAGTCATCAAATAACAGAGACATGTCTAACAATGTGGTATTTGCAAACCGTGACAACTTTAGTCAGATTGATGATAAAGCTCATGCAGAATGTGTTGGTTTAATGACCAGCTTACTGAAGACAGATCATAAGAACAAATGTGTAGTCCAAGGAAGGGTAGATACAGATGGCTCCATGAATCTGGAAGAAAACCAGACCTTCTGTGAGCCTATAGATAAATATGAAGCACTGATTGCATTGTCTTTTCCTGACAGACCAGCTTGTGTGGTGTCTCAAAGAAAACTAGCTCAGAGTTGGATGCATATGTCTTATAACAGTAACTCAGAAAATGCATCAATTCAACATCCAACTAACCAGGCTTTAAAGGCTGCAAGCCCAGTTTTCCAGACATATCTAAACATTCTGGACTGTGCAGATAATGAGGAACGGACTGATGAACTGCTTTGTTGCCTGGCAGCAGAATTGCTAGCACTTGATGAAGAAGATACCACCTCTTCCAGAATAGCTACAAAAAATACGGGTTCTAAAATGCAAATCGTATTTGCTAAAGAAGAAAGAGGCATTATGAATGAAGGTGGCATAGTAAAACATGCAGAGGAGCAGGTAAAAGCAAATTTCCTGTATCTTGCTAGTTGTTTTCCATGATGTAGCAACACTAGCATGGAAAAACAAGGACGTCCTCGGCTCAATCAAGCAGGTGGTAGCCTGTCTGCATACAGACTGTGTGCACTCAGTTCACCTTCATCTTTGTGTGCAGACAGGCTTGTCCATTGGAGAGTTTCCAAAACTAGAAAAAGGTGTGATTACCTTATGGTCCTTAGACTGCCTAGTGACTTTCTCAGAACCTCAATAAGCAATTGGACTCAGGCAGAGTATTCATCATGGAGGCCACCAGCAGGGACAAGTAAGCCTGATCAGCAGTGACCATACTACAGGATGAAAGAAATAATTATGGAGAAACCGCACTAGAAAAGGCTAAAATAAAATAAAATAAGAGGGAAACAGGGTTAAGGAAAGGGACAAGAGCTATTTCTGCTACAGGAAGAGAACCAGCGATTTCTTTGGGTGAAGGCAAAAGCACCAGGCCCTTAATCTACCCTAATAACTACTAGTAGTGTCTACCTTCCACAGAGAAGAAACCATCTCCCCTTAGATCTATGTTAGCCACCAAACTGCTGCCCTAGAAATGAACATAAGTGTTGGCTTATCATAAAGATAGAAATTAGTTTAAAATGGGAAAAATAAAATGAGTGCTCCATTGGGGAGAGAGCAGAGCTTAGCTGATAAAACACTGAACTAGGACTTCAGAGGCCTGTATTCTCTTCCTAGCTTAGCCACTAGCCTGCTGTGTGACCTTGTGCAAGTCATTGCTCTCCTCCTCCTCTGGCCACCAACTTGTAATTTCAGACAGTGACTGTTTTTCACTGTGTGTTGATGTATTGCCAAGCACGGGGGGGGGGGTAATCTATTTATCTGCACTACTGTAACACACAATAGCAACACACCCACTTTACAAATGTCACTATCCTGCCTCATAAGCACCCATGGGAAGATGGGAAAACTATTTCCCTTCATTCTTAAAGCATCCTCTCTCTTTCCCCCAAGTTAGCTCCAACTTGTTTTAGAGTATTGGTCTGGTGGAAAACATTTCCAGGGTTGTCATGTATTTAAAATGTATTATCCAGGGGTTAAAGTATAAATTGGTGAGCCCTGGAACCCACCTAATTGGGTGAGCCCCCCCCTCCTGCACCCCAGGTCCTGCCCCCAAACACCAGTCCTCCACCCGCCTACCCCACACCTCTGGCTTCTGCCCCCCCAAATGCCAGCCCTGCACTTGCCTACCTCACACCCCAGCTCCTGCCCCCCCAAACACCAGCCCCCCCACCTACTCCACACCCAAGCTTCTGTCCCCCAAACCTCAGCCCCGCACTCGCCTACCCTGTACCCCAGTTCCTGCCTCCCAAATGCCTCCCCCCCCCCCAGCTCCTGCCTTCGGCCTCCCGCTGGCCGCCGGTCACCCAACCCCCTGTTGTGGCACACCGCATTGGGCCGTGCTGTCTTCCCTCACTGTTCTAGGTCGACACCTTCCCCCACACCCTTTCCCCACTGGGTTGGCTCACCTGCCCCCAACCCCCCCCCCCGTACCCCTTTAGCTGCTGCAGGGTAGAGTGGCCCTGGCCCCGGTCCTGGCCCCAGCCCAGCCTGAGGCTCTGTCCCTGAGCCAGCTCTCAATGAGCATGCTCAGAGGTTCTAAGCATGCCCAGCGAGAGCTGGCCCAGGAAGGGAGATTTAAAATCTCTCCCTCCCTGCTGGCCAGAATGCAATGGAATGCAGTTCTGGAACCTGCTATTTTTAGGGGCTCTGCGTTCAGAGGGGCCCTAAAAATAGAAAATGGAACCAGACTGCTGCATTCCGGGGCCTGCTATTCTTAAATGGTGGGCCCCGGAACACACTGTTCTGGTTCCATTTTCTATTTTTAGGGGCCCCAGAACACAGAGCCCCTAAAAATATTGGGCCCCAGAATGGCGTTCCACTGGATTCTGGCATACTTTGACCTCTGGTATTAGCTAGTCTAAGGCTACAGGTAGGCTGACTCTTCAGATCAGGAAATTATATGTACTTGAGAACTAAGGTTACAGACATGGAGATACACTGCTAGCAAGCTCTTTGCCCAGATGGATTCCCTTGAATGCAAAAGAGGAAAACAAGCTATAGTGTTTACATACCATGCCTACAAAATATGTATAAGTAAAGTCTAGTCATTGGGCTTATGGGCTGATCATGATCTTTGTAATGTTACTATTCTAAAAAGATGTTATAAAGAAGAATCCATGCAGCGTATCGATGTTTTTAAACATGTGAGTAACATTAAAAGGCAGCCTTTATCTTCCTCTCTCCTCTGCTCCACCCTCTCTGCAACTACCACCTCTCTAGCAGAGTTACGATAAAGCCTCCCTGGCACCAAAGAGGGAAAATGATTCATTAAACTTCAAGGAATCTACCACATTTCCAGAAAGCAGTCTAGCCAATAAGGATCCCATCATATGGACTAGAGGTGAAATCCTTGGAAAGGGAGCCTATGGCACTGTAAGTTAAAGTTTGAATACTTTATATAGCTTGAGGCAAATAATGCATATTTTAATGTCTTTGTAACTATTGCCCCAATTATGCTGACTGTGTTGAGCTATTGTGGATTATACCAATGAGTTCTAGATCAGCTCCATGATACATATAAAGTGATACAGTACATAACTTTTAAAAAAAGCCAGTCTCTTTTAGTTCATATTTAATTTTTTTCAAATGCTGGTTTGCTTGCAGGTGTATTGTGGTCTGACAAGCCTGGGACAATTAATAGCAGTGAAACAAGTTGCATTGGATACCTCAGATCAAGTCACTACAGAAAAGGAGTATGGGAAGCTGCAAGAAGAAATTGACCTTTTGAAAACACTACAGCATGTCAACATTGTAACCTATTTAGGAACATGTTTAGAAGAGAACATTGTAAGCATTTTCATGGAGTTTGTTCCTGGTGGCTCAATTTCCAGTATTATTAATCGTTTTGGGCCCTTGCCAGAAATGGTCTTTTGTAAATATACAAAACAAATTTTACAAGGGGTTGCATATTTACATAAAAACTGTGTGGTACACAGAGATATCAAAGGCAATAATGTTATGCTTATGCCAACTGGAGTAATAAAACTGATTGACTTTGGATGTGCAAAGCGCTTAGCACGGATAAGCTTGAGTGGCACATACAGTGAAATGCTCAAGTCTGTCCATGGGACTCCATATTGGATGGCACCAGAAGTAATAAACGAATCTGGATATGGAAGAAAATCAGATATCTGGAGCATTGGCTGCACTGTATTTGAGATGGCAACAGGTAAACCACCCCTGGCTTCCATGGACAGACTAGCAGCTATGTTTTACATTGGTGCCCACAGAGGATTGATGCCTTCTTTACCTGATCACTTCTCAGGAAAAGCAGCAGACTTCGTCCATGTATGTTTAACCCGGTAAGTGTTTTTTGTTTTTTTTTTTCACTTTAATATACATTAGTTTGAAATCATCATTTTTGATCGTTGATGCAGTTTCTTAAATTGTTTGTATATTGTTGATTGTTAGTGGAAGCTCAGGTTATCCCTACAAGGAAAAATGCCTGTGTAAGATTTCATTTTCTTAGCATTCAAGAAGGAATGAATTTGAAGGTTTCGAACTCCATAGTACCATTTATCGAAAAAAAAAATCTGTCTGGTCTTATGAACTTTGTTACCCATCAGATATTGGCCTCACTATTTACATGGAATGAGCACATCATAGACTTTTTTCAGGCAAATTTCCTGAAAAATTTTCCGGTGGAGATGCCTTAAAAAATACTCTCGGTACCAGGGTTTGACTTAAGGGTAGCACAGGGAGAGACTTTATAAGACTGGGTTGTAGATGTAGGTACTCTCACGTAACAATTTATTTTTCATTTAGAAAACAGGTTCTTCGCTGAGCAGTGTTCTTGACTGCTCCACTGAAGGTCTTCGTGCGGCACTGCACCCCAGCTCGGAGGTTTTTTTTCTCAGCAGTGGCTCCATCAGCGGGGAGAGACAGAGACAGTAATGATAGGCTGGAGCACTTCCCGCCTTGGTGACGTCATCTTTTCGATCTCCCTGCTGCACTCTCCAGTTCCCTCATACCGCCTCCGACTCCAGACGGAGTCCGCGGTGGCTCCAACGTGATTCTACCTATAACGTGACAGAAACAGTTTTAGAATAATGGCCGAACAATCCTTAATTCAAGCAGTCAAATTAACAAACCCAGAGGGTTTTAAATGCTATGCTTCATGCAATGAAGCGATGCCAGCGTCAGATGGACATTTAGGCTGTATTAGGTGTCTGGGAGAAAGTCATCTCTCCCAGAAATGCCAGCATTGTAGAAATCTTACTGCCACAACAAGAAAGGACAGGGAGCGCAAATTGAAGCTCCTACTTTTGGAGGGGGCTCTCTGCCCCGCGTCAGACCCCGGTGCCTCTCCTCAGTCACCTGAGGGAGCGCAAAAGCAGCGCTCAACACTGTCGTCTCCGGTCCCGCCTAAGCGTGGCAGGACCACTGACAGGAAAACTAATGAGCTGCAGAAGGGTCCTCCGTCAGGCATGGCAACCCTCAAAGACTCAGCCAAAATCAATTCAAAACCCATCAAGACGAACTGAGCACGCTCCATTAAAGCCGCGGCGGTCTCAGCGGTGCCGACAGATTCTCCAGCACTGATCCCGGCTCCGCAAGCGGCAGTACTGTTCCCATAGGTGCCAAGCACACCGACCACCTTTTCAACACTGGGCACGGTACCGCCGAACACACCGCACCCAGTCCCCCACTTTCTGCCTCCTGCACCGGCTCCGTTTTCCACTTCGCTGCCATCGCCGTTGCTGCAGCCCAACACTTCATTAAACACTGACACCCAGCTACAGCCTGAGCAGCAGGTTCACAGCAAGCATAGAAATAAAACGAAGCACATTGAGCACAGGGATGTTTTAAGCATTCATTCTGCCCCTGGGTCTCCTTTATTTGGGTCGGACTCTTCTCAATCTAGTCCACCCTCGACTCCGGGCTCCTCCTGTCACTTACCTTCCTCTGCCTCTTCTAGCCCCAGATCGCTAGAGCCAGCAGATCCAAAGACACAACAGCCTCCGGTCCAGAACCCTGCACCAGTTTTTACATGGCCATATCCACCATGCTATTTTTATCCCTCCTTACCAGGGATGCCTTATACTAACTGGCCAGGTAGCACTACTGCGCCACCTGCAGTGTATCCTTACTTACCAACACAACCTAGCCCAAGCTCTCAACAACACCAACAACCGCAGCTTGCGGGGTCCAGGGCACCATCATCCACGTCGGAGTACCCCAAGGATCCAGACACCCCTAGTTCTGATTACTAAAACTGACGACCTAAGGCAATTTTGCAAGCTTTTCTAAAAAGCCGCAGATATTATGGACATTCCGTTAGACTCCCGTACCACGAGTCAACATAAGTTGTACAAAATCTTGCAGACAGCAGGATCCAACAAACTGGCTCTTCCAATGGATATTGGTATTCTAGAGCCTGCAACTACTCTTTGGCAAACGCCAGCATCTAATCCCCCTTCTAATAAGAGGGCCGACAAAAAGTATTTTATCTCCTCTATGACCAATGAATTTTTGTTCACGCACCCCCCACCAAATTCTTTAGTGGTGGAGGCGGCCAACCAATGTACCAAACAATCCTACTCTAGATCCGCTCCCATGAACAAGGACGATAAAAAATTAGATACGCTTGGTAAGAAGGTCTATACCTCCGTGGCGTTACAACTCCAAATAGCCAATTATACCGCACTACTTTCTAATTATGATTATCATTTATATGACAGACTCATGGACTTCACTGAAGACATTCCACATGACAAACGTGAACACTTTCAGTCACTGATTTCGGAGGGTTACCTGGTTGCAAGGACAGCCCTGCAAGCATCTTTAGACGGAGCAGACGTCACCGCCAGGTCGCTCGGTACGGCAGTCGTCATGCGGCAGGCCTCCTGGCTCCACTCGGCTGATTTACCCAAACAGCTGCAACACACAATTGAAGACCTTCCCTTTGAAAAAGGCAACTTATTTGCCAAAAAGACAGATGAGATAATGCACAGCTTAAAGGATTCCCATGCTACATTGCATACATTGGGTATTTATACCCACTCGTTTTCAAACAAACGATTTCACAGGACTCAGACATACAATTCCAGGCCCCCACAATATCAGCCTAACTGTCGGTCCGACACTTATAGACCGAAATCTCATCAGCCTCGCAGGAAACTAATCAATCAATCCATGCATACGTCACAACCTCCGAAGTCGACAGAACACTTTTGACGTTTTGGTCGAGAGAGTTGCCAACCACACCGTAACAGACCAACCTCTGTCACCACTTCACCATCTGATCTTCAAGGACAGACTACAACCCTTTGTCCAACAATGGCGCAGAATAACATCGGACAAATAGGTATTAGAAATCGTTCAACAGGGCTATTCCATACCTTTTATTGTACGCCCCAAATCCCAATACCCCTACCCGTCCCTTTTCAGGGACCTTACCCACGTACAACTTCTTCAAGAAGAGGTCCAACACCTTCTCTACATCGGACCGATCGAAGAAGTACCAAACCATCAGTAGGGAAAGGGTTGCTACTCCCCATACTTGCTTACAAAGAAAAAAACAGAAGGGTGGAGACCAATTCTGGACTGCCAACGCCTCAACTACTACATACAAGTAAAAAAATTCAAAATGGTGACTCTAAACACTGTCCTTCCAGCTTTACATCAGGGGGACTGGTTGGCCTCTCTCGATCTCAGGGATGCATACTTTCATGTCCCCATCATTCCTGCTCATCGAAGGTTTCTGCGCTTTACCCTTCTTTCCAAGCATTATCAATACAATGTTCTCCCCTTTGGGCTCTGCACGGCACCCAGAGTTTTCTCCAAGCTCATGGCACCAGTAGCCGCATCCTTCCGGAAACGTCATATCAACATTTTTCCTTACCTCAACGATTTTCTCCTAGTGGGCCCCTCATTTACTCAGGTGCAACAGGCAGCACGATACACTCAGCAATTGTTCCTCACTTTAGGCCTAAGCATAAATTATACAAAGTCAACATTAAAGCCCATGCAGGTCATTCAGTTTATAGGGGCAAGAATACACTCCCCTTTAGGGAGGGCATTCCTTCCTCCCGACAGGTTCCACAAAATAGCTCAATTAGTCCAGTTAATTCAAAACTCCAACTTCACTTCTGCTTGCAGCTGCATGGAACTGTTGGGACACACGTCAGCAACTACTTACCTGGTCAGTTATGCTCGTCTCCGCATGCGTCCATTCCAGCTGTGGTTCCTGTCTTGGTGCCGCACGTTCAACTGGTCCGTCAACAGACTGCTAGCCATCCCACCTTCCATCAAACACACCTTGGACTGGTGGACAAATCCAAGCAACTTGTTACAGGGCGTCCCCTTTCTATTGCCACAACCACTTCTCACCATCACTACCGACGCTTCCCTCATCAGATGGGGAGCTTTTCTCCAACAGCAGATGATTCAGGGCCACTGGTCACGGGCGGAAACTCTCCTCCACATAAACATCCTCGAACTCAAAGCAGTCTTACGTGCATGCCAGTTTTTTCTTCCCACCATCGCAAACAAACATGTCAGAATCCGCACAGACAACATGACATGTATGTGTTACATCAACCGCCAAGGCGGCACCAGGTCCACCCTTCTTTGCCTAGAAGCAATGACCCTTTGGAACTGGTGCATACAACACAACATCTACCTCTCCGCAGAATACTTACCAGGCAAGGACAATACATTAGCGGACTCCTTGAGCTGATCCTTTCCATCCCAACATGAATAGGAAATTCGCACTGACATCTTACACAGCATCTTCCTTCATTGGGGATTCCCCACCATAGACCTCTTCGCCTCCGAAAGCAACCGGAAATGCAAACACTATTGTTCTCGTGCAAGAATCGGTCACGGATCCAGCGGTGATGCCTCCCTTCTCTGTTGGGAAAAAAAACCTACTTTACCCATTTCCCCCAATCCCAATGATCCCCAGAACCCTCCGGAAAATCCAGGAGGACAAGGCAAGGGTATTACTTATAGCACCAGCATGGCCTCGCCAGACGTGGTTTACTCTCCTCCAAACCATGTCTACAGTACCACCCATTCCCCTACCTCTCCTCCCGGACCTGTCATCACAGAACAACGAAACACTTCTCCACACTCCCCTGGACAGGCTCCATCTGTCAGCTTGGAACCTAGATGGTTCACAGGCATAGAATTACAGTGTTCACAGGATGTTCAACACACATTCTGCTAAACAGCAGGAAACCCACAACCAGAACTACCTTACCTGCACAAATGGCGTTGTTTTTCCTCTTGGTACACGCAGCATTCTGTGGATCCCTTTACAGCTCCGGTGCCTCGAATATCTTGTCAACCTAAAACAGAGCAGAGCAATCTATCAGTAAATTCCATAAGGGTTCACCTTGCAGCAATCTCTATCTTTCATGAGCCAACCCACACATTTTTGCTCATTCTACGGTTAAACGTTTCATGCAGGGTTTACAGAACCTTTTTCCATACGTGCGCCCTCCAACTACCCCATGGGACCTCACAAGAGTCCTAAAAGGCTCTGACAAGGCCTCCTTTTGAGCCGCTTGCCTCTACAACTCTCCTACATTTATCGATCAAAGTAGCATGTCTAGTGGCAATCACGTCTGCCTGTCGCATGGGGGAAACTGCAGCGCTTATGGCCCATCCACCCTACACCATCTTTTATAAGGATAAGGTCTCTTTAAGACTCCATCCCAAATTTGTCCCTAAAATCTCTTCCACCTTAATCAAACAATTCACCTCCCAGTTTTCTGTCCAAAACCCCACGCCACACCACAGGACCACCTACTACACACTCTCGATGTTCGTCAAGCCTTAGCCTTTTACTTGGAGCAAACCAAAATGTTCCGGAAAACACCTAAGCTGTTTGTGTCAATTGCCGAACGCTCAAAGGGTCAAGCCATTTCCAAGCAACGAATTTCTCACTGGATTGTGACATGTATTCAGACTGCATACACAACTTCACAGCTAGTTCCTTCACGCAACATTAGATCCCATTCCACCAGATCCATGTTATCTTCCATTGCGTTCCTCACCTGGGCACCTCTACATGAGATATGCCAAGCTGCTACCTGGACATCATCCGAGACTTTGCAAAACATTATGCTTTGGACCGCCTCTCGGCAATGGCTATGGTGTTAGGACAAGCAGTCCTAAACTCTGCATGGGACCTAGAGTTCAAAGTACCCACCTCCACGCAGAGTAACTGCTACATACTCACCTTCAGTGGAGCAGTCAAGAACACTGCTCCACGAAGAAATGGAGGTTACTCACCTTCGGTGCAGTAGCCGAGGTTCTTGGAGATGCACGTTCTTGACATGCTCCACGACCCACTCTCCTCCCCTCTACTTCGGAATGGCCTACATCAGGTCTCTGCGGTACAAGGGAACTGGAGAGGGCAGCGGGGAGATTGAACAGATGACGTCACCAAGGCAGGAAGTGCTCCAGCCTGTCATTACCGTCTGTCTCTCCCTGCTGATGGAGCCACTGCTGAGAAAAAAAAATCTCCGAGCTGGGGTGCGGTGCCGCACGAAGACCTTCAGTAGAGCATGTCAAGAACACACATCTCAAAGAACCTCAGCTACTGCACCGAAGGTGAGTAACCTCCATTTTTCTGAGACCCAAAGCACACTTTGATATAAATCATTCACCAGTCCTGAGTGTTAAGTTTTGCAGTATTTGCTTTAAAAAAAAGTTTAACAGTTTTGAGATGTTAGAGTATCTGTTTACTCCCAACACAACAAAAAAGTTAAATTGGAAAGGGTAGGAATAGCACAACGGATAGTTTCCTGCTGTCCGCAGACAGTCTAGTGGAAATTAATGGGAGCCTTTTTTTGGGTATCTAATGACAACACTCGTGCCCTATAGGGCAGCCCATGATTTAGTTAGTGGAAAAGGCAGTGGCTGGAGGATCAGGTTTGCTGGGTTCTACTCCCACCTTTGTTACTGACCCATGACCTAGGATGAGTCACTGCTTCTTCATGCCTATCTCCTCTCACAGTACAGTTTTATCCACCTTGGCCCCAAGTCTGCACTATACAGTACAACACAGACTGCTTCAGCCGCCTCAGTCTAATCCTGAGATTTCAGTTGGCTCTAGCTTCTGTGGGGGGCAAGGACTCCTCTTTGTAGAGTGCTGTCGTATCAATTCCAACAGTAACAGTGAAAAACTTAATTGTAGCACAACTAAATCTATAAGAAAAATAAAATGGGGTTTTGCGATTATGAGCAGTAGGATCATTAATATGTAAAGGATAGAAGTAAATTTTACAAGTAAACTTGAAAACAAATTTGAACAATTAGCAAGGGAAGAAAAGCGTATAAAATAGCTATTGTTAAGGAAAACTGTTGTTAAGGAGCATTCATTCAAAATGGGTGATTTTGAATGTACCAAGATACTTCCATCACAGACTTTTACAGCACTTACAGGAGTATTAATGCTAAATTCATGTGAAGCAGGTATTGTACCAATTTTAGAAAAATGAAGAAAACAGCACACAAATTAGTTTACTTGTCCAAGGTCACAAAGAAAGGCTGGGAAAAGGAAACCAAGTCCAAGTGTAATGACCCACTGTCCCATGCCTCAGCTTTAAGGCCAGCCCTTTGATACACATCCAATGACACAAAAAAATTAGCAAAAAACACCAACCTTATTTACTGCACTAGTATCTTTGAAAAGTCATGGAACAACAGACAGGAAATTTTGTACCACATGGCTTGTTATTAAATCTGGGTTAAGTTACAGTCCTCAAGAATAGGAAAGTGGAATTAGGAAAGTTAAAATTACTAAAAAGAAACTTTAGACAACATTTAAAAAGACCCAGAAAAATTAAACACATGAATAGAAAACATTTGAGTCAGTCTGAAAAAATGCAAATTAAAACATCTGAGGGGGGAAAAAAACCCCAAAAACACAGAGCAGCCCAGACATAGGAGGGGAAAAAGTGTTGCCAATTTTTGTTACTTTATTATGACTTTTTGCCACTTGGGACATTCTTTTTAAAGCCTCAGTTCCTGGACTCAAGTGAGTTCTAGTAATTGCAACTGTTAATCACTAGTAAAAAGAAAACATGTGTCCAACCCACATTGTTATGGTGCTGAGCTGAGCAGATAACCAGCATTGATCCCCATGGCTCAAAAACCGAAAGGAGAGCAGGGGGAAAAGAAATAGTCAATGGAGATTTGGTCACTGTACATATAGAGTCAGCAAGCAGGGAAATAAATCATTCTTTAAATAGCTTTGATCCAACTGCCTCTGGAATAGCTACATTACAAGAAAGCCATTGACTAATTGGAAGGAATTTAGAGCGCGAAAGAGAATGACACTGAGATAAGAGGACTGGAGGAAATGATTTATGGGTCAGGAATACAGTCAAATTAATTCCAACTTCCACATGTCAGCAAACGCAGACCACTCCATGACAGTGCAAAAAATGAATGATTAGAGAAGTGATTACACAAGATTGTAGCTATGTTATACAATTTAATAGTTAAGCAATAAGCATGTTTTGTAATAATTATTTATGCATTAATCTTCCTCCTCCCACAATGCAGAGATCAACACAGGCGGCCATCTGCTACACAATTGCTGCAGCACCCCTTCATGAAGGGAAGACAATGAATTTTGCAAAACATCTGCCAAACAAATGTAGATTTTCCAGTCATCTGTTTCTACCCTTATGAAAGTTTGATTTGCATATGATTTGAAAATAGGAGTGTAGCAAGTTATTGGAAGTCAGCAACCAGCCAAACACTGAAATTTTGCTGGGAGACAACACTATCATTAAGCTCAGATTTGATTTGTAATGTGAAATACTTATCAAGGTAAGAAAATTTAGTTGCTGCTTATTCAGTAAGGATTTTTCTTCCTACAGTGTTCAGTTTACATTTTGAAATAAAGCAAAAGCCATGTGGTTTTGTTTCCAACTCAAAAAGGCTTTAAAAAGAAGCTATATTTTAGTACTTGGAAAAAAAAGTTGATAGTCATGAGACTCCCACTTTTATTTTAAATATCTAAGTAGCAAATATCGAATATGAGCAGACAGCATCCAAGACAGTCCTGAGACCAGGTGGTTGGAGCAGTACTTCCCAGACATAATTTGCTAATTGATTGATTAAATATGGTTGTAGAAATCACTTGGAGAATAAGAACTTGACTTATATGCAGATCAGCACAGACCATGGTTCCAAATAAGAGGTCATTGTCAGAAGACGGATCCCTTTAATTTCACTTGGATACAGAACAGCAAATTTCAGCACACAATCACCGGGATGTCTTTTTGAATGCTGCTGATGGTTTAACAAAAAAGTTAGCTCAACAGATTGCCGTATATAGAGTCTAAACTTCTGTAATTATAGTTTCCTATTGCCCCTGGGAATATGAATTCTGTGATAATTTAAGACGTTTCTTCTCCCTTTCTCGTGGGACTGGTTTTAAAGTCACTTTCCCATAGTGAAGTGGTCAGTTGTCTATAGCCCACTGAATCTGGGTTTGATGGTTACATTTGGAAGGAGGCCATTTGAAGCGTGACTAAAATGACAGTATTAAAAGAGAAATCTCTTCATGCTGTAAAGGAAGACTGTCCCTTTCTCCAAGGTTGATGGATCATGCTCTTTGGTCAGGTGCATTGTACTTCATGGATATATAGCAACTGAAAACAGGCCAAATTCTTAACATGTGCTTGACTGTTGATTACATGAGCTGTAAAATGCTATTCGAATAATTACAGATGGTCTACTGTTTTTAGTATCCTGGTTATGATTTAATGGAATAAATATTTGAGACTTTGAAAAGTGGACATTCAATACAGTGCATGTGTCATTTGAAAAGCAAGACTACAGATTTTCTGATCATGTAAGATGTGATACTGTGGGCATAAAGCAGAAGAGTAAAGCAGGAGTGGATATACACAGGAACAAAACCACATTAGAGGGACCTTAAGTTATCAAGCTACCCTGAGCTGTGAGGGGTAAAATTTCTCTTGTACAAAGTGTACAGAAACCTAGTCATTGCAAATTGTCTACATTCTTAATACTGGTTTCTCTTAGTCTTTGCTGAGTACCTATTTCTAACGCCAAAAAAAATGTAAAGTTGCTTAAGAACTTTAGAAAATCTTACCTCAAATGACTTAAAAAGCAAAGTCTCAGTTTCAAAAGTGACACATGTAGTCGCAAAAGTCCCATTGACTTTCAAGGTGGTCTAGGAGACAAGCTGCTAAACGCATAGGTCCTTTTGAAAATAGGACATGGGGTCAAGTCATTTTGGCGATTTTGGAAATGTTACTTTTAGTAAACTACTGTTCTAATTGAAGTATTTCTGTTCCCAGCTCCTCCAGTGCACTGCTGCTAATAACCAGCATTTAAAAAGGATGAGCTAGGCCTCAAAAAATCAGCAGTCACTTAATGATTAAGTTAATGAAGTTTGCCATCTGGCTTCTAAGAATTTGATGTGTTGGAACTAAAAGCCAGCATTCTCATATAATTGACTCCTCGAACTGAAGCACTAACCACCAAGTACCTCAGGAACGGGTGATGCCTAGCCAACGCCCAACACTTTGTAAGTAACCAACCAGAGATTAGTTACACCATCTAAGTGAAGTAAAATGCAAACTGTAAATGAACCCTCTGTAAAAGGATGAGATGCAGATTTAGAAAGCAGGTTTTGTTCAACTTTTTACTGTAAGAGCTGGATCTTGCTTCACAACATGACAGGGAAATAACCAAAACAAATTTAGAAGACTGTGGCAAACATTTGCAGGATCATGACATTACTCCTTACCTCATCAATCCAGCTGCTCCCTGTTAGAGTACTGTAGCTGCAGAAATTATTCACGTTTTCAGTTATACAAAGTATTTGTACAGATGTTTTTCTCCTTTTAAAGTGTTGCAAAATTACTGCCAATTAAATTAAAGTTGGTTGTGGTGACAGCTAATGTACGTACCGTTAGCAAAGTTTTCACATGACCCAGTCTTGGAAAGGTCTTGCAGAATTCTAGATACATCTCTGGAGGAATTCCATATAAAGAAAATCTGGTGGAAGCCAAGAATTAGAGCTCTTTGATTGCTGTGTCCCTTCTTCCTCCCAGCAACTCCAGCATTTATTTAAGTCCCAGTTGTGTAAGCATAGAAAATATTAGAACCATGCTCCTGCAGTGAGGCACTGTCTATGCTGCCAAATTAGTCCAGACTAAGCAAGGTTAGTCCTGTCTAATTTGGCCCAGGGCCACACTAGGCTTTGCCTAGCAAGCTTAGTAAGCACATGCAAGACATGAAATAATGGCTAGTTCGAACTTAAAAAGTTTAGTTTGAACTAGCCACACATTCTAGTTCAAACTAGGACACGCAACCAGTCTGAACTAGGCCAAGGCTAGTTTGGACTGACCTTGGACATTTTTTAGTTCAGACTAGCAAGTCCCAACTGAAAAAATAAATCTAGAAAGAACCTGAGAAACCCGTGATAAGTGCAACAATGTATTTACAGTAGGCACATGAAGTGCATGTTGCTATACACCACACTGGTTGTCTTTTCTAACTGGAACACAGGCTAGGCCCTTGTCTAATAGGTCAGTAACTCCCCAATGGGATCATAACCACCCTTCCTTTTCAAATTTGTTGCAGAATTGTGTTCCATGATGCAAGTTTTAATTTTTAAAAGATCCTTAGTCTTCACGGTGTGATGAAAATTCAAAATGTTAAAAAAAAAATGTAACTGGGTGGAGTGGGATTTTCCAGTTTGTAGAAAACCCAGTGAGTTGTTGCCACTAACATATGATTATGCTTTAGGTATCAGTGGTGTGAACTATTTCACAGCTTTGAGTACCCACTTATTTGCATTGTTGATAACAGTAGCTAGCAGGCTGTGGAGTAGCCCCACACAATCTGATAGGGAAATATACTGGAGAAGGTATGAATTTAAGAAAACCGATTTGCTTCCTAGTGAGCAGAGCTGTAAATGCACCCCAGTTAATACAAAAGTCCACAGCACAGTAAACATTTAAGGGCAGCAAAAAAATAACCAGCAGAAAGCCAACAATATATAGGGGAGATAGCCAGAGTTTGGTAGCACAGAGCCACCATGTGACTGTAGGTTTACAACTGAAATTCAGATAAAACTGTTGTATAGATTAGAACACTGGGAATTGAACAAAGTAGCTCAGAACGGATATAACTATTAAACTCAGGCAAAAGCTATTTTAGCTTAGAAGAAAAATCTTTAAGCAGTTGTGTGGCACTTTAAGACTAACAGATTTATTTTTTTGAAAAAAATAAATCTGTTAGTCTTAAAGTGCCACACAACTGCTGCTTGTTTTTTTACTGGACTAGACTAACACAGCTATCCCTTTGGAAATTGACAAAAATCTTTAGTCCACATTATGAAACCGAACCTCCAAACATTATTGGCCACAGTAGTGAGTACAACACAAAATTTAGAACACTATGTCTTTTCCCCTAATGGAGCAATTGAAGTGATACGTCCAAATTTTTACTAAAAAAATGTGTTATCTAAGTGAGACTTGTTCTGGGGTTTCTGCGTATTTAAGATTCCACAGGACTGAGCCAAGAAAGCAGGTCAGCACATTCTCTCTGTACTCAACTTATGTAGTCTCAAGAGGACAAAATAATGAACCTTTTCCGTGCCACTGTGCTGATGCAAGGCATTATTCCAAAGCCTTCAGTAAATCAGAAAGGGACAATTTTGCAAAATGGAAATAACTGGCAGAATTAAAGTTTACCAACTTTTTCCTTAAAGCTGTATTTTAAAGTGTTTGACCTGACTGACTCTCCTCACTTGAAGTCATGTTAGATACTTGCTCGGCCCACACTTGTGAAAAGTTTGCTTCTACCATATTTTTAATTAATATTTTCCATTAGATATCTGAACAGTGAGACAATATTAAGCCACTACAATCAATCCTAACAGCAGTCATTTTCAGAGTCCCAAAAATTCAGTTCCTTTTTACAGAATACTGCTTGGTAGGGATGCTGAGCTCCACAGAGACTAGAGTACCACATGATGGAAGACCTTCAGGAGCCCTGTCTGTCCCATGAGCTGATTCGGGATGGTTCCATATTTATTAATTGCCTCTTAGCATTAGGACAAGTCTCCAAAAAGACTAGAAAATAAGTGTGACCTTAAGTTTAGCATGAAATGCTGGCTAGATGCCACTCAGACTAAATAATGCCAGAGGGCTCAGGAGCAATCAATATGTATGAGGAGAAATTTCACATTTTTCAACCAAACCTCCATCTTCTCACTGAAAGACTTGCAGTAAAAGCTAATCGCTAGGTAGCTTATTTTTAATTAGTGGATTAGAATATTTTAGTAACCCCTAGATGATGTGATATTTATACAACAAAGCACTAAGAGCCTCAACTAGGGAGAGCATTCACATGCTGATATAAACCTGTTAAAATCCCTGATGCTTTGGTGTTATCTGAAATATGTTTTAGCATCTGTTTAAGCCTTCTGTTATTCAAAAATTTTAGAGCTTTAGAATGCTTGTTGCACAAGTGTTCGTTTGCTTGCTCTACTGCCTATTGAGAAAGATTTTAAAGTCAAATTTCATCCACTGCAAAGATACTGCAGCAGTCTTACCAAATAATTCATTTAAAAAAGGAATCTAGGTTCTTGAACTTCATTTTAACTCATCACCCTCCCCCCCAGCCCCGCCATCATTTCACTCTGGATGGTTTATTTTTCATTTAGGCTATAATAAATATAAATACATGTGTGTGTATGTATGTGTGTGTGTGTGTGTGTGTGTGTGTGTGTGTGTGTGTGTATATATATATATATATATATGTGTGTGTGTGTGTGTGTGTGTATGTATATATATATATTTTTTTACACTTAAGTCACCTTGAGCAAAAGCAACAAAACTCTTTCATTCCAATCTCCTGAGAATCATTAACCATTTCTTAAAAACGCCAGCTGAACTGTTCTGGATTACTTTTCAAATACAATTGTATACTAAACTAGACCAAGTATTTCATGAGTGTCTTAGAATTAGGTTATTATCTTTCTTCCACCAAGAACAACAGCCATGGACTTGTATATGCGAAGCACTGGTTGCATCCAAAATCCTTCAATGTAGTTATTCTAAAGCTCCCATGGGAGTATTACTGTATACTGGAATGCCACAGCCACATCAAAGCGTTTAAAATGACTTACTGGTCAGGTAATTCTTTCAGACTGTGAAGGGAAAGTAATCCAGATGAAAAAAAAAATCAATGGAAAAAGGAAACAAAATGATCAAATATGAACTGTCCAACAGGGAGGCAAGCTTCTGAGCAAACCTGAAGATGATCAGAGAGTGACTCCATAATACACCATCAGGAAGGGACTTCTGGGAGCAGTGGAGGGAAAGGTAGCTTGTATTTGTCTGAGAACCACTTACACCCGACTGATCTAGTCAGCTCCAGTACTCACAGGAGAGAGCAAGGGAACGATCACTCTTCTCCCTATGGAACTGCTTGGAACACCCCCCAGCCTTAAAATTCTACTTTGCTGGAGACAGCATGACTCAGAAAACATGAATAAGTTTCAGATTAAGGGTTAAATAGCTACAATGAACTTAAAACACTTCCCACAAGGCCTTAAAAGGTATTTAATTAAACTTTATACACTATTTACATCAACATTAATACACATTCTGATATAAGAGAAAGGCATCTGTTCCCACTTAGTCCATGTCAAAAGCAGAGTCGGTACCTGGACATACCCCCTAGCCCCCTTTAAAGAGGTATCCAATTTGTTTGAGTTCTCAGACTACAGATTTCTGGTCAGTTAGAAACTCTGTGGAAAAAAAAGTGAAAACTAAATGATGCTACTTTCCAAAATGCTTAAGACAGCCACAAATTAACATAAAAAATGCTTTGCTTGTATCTGAAAAACCATGAATGTTTTGTCATCAAACCCATGGGAATTTTTCATAATTACTATTTACAAGTACAACTAGGAAATACGTGAAATGGGACGCTACTAATGCCCAGTAGTGACTGTGGTGAGATAAGAAACTTTATTAATAAATAGCTTTTACACAAGTTGTCCTTGAAAAAGCCTCAAATGAAGTTTTAATCTCATAAAAGGGCTGCTTTAAAATTCCAACTGGTTATTTTAACATGAAACATTTGTCTACAGTAAGCAGAAAGACTATACAGTACTTCAATATTATCCAAAGTACTAGACCACAGCAAGATACAGTACATTGTCTAAAGTACTTTAATTCAGTACTTCCACCATTAGCAATGAGACTAACGACTCAATGTACAGTAGAATCCCCATATTCCACACATTGTACATATCACAAAAATGAGCGCAACAGAATAGGAGCACTGTGGCAAGGTTTCATGATTAAGACTTTTTTTTTTTTTTTAATAGGATACGTAGTGTATTTTCTGCTAATTCCCTCAAAATTGTAACAAAACTATAATCAAAGTGAACCAAGTACATTGTGGTGTATTAGCTTTTTTATTGCATTTATTCATTCACTTACAGGACCAATGCCAATCCCGTAAACAGTTGGATCATGCTATAATTCAAAGTTCAGTGATGGGTTTCAGTCAGTGTGTATTAGTGATATTTCGCTGTTTTTCTCCTATATCTACCATGTCAATTCTAATCTCAGAGAGCAAGACTTCAGTACAGAGATTTACATATTTACACAGTTAGAACGCAAACTAAAAATACAGATATTCTTTACAAAGAAATTGAAATCACTGTTTGTTTTTCATTTACCAATTACATTTGTCAATGTAATTTCACAACTCCCTGGAATTAACATGAAGGACCGGTAGAAATCATCCCTTCAAGTGAAGATCATTGCCCTTTTTCCATTTGCTTTTGATCACCACAAGTTACCTGCCTGGCGTTTCATCTCCACATTAGAACATCAGATGCTATATTTATAGTACAGTACACTGCTGTATCTGGATTAGGTGCATAAGATGCATTTCATGGTACGGCTATTTAACAGGCTTACAAGCAAATATTGTGATACTTGTAAAGAGCATTAACACAATTTACTGTTATTTTATCTTCCACCTCTGCATATTACTTTAGGTCAGTCTACATTCCTTATGTATGTCAACAACTCTTCAGGCTTAGTGCTGAGATGATGAAGAGAGACTACGAAAGATTAGAACATAGCCAACAATGCAAAACAAGCCTAATAATTTTGAAGTATATTTTTCTGAATGTAGAAAAATTCAAAGCCGTTATGCGTAAAGTTCCATATGTGGTATATCCATGGGCAAGAGGATAACTATGGACCAAGATACATCATTCTGTTTTTCAACTTAAATATTTAGATGTAAAAAAAGTGTCCATCGCTCAAATAAGAGTTACAAACTTTTGCATTACTGGAAACTGATTATTACATAGTAATTGATAGTGCCAGTAACCTGTAGTTACATAATATAGCAACTACAACCTGGTATGTACTGAACAATTTTGTTGTTTAAGCACTTCATTTAATAATGGAAATAATGGGCTAAGCTTCAGATTAAAATTCTGAAGCATTTGCAACCAGTTACAGCAACCAATAACTGCATGGGCAGGTGATATAGCAAACCTTCACTTGCACATTTTAAAAAAACCAAACT
>ML681984.1:18062603-18125103 GCA_007922195.1 Podocnemis expansa | reverse complement strand
AGGAAGTTTGTCGGCTCTATGATGTAACCCAGAATGCAACGGTCCAGAAGTTCCGGGCTGGAAGCTCATATTGTACTGATTACCAGCTAACGTACTTTCCTGTTTCTGAGAATATATTTGTTCGGTCCTTGTTTGTTCTTGATGCTGAGGCCATTCCTGGTGCGATCCCAAGCTATATGAGGTACTTGGCATTCCTGTAGTTAATATTGCCAAGTTTTCAGGTGCATGACTGTCTTGGGCAGACATACTTCCTGAGGTCAGAGGTACTGGTGCAGGAAAGGTCGACGTCGATGGTTTTTGGAAGCTTGTGTTTGTGGATACACCAGTAACAGTATCCACCAAAATGGAATTTTGGACCAACGATGAACCAAGAAGAGAATTCTCAGACACCTGTCCATCCCCTTTCGGTTTCTTAGCAGCCTGATTAGCCTATATGAAGAGGAAAAAGACAAACTCAGGAAGTACCTGTAACTGAAGTATGTCAAAACTGATTAAAGTAAGGTGGATTTCATGGATTTATTTACTTTTTACTGTAAGCTCTGTAAGAGGGTCACAGAGGAACATGCAATTATAAATGTACTTGTAAGGAAATGTGTTAGGTGCGTGGCAGTTGTGTCCTATGACTGACTATATGGACAACACATTCTTACCCTCCAGTTACGGATCCTCTTCAGCCTGCTTGGTGTCTTCTCTAGTATTTGCAGAAACTCGTGTGTTAGCTCTGGGAGAAAAACAAAACACACTTTTTATGCTTGAATCAGTAATAATCTATGGCTTGTCTACTCAGTCACTTAGCACCTGGCAAGCCACACTGGACATCTACAGAACACAGGCCTGCCATGCAGTAATTGATTGTGTGGACCCTGCTAGTGCTGTGCATCAAAGAACACTACAGAACTGGGGGGTTACTTACCTGTAAACATCTTCTTTGAAATGGGCTGCCCACATACACTCTCATTCAGGTGTGTCCCTGCTGTGGCGCATGGTCATCTGGAAACTTTTTTGCCCTAGCTTGTTCCCATAGTGTCAGCTGCCAACACCTCCTTGGACCTGCACTTCAGCATGGTATATAGGTGGCGCTTACCCCGCACCCCCCCTTCAGTTCCTTCTTTAAGCTAAACTACGAAAAGCAGGGATGGAGAGAGGGTAAGGAATGTATGTGAGCAGCCCATCTTGCAGAATGAAATTTACAGATAAATAACCCTCGGGTTTTCCTTCAAGCGCTGCTCATATCCATTCTCATTCAGATGACTTACAAGCTGTGCTTAGGATGGTGGGTGCAGTTGAGGTTTCCCCACCTGCAGGATGGCTCCATCAAAAGCAGCAGCATCTTTTGCTTGTTCAACAATTGCATAATTGGATGCAAAGGTGTGCACTGAGGACCAGGTGGCCACTCTGCATATCTCCCAGATCGGGACCCGTGCAAGGAAGGCTGTGGCAGATGTTTGTGCTCTAGTCAAATAGACCTTAATTCTTCCTAGGAAGGGGGTCTTTGCTCTCTGTTAACAGTCCTTGATGCAGCTCGTTATCCACGATGACGTGCAATGAGACGTTACTACCTGGTCCTTCATGGGTTTGGTGACTGCGACAAAGAGCTGAGTCATTCTGTTGAAGGGTTTGGTCCCCTTGATGTACGTGGCGAGTGCCATCCTGACATCAAGGGTGTGCCACCTCCTCTGGTTCTTTGTTACCTGTGGGTCAGGGAAGAACACTGGGAAGAAGATTTCCAAGTGTATATGGAAGGGTGAGACCACCTTAGATAGGAAAGCCAGATTTTGGGGGGGTGGGGGGAGTTGTATCTTTTTGCTGTGGAACACTGTGTACAGTGGTTCCAACAACAGGGCCTTCAGTTCGGATACCCTTCTGGGGGAAGTAATGGCTACCAGGCATGCTACCTTCCAGGCTAGAATTAGCAGTGTACATGAGTCTAGGGGTTCAAAGGGAAATCTTGTAAGCCCTTAGAGTACCACGTTCAGGTCCCATTGAGGGGCTGGCTCTCAGAGCTGTGGATAGAGTCTCTCCACTCCCTTTAAGAATCTAGAAGTCATGAGGTGAGAAAACAGAGTAACCCTTTCAAAGGAGTTGTGGAAGGCTGTGGAAGATGAGATGGCTGCTAGGTGCACCCTGAGGGAGGGTACCATCAAGCCACACTCCTTTAGTTCTAGGAGGTAATCAAGTATAGTCTGGATTGGGATGGACTCTGGAGACCCGCCCCCCCAGTTGCTGTCCATAGGGAGAACCACTTCCATTTAGCCTTGTAGGTTGCTCTCGTGGAGGGCTTCCTACTCTTGATCAGCACTTGGCCCCTTTTTGAGCAAATCTGCACATCCAGGCTCAGCCATGAGGCTTTCACGCTGTTAAGTGGAAGGGTGTTAGGTCTAGGTGCTGGACATACCCCAAGTTCTGGATCAGCAGGCCTGCCTGGAGCAGTAGCATCAGGCACGGAGCCACAGATAGATTGAGCAGTGTACTGAACCAGGGCTGGTGAGGCCATGCCAGGGCTATCATAACTTTTGCCCTGTCCCCCATGATTTTTAACAGGACCCTGTGTATCAGTGGAATAAGGGGAAAGGCAAAAAGTAGGGGGCCCTTCCAGCTTACCAGGGGGGCATCCGCAAGGATCCTTTGTCCCTGCCCCTGAGGGATCAAAACAGGCTGCATTTGCCGTTTGCTCGTGTTGCAAACAGTTCTATATGGGACATCCCTCACCTCTCAAAGAGCTGACCCACCACCTCTGGGCATAGAGACCACTTGTGTTGGGGCAGGAATTGTCTGCTGAGTTTGTCCACTCAACAGCTGCTCACCCGATAGGTGGGCTGCCACCAGATGGAAGCTGTTCTCTAGTACCAGCTCTCACAGGTGGGTTGCCTCCTCACATGGTGGGCAAGTGGGCTCGCCTCTGGCAGTTGAGGTAGAACGTGGCCACCGTGTTGTCCATTAGCACATGTACAGTTCTCCCTCTGAGCCTGTCCAGAAACACCCAACAGCCCAGGCAGATTGCCCTCAATTCTTTCACATTTATGTGGAGAAAGGTGTCTACCTGCAACCATGTTCCCTGGGTAGACAGGTCACCTGTGATACAGGCTCCTCATCCCAGGTCTGACGCATCTGTAATCACGGCTACTGATGGAGTCTGGGTTTCAAATGGGACTCCCTGGCATGCAAAGTCCGGGTTTTGCCAAGTCATGAGGGTATCCGGGACCATCCCCAGAATAGTGACTACCTGACCTGGGGCTGGTGTTGGGACTGAAATACCTCCGCTAACCAGGACTGCAGTGGCCTCATGTGAAGGTGTGACTTCCTTATTATGTAGGTGGAGGCTGCCATGTGGCCTAAGAGCTGGAGGCACCGCTTTACTGTTGCGGTGGGGACGCAATGAAGCTCTGAAATGATAGCAGACATTGACTGAAACCTGGATAGGAGGAGGGAAGCCCTCGTTCATTTTGAGTCCAGATGGCCCCCTATAAACTCTATTTCCCTCATGGGGTTCACTTTTGACTTTTCCAGGTTTAGGTGGTGGCCTAACCTGTTGCACAGCCTTCAGACAAAGACAGTGCCACGCCAGACCTGGTCTCTGGATCTGCCCCTGATCAGCCAGTCATCCAAGTAAGGGAAAATTCAGACTCCTTGTTCCCTTAGATGGGTCATTGCTGTCGCCACAAACTTGGTGAAAACCCTTGGGGCTAGTGAGACTCTGAAAGGGAAGGCTGTGACTTGAAGTGCTTGCCTCCTATTATGAACCTAAGGAATCTCCTGTGTCTTGGTCTTATTGAGATGTGGAAGTAAGTATCCTTCAGATCAAGGGTCATGAAACAGTCTCCTGGGTCTAATGAAGGAACCATGTGAGACAGGGAAGCCATTCAAAGCTTTATTTTTCATAGAAACTTGTTCAGGAATCGCAGGTCTAGGACTGGCCTCAGGCCCCTGTTTGCCTTTGGGACCAAGTATCATCTCGAGTAGAAACCCCTTCCCCTTTCCTTGATGAGCACTTGTTCTATTGCCCCCAGGTCTAGGAGCCTGCAGTTTTCTTCTCCAGGAAAGCCTTGTGGGAGCGGTCCCCTGCTGGATAATGAGGGGGTGGTTTTCTTTTGAGGGGGCCTGGCCCTGAACTGGAAAGCATAACTGTGGGATACCGCGTCCAAGATCCAGCAATCTGAAGGGATCTTGGACCACTGGTGTCAGAATAGGGCCACATTGGTTTCAAAACAGTTGGGAGACCTGGGGGTAGCCACGACCTTCAGGCAATTGGTCAAAATTTCAGCCTCTGGGTCGACAGGTGGCCATTTTTACTCTGGCATGAGGACTGATTGGTTCCCTAAGCTTGTGCTCCCGGGCCGCCTCTGTTTCTACCTCTGTCCTTGTTCCCGTAGTGGCATTAGGAAGACTGAAAAGGGTCAAGGATGTGAACCCTGCTGCTTGTGTTGAGGCTGCGGCTGCTGTGCCTGAAAAGACTGTCTGGCTGCTTAAGGGGTGTACATTCCCAAGGAGAAAAGTGTTGCCTGGGCGTCCTTCATGCCATGGAGCTTTGTGTCAGTTCATTCTGCAATTAGGGAAGGACCTTCGAAAGGGAGGTGTTGGGTGGACTGTTGCATCTTGGGGGAAGAGGCCTGACCCCTGAAGCCATGCTGCCCAGTGTTAGCTGATGCCATCCGTCTGTTGGCTTTGTCCATGACATCCCACAAATTGGAGCATTGCGCATGCTGTCATCAGGCCCTTCTCAACGAGGGCATCGTAGTCCACTGCATGGTTGGAGGAAATGAGGTCCCGGAACCTCCGAATGGACCTCCAAATGTTGAAAATGCATTTGCCCATGAGGGTTTGCTGGTTAGTTATGCATAGTTGTAATGCCATGGTGGAATCAATTTTTTGGCCAAATAAGTCCAGTCGCTTGTCATCCTTGTTTTTAGGGGTAACGGCAGGCTGGCCCAGCCCTTCCGTTTGGTTGACTGTGTCCACCACTAAGGACTCAGGTATGGAGTGGGAGAACAGGAAACTGAACTTGTCCACAGGGACACGGTATTTTTCTCTTGGTCCCCTTTGATACAGAGGGGATGGAGGATGGGGTCTGCCTCTGGGCACTGGCAATTTTCAGGACTCTGTCATGCACTAGAGTAGCCACCCTTGCTGGTGGGGTGGCCTCACACACAAAGAGTGGGTCAAAGTCCTCCCTCACAACGTCTATGGGGAGGTTGAGGTTGGCAGCCACATGCTTCAGGAGCTGCTGATGCGTCCTTGGGTCTTCCCTGAGCCAAAGGGACTTTTGGTATGCCACTTTGTCAGGGGAGGATGGGGACAGGACCCTAGAGTCATCTCTCCCCTTCCTGAAAGTCCCTCTTGTGTGCTGGCGCTGGAGATCCCCTGGTTGGGATGCACTATACCAGTGCAGGGGAAGTCGGTATCCAGGCTCTGGCCTTCCTGTGCCAGGATGACAACGACCACTTCCTCTTGCATTTCACTGCCAGGCACTCGGGGGCTCGTGCCAGAAGTGAAAGCAGCAGTGGTTGTCAGTGCTGGATGTCGGATGTCCCCAATGACCGAGACTGGGATCTGCTAGAGCCAGGTTTTGTTGGTGGTGCCAGTGGGGCTAGTGCTGGAGGTGAAAACATCAATGACTGTTGATGCCACAGGTCCACGAAGATTGAGACTGGAAGCTGTTGCATAAAGGTTTTGGTGAAGCTGTTGGCGACTGGTCTGGGGACAAGACTTCAGGTGAAAACCAGGAAGGTGATCAACTGTCCCGTACCTCAGACAGTGAGCCCAATGGAGCTGAGGCACACTGTGCTGGGGATGGGGAGCAGCTCTGCTGAGCATCCCCAGAGCGGTCCACTGGGGAAAGGGGCGTCAATGCCCAATCCCAGGACGAGCTTCCATGCAGCCAACTTAGGTCCTGCACTGGCTCCTGCTGCACTGAAGGGGGGTGAGGGAGCTGGGCCAGCCCTGGGGTTTGAGCCAAGTCCTCAAAGACAAGGACAGTTTGCCCCTCAAGACCACCAATCTGAGCTGTGTGGTAATCAGCAGCTGTACCAGCACTCTAGCTGCTTCAAAGGCCTCTGATGTGGAGGTAACTGTGAGTACCTGGGGCTTTGGAGCCCTGTTCTGGGAAGTCCCATGTATCCGTGCCAGGGATCCCAATCTGTTCCAGTAACAAGGTTTCTCTCCCGGGGTCCGAGTCTTCAGTGTAGCCTCAGAGCTGATGCAGGATTTCTTCGCCTTCCTAGCTGGAGACCTGTGCCAGGGAGGGGCCGGTGCAGACTGTGCCCTGTGTGCCGGAGCTGTCTGTGCTGTCAGCGCAGCGGCTGGGACCAAGGCTGGGTGGAGGGCCACTTCCATCACCATGGAATAAAGGTGACTCTCCTGCTCCTTCTGTCTCCTCAGCTTGAATGATTGACAGATAAAGCATCTGTCGGTCCTGTGTCCCTCACCAAGACACTTTAGGCACTTCTTGTTAAGGTCGCTGACCAAGAAGGCATTATCACAGGCGGCACAGGGCTTGAAGCCAGGCATGTCTGAGCCTGTGCCAGATCCATGTGCTGCCATGGAGGAGCAAGGAAGGAATTTCCAGTGCAGTTCGTGCTTCTGAGGGAGGAAAGGGGCCCAGATGACAGGAGATAATGATCTGATGAGAAAGGGAACATGAGAAGGCAGGCACTTGCAAACCTGCATGGGCAGTAGTGCCAGGACCATCACAACAGGCGGAAAGAAGGAACTGGGAGGGGTGGGGGGCAGGGACAGCACCACTTTTACACTGTGCTGGAGCACAGGTCCAAGGGGGCATTGGCAACTGACCCTAAAGGGACAGGCTAAAGCAAAAAGCTTTTGGGCGATTGTGCACCATGGCACATGTACACCTGAATGAGAATGGATGTGAGCAGCACTTGAAGAATTTTTAGTATGTGCCAGAGTGTTTGCAAGGTGACTGTGTTAACAAGCTAGTGTGCTATGCACGCACACCACCTGGCCAGCCTCACACCTAATCTCTGTGTACAAGCCTTTAGTAAACCTTCTTTCATCTTTAACATCAACAGCATATAATCTTACATATTAAACCTTTAAATTATTTATTTTAAAATCTAGTCTGAAGGGACATAGGATTTTATAGACCAAGCAATTTTAAAATCTAAAGGCTTCCCCGGATCCAAAACTTATCCTTCAAGCTTGGTATGGGCAGAATGGCTACACTTGTGACTCCCTGCCTTCTTGGAGGCACTAGGCATTATAACAGCAAGGTAAAACACTCATTAGTGATACCTAAGGGCTATCCCTATCCCACCTCACAGAGCTTAAGAACCTAGGCTCCAGCCTGCACACAGAAGTCTACAGTGAGGGGCCAAAAGCAGGTGCCTAACTGCAGTGTAGACATATCCTGAGAGACCAGGACCCAAGTAATCAATAACAGGTAGGAAAGGGGTGTAGTCTACTGTATGTGGGGTAAATCTGGAGGCCTCCTGCAAGAGAATCGAATGAGTTGACTAGGTCAAGAGAACTTGGCAGGGAGAGCCATCCAAGGGATTCAACAAATGGAAAGGCACCAAGTCAAGAAAACTCACAAAATAAAGAAAACCCAGTACAGTTAACAAACATACCCTCTATTCAGGCTACATTAAGCTGCCCCAAGAATAAAAATGCAGGCAGAAGAGCAGCAGAGTGGCAGCCTTAAATAATACATGTATGATATCTGCTTCATGAACAGGTGACATACAGTGCAAGCAATTCATGGCCCTCTGAGGGAGAGCATGTGCTCGAGGCCAGAGTGGCTGAACTGGATGAGCAAAGAGATGGACAAACAGCTAAATTAAGAAGACTTTCAGGACACAGTGGAGTAATCCTACCTCCTGCCCAACAATCCCACTGCTATAAGGAAGAGGAAAGTTTCAGAGCTTGAGACCATCCTGCTAGAGCAGAAGGAAACGATCCCATATTTGGGACTCACCTTTCATGTGATGTCATGACATTCTCTCACATGAGGACCTCTCTCTGAAGGCAGGGACCCAAGTAACTAGGAAGAGATAGGCAACAGTAACAGGGGATCTGATTATCAGAAATGCAGATGGGTTTGTGATGACTGGGAAAACTGCACGGTGAACTGCATGCTGGATGTGAAGATAGTGGGTCTCACAAGACACCTGGATAGTTTTCTACGCCATGTTTAGTAGGAGCTGATGGTACACGGAGGTAGCACTGACACAGGAAGGTTGGAGAGAGGTCATGGAGGCCAAGTTTAAGCAGTTAGGTAAAAAATTGATGACCAGGACCTCCATGGTAGAATGATACAGAGAGAAAATTTCTAGACACCATAAATGATTACTTCTTGAAGTAGTTAGTACCGAAACACACAAGGAAAGACGTAATTCTCCATCTAGTCCTAAATGAATGACAGGGATTAATTCAAGAAGTAAATAGAGCTCAACTACTCAGTATTAGTGACCAAAATGTCACTAAACATCCTCAGGTGGTGAGAGGGAAGATGATAAAGTTTTACTTTAAAAAGGGAACTACATAAAATTTAGGATGCTGGTTAGATGAAAATTAAAAAACTGTCAGAAGGCCTAAATATTCACAACCAACATTAGGAAGTATTTAAAACCCATCACAATGGAGACTCAATTGCAATGTATAGGGCCAAATAAGAAAAGACATTAAGAGGACCAAAAGAAAGCCACTATTGCTCAAGAGGTTGCTAGAAGCAAAATGGCACCCTTTAAAATTAGCAAATGAAATCTTAAGAAAAGTAATATGAATGAATACAAACTTTGGCAGGTGAAGTATAAGACAGGTCCTGAAAGAATTTGATAAGCAATTTGCTTAAAAAAAATCTTTTATCTACACCTATATGTCTAATAAGAAATTTTTTAAGTACATCAGAAGCAGAAACCCTGACAAACAGGCAAATGAGGCCAATAGACAAAGGTGTTAAAGGAGCAGTCAAAGCCACCACAGAAAAGCAAAATTCTTTGCACAGGTCTTCAATGCAAAGGAAGTGGAAGAGGATACCCACATCTGAGCTATTCTTGGATTACAAACCTGGAGTACAGTCCCACATAGTGTAAACAGCAGAGGTTTTAGAACAAACTGATAAATCACAGTAATAAAGTCTCCAGGACCTGATGGTATTCTCTCAAAATTCTGAAGGTACTCATATATGAAACTGTAGAACTACTGTGATTTACCACCTATTGCTGAAATCAGCCTCTGTACCAGATGAGTGGGAAGGCAGCTAATCTAACACTGATTTTTTAAAAAGGCCCTAGAGACAATACTGGCAATTACAGGTTGGTCAATCTAATTTCACTATAAGATAAACTGATAGAAACAACAGTAAAGATCAGACTTACAGACACATATGAACAGAATTTGTTGGAGAGGAGTTGACATGGCTTTCATAAATGGACATCATGCCCAAACAATATATTAAAATTCTTTGAAGGCAACAAGTGTGTGAATAAGAGTGATCTAGCAGTCAGTGTACTTGGGTTTTCACAAAATCCAAGGATTTTTCTCTGACAGTGTCCCTCACCAAAAGCTCTTTAGGAAACTAAGCAGTTACAGGATAAGAGAAGTTGAAAGATAGGAACAGAATGGTAGAAGTACTGTACATGGCAAGTTTTCTACAATTGAGAGAGGTAAACATCAGGGTCTGCCAAGGACCTGCAAAAGGACTGGTACTGTTCAACATATTAATTATCTAGAAAAGGAAATGAACAAGGAAGTGGCAAGGTTTGCTGATGACAGCTATCTTGAATAATCTTCTAAGTCCAAAGCTAACTGCAAAGAGTTACAGGTGGATCTCAAAAAACTGGTGGGGGGGGGGCACAAAATGGGAAATGAAATTCAACGTCACCAAGTGCAAAGTAATGCACATTGGAAAAAATATCCAACTATACACATACAATGATAGGTTCTAAATTAGTTGTTACTATTCAAGAAAAATCGATGTCACGCATAGTTTCGGAAAACCTCAGCTCACAGTGCACCACCAGTCAAAAAGACATTAGGAGCTATTAAGAAAGAAATTAAAAATAAAACAGAAAATATTATAATGCCACTACATAAACCCATGGTACACTATTACCTTGAATACTGTGTCTAGTTCTGGCTGCCTGCTCTCAAAATGGAGATAGTGGAACTGAACAAGGTTCAATGAATGTTAACAAAGATGGTCAAGTGTATGGAACAGCTGCCATGTGAGCACAAACTAAAAAGATTAGGTCTGTTCAGCTTAGAAAATAGATGACTAAGTGGGTATATGATAGAGGTTTATTAAATAATACATGCTCTAGAAAAAGCATAGTAAGAAGTTTTTACCCTCTCACAGTGCACAAAACAAGAACACCACAAAGAAGTTAATAGGCAGCAGGTTAACTACAGGCAAGACAAAGTACTTTTCCACACAACACAAATTTGTGGAATTCACTGAC
Organism: Podocnemis expansa; assembly: GCA_007922195.1. Lineage (NCBI taxonomy): Eukaryota > Metazoa > Chordata > Testudines > Podocnemididae > Podocnemis > Podocnemis expansa. The sequence continues at coordinate 18,114,688 of ML681984.1, read as the reverse complement.
ATGGGATGTTGCAATGTCCAAATATACATCAGGATTAAAAAAGAATGAGAAATTCACAGAGGATGCATCCATCAATGCTTATTAGTCAGGGATGCAGAGTGTTCCGTAACAATCAAAAATCCTGAATCCAGAAGTAGAAAATTGGTGGGCCACTCAAATATTTGTCCTGTTTGGTCCACTCTCCTTGGAGTTCTGGTACCGGTCACCACCAGACACACGATTCTGGGCTAGGCGGACTATTGGTATGACCTAATGCAGCAGCTCTTGTGTTATTAATCTTTGCAGTACTAGGAGCTAAACAATTTATTTACATATTTTAACCAGAACATGTACTTAAGTTTGAAGAGTGCTGTATGCAAAGTTTTGAGGGTCCTAAGGAAGAAGCATAAATGGGGCAGTGACACTGTTTTGCTCTAAATCCCTGGTATCCAAGATGGTCACAAACAAAATGAAATGCAGCTTGGGACATCTGGTAATTATATTCTGAACAAAAGTTTTTAAAAAAATCCAAAAGCTCAGTTCATGAATATAATTCCTAAAAGGCCTACAAAAAAGCAGCCCTTTTGAACACTAGGTACCCATAACACTTAAGGCAGGCATTTAAAAAAAAAAAAAAAAAAAAGTCAGGGCATTTTCTTCTTGAAATCCAGGCTATGGCATTTTAAAAGTCAACTCATTCTAGCTGATTCCGGGTTCAGCTTCTTCAGGGATAACTGAATGAAAGTCTTAACATAACACAAACCATCCATCCCCTTTGAAGTCTATAACATCACTGGAGCCTCTTGACTAGTTTCTCCAATCTGCTTCTGCAAAATTTCTTGTCATGTTAAAAAGCGGGAAAGGCCTCATGAAAAATGCACTAAAGCTAGGGGTGTCCAACCTTTCAGGGTGAGGGGCCACATTCCAATTCTTTTCTCAGTTGGGGGGTTGGTGAGAAAATTTGATAAGACAAGATATACAAATCCATCTCATTAATGAACATTAATAAAATAATGATTAATGTGATATCTGGCATTGCTTTTGCTTGCACTGAGTAGAGAGGACAAGGGAGGCAGGGTGCCTGTGCGAGGGGGCATGGCAGAGGAGGGGAAGGGCTGGCTGTAGCTGTGCTGCATGCAGGGCAGGAAGCCAACAACGGCCCTGGCCAGCCCCAGCCTCTAAGCTCTTGTGGCAGCACTCCACAGGCTGGATGAAAGCCCTTGGCGGGCCGGAGTCTGGCTCCTGGGCCGCAGGTTGGACAAGCCTGTGCTAAGGCCTCTGTAGTCTTTGCAGCATCACAGAGATTGCTACTCCCTACTGAAATTTAACATTCTCAAGTACCAGAAGAACTGCTTTGCCAAAAGGTGACTTTAGATTTCAGAGCAGAGTCCTGAAGAGCCCAGTTCTCAATAGCCTTGCAAAATAAGGTGCACACTAACCTCTTCCAGAAGCTTTCCCAGTACCTCCCTGCTAACCCCATGATCTGCTCATCCTATTACACACACACACACACACACACACACGAGTTTTATACACTTATCCCCTACATTTGTTCTGGTTGGTATGCTGATGCTTGAGGGATATAACCAGGCTTGAGCAAAAAATGAGAGAAGTCTTGGACACATAGATTAAATTTATTTTTGGTGTCTAGCCTAAGTGCCACAGGACTCTTTGATTGTTTTCCTGAACTAGACTAATGAAGATCTATTAGACCTTTTCAGTCCAATTACTGACATCCAACCAGAATCAAAAAAGCCAAGAACCAAAAATACTTTTTCTACATAAGCAGTAAAGTTATGCTGATATTTAAATTCTTATCTGTGGACTACAGAGAAAATTCCACTGAAATGAATAGAGGCGGATGACTTCAGAGTTTTATGCTCCCTCACTGATTCTGTGGCTAGCATAGCATCCATTCAAATATGCCTCACTTTACGGACAATTTCTTTTTTTTTTTTTTAATGGAAAAGCTCGCCACGCAGAAACAGAGGACAACAGCAGGCCACAAGAAGCCTTGGTGGGTCATATTCAAGTCATGGGTTATGCGCCACAGCTTTACACCAGGAACTGTGATTTCTGACATCTAGCAACAACCTCTGATTAGTATATACGTTAGCAAACACGAGACAGCATTTATCATTACTGTATTGCAATGGTGCTTAGGGCTATCAACCCCAGACCAACAATCTCATTGTGCCACACACAAATAAAGGGAGAGTCCCTGCTGTAAAGAGTTTATAATCTAAGTACACATCAAGTGCACATAAAACAATTGGACAAAACTGGTCACCAGGACAAGCATGGTCAGAGCAGTGAAAAGTGAACAATTTTGGTAAATACTCAGAAGGCCATTTACATTTTATCTTAGAAGAAAGAACTTCTTTTCTTTCCGAGGAAATACCTTAGATAGATGGTACTAATCTTATGATGCTATGGACTATGTCAAATTCACCCTTACTGCACAAAATTGGCTTTAATATGGCTGATAATGTTTTAATCTTAAGGCAACAGTCTTTGGCACTTACAAATAATCTGGTAGAAATGAAGCAAGTTGTCATTTTGAGGCACTTCGTTCTATGAGGATGTATGATTGATTATTTAAGGCTCCACTCTAGCAAGTAATTTAAGCATGTCCTGAGCTCACAACTCCAAAAACGTGGGACTATTGCGGTTTTTAAAACACCCTTGCACTCTCTTGGAATGCAGAAGTCCAGTGGCTAACTTAGACAACCCTGAAGATGTGTTTGAATACTAACAGCCTCTCCAAGTGTGTTCTATGAGCTGCCCTATTGCATGTGGAGGCCCTGCCCCTCGCATAATCCATATGCCACATCTTGCCAGGGAGTCAGGGGGTGCAGCTCTATGGCCATTTTCTAATTCCTGTGCCACAGGAAGTCTCCCACAGCTGATAATGGGGCTAACTTTGCCCCTTTACACTATTCTGGCTCTTTATTTCTGGTCTAACTAGCCAGTGCAGGGGTTAGACTCTCTACTGTGAAGTCTATGGTATTAAGCATGAGTTCAACGATCTGTATTAAATCAAGACCTAAAGCAGCTGTGGCTGAGTTAAATGTCAGTGAAACAACAGCAAAACTACAAGAACAAGATCATGATTATTAAAAAGGCTCTATTACTTACCATCTAGTAATTCCAGAGTAACTGAAGGATCGACATATTCCCACCAATGCTTTCCATCCGTTGATACAGGAATTTCCCAATTGGACCACTTGCATGCCAAATGAATGCACACACATGCTATCACTGTGGGTTTGTACTGAAGACAGAAAGTAGTAAGGTGCAGGCTGTTGCAGAGAAGTTGAACATGTAAAACAAGAAACCCAAAAAGCCAGCCATTAAGATACAGCATAAGATTTTAAATCAAACAACATATTAAACTTTCAATCATGGAACATGCTTCTGATTAAATTCTGTAATTATTTTACAGCTGTGAGCCAAAAAAAAGCAGGGGATTTATCTGGTAGATTTAATCTCCTCTGACAAAGCAAAACAAGAGTAATACTAAAAAATATAGTATCCCCAACTAATCCTATTATCTTTTACTTCATTTTAAAGGAGAAGGCCAAAATTCAACGTAAAATGGTTGGTAAAATTTCAACCATAATGAAACCATTAATACAGTTCATTACTGATACTGTGTATCAAACCAGTAGCTGTGGATATCCAGTAGCTCCCTACAGGCTGAAAGAATTAATTGTATGACATTAGCAGTCTTTATTAGGCCCAGGCTTGGGACACAAATTTGCTTTCAGGGCTTCAATTTCCAGCTCACAGTAGCACAAGTCGCTGGTTCAGCTTCAGTGGTTTGAACAGCTTTTGTAAAACAAAACTCTGCCAGACAGAAACTTTGCCATAACAATGAACCCCCCCCCCCAATGATTAGGGTCTTCCCAAACAAACATTACACACACAAAGAAGGATTTTAACAAAATCATATACTAAAGGTTGTTAAATTCAAACTTATTTTGCAAAGAACACATGGAAAACTTTTAGATCAACTCCCAAACTTCATCCTTCTGCACCAGAACAGCCGGATACATTTAGAAGCTTGCATTTGGACAAGCAATTTTAATTTCACATAAACATTAAGAATTTTTAAAAAGCATGTTAAGAACAAACACTGCTTCTGGAAAGACAAAAACATTACTAGACTAATTCTAGTCTCCCTGGAAAGAAGATTAAGTAATTTTAGGCTCACTGCAGTTTCATAACGTTAGAGTTGGATCAATATATTTAAATTAAGAAACAAAAGCCATTAACTACAAGTGTAAACTAAAAATAGCTTTGTACTTACCAAGATGCTCGAATTTCTAGGTTAAGTTTAGCTCTTTGTAATCTTTAGCTGCTATTCAGGCTACCAGTTTTAGACTTATGCACTCACAATCGAGAAAATGTCATCAGAAAGCACCACTACACTTCTCATTGTGCATTTAACCCCTTTGTGCCACAAGACCCTTGTACAATACACCGCACTGCAAACAGAAAGGTACCACCACTGGAGATGGCCCAGTCTCCTGTTGCAACAAGGGTAAGACACATGGAGGGGGCCCTGCAGTAAAGGAAGCTATAGTGTGCTACAACAGTGCAACAAAGAGGTTCAGGATAACAACCTGTTGGTAGCCATGAAATAGGATGTCTGTGCCAAATCCTTGCTTGCTGTAAGAGAAGAAAATTGAAGAAATTAGCTATTTACACAAATTGGCTGGTTTCACTCCAAAATTAAAATGCTTTCAGGCCAAAATGAATGATGTGCATAACATGAATAAGGCATGTTTGCTGCCTTTAGGAGTAAATCAAATACTTAGCTCTTAGCACTTGAGGATGGATTTTTCTCATTCTCACTGCACTACACTTGGAGATGGGCAAGTCATTCAGTTCATTGAGCTTTACACTACTGCACAGTTTTCTGATCCTCCTGCCTCTTGAGCTGTCTCCATCTGAGCCATAAAAATGAGGGAGGCCTCCTTTGCACCACCTTAGCCCTCCCAAATTTCAGGCAGTTAGGTGTGCAGTGGGAGGTCCTCTTACTTAAGAGTTAGGGTGGACGGTACCTGCATGCCTCCCTATTTTGGTTCTAGGCTGCTCCTTACCAGAACCCTTCCCACTGCTCTCTCTCTCTATTTGCGTGTCATCCTTGCGCAGGGCCATGGTAATCTTCTCTGTATCATTCCAATTTAGTACATGTGCTGCCAGCATGACATCAAATAGAGCCAGTTTGCACTGTAGCTCAGGCCAGAGATGAGTGCTGCTCTCCAGTTTCATGAACATAACGGAAGCTGAGAAAAACTGAATGGCCACACACCAGTGACCCATAATTAACCCATTAAGCCCTAGAACAGAGCTATTTCTCAAAATGGACAGTTAAAGGGTTAAATAAGCTTGTGGGCATGTCCACACCCACTTTAATCAAAACATGCTACTCATAAGAATGAAACAAAGCATCTGATTATAGATGCTACCTTATCAGTCAAACCCCCAAGCTTCCTGACGCAAATAAGACCACTTACTCAAACTTTGTAAGGTGAAATGTCTGGGCACAATGAGCTTTAAGTGAAGACTGAGTGCAGCCTTCACTGAATTTTTTTACTTTGATAATACCCCTTGCAATCAGTGCTACCTGGAGAAAGGGTACTGTTAGGTCAAAGGGAGCATTGTCACAAACCTCTATTCTTTTATTTTAAGAAGTTTGTCTGAAAAGGAAAAGCTGTAGCAGTAGCTTGCAAAGCTAACAATCTGGGAAGTTTTTCAAGACGAATTGTTTCCCGTCACTGCTGATAAAGATACAAGAGCGTAAACCAAGCTTATGCTTTCCTAGTGGAAGGCTGGACAATGCCATAATCCGCTGCTGACAACATCAATGAATCTGACAAAAGTAGTAAGAGATTAGGATGTTTCTCCACATGTATTTTGCTAATACACAATAGAAAAACTGACAACTTAACGGAATTATATTATGTATTTAATTTTTTTAACCTCTGGTAATATTTCCAAGCCAAAAACTTGCTCTCTCAAAATTCCACCTTTTTAGTTACTTTTCCCAGAAGAAAGCATTTTCGGGGCTCTACTACCAAAACTGAATGCTTTCACAAGGAAACAACTGAAAACAGAATAGTTAAACAAGACAGCAATTTGTCACAGTTTTCTTCAATGCACAGAATAAGCCATCGTCACTGATTTCTATGCAAGATTGCACCTTTGCTGAAGGATATGAGAATTAGAAGATGTAACACCATCAGTATGACTTCACAATGAAGAAAGAGTGGGCTGCCCAAAAGCTACCAGTATGACAAATTTAAGAACTGTCAAATATGGAAAATAAAATTCCATAAAACAAAAAATTGTTTAAGTAACAGTTTAAAACTGAATAGCAAGAAATGAATGGAAAAATAATTTGAAAGTTGTACATTTCAGTCTCAATACAAGTCCACATGACTGGAATGCTTGAGCTTACAGAACTACACAGTAGTCAACAAGATATTTATCATCATACTTTATTACTTGGGAGGGCAGAACTGTTTCACTTAATCCTTCATTGCACAAACCACCACGAAAGAGTGGCTTAAGTAGTAACCAAAACCTTAAGGCAGGATCTGATGCAAATGATCTACCTTTCAAAAGCCTGCCGTCTTTCCATAAATTCCTGGCAGAATTAGATTCTTGAATCCTTTGTTACTGGGCACAGCCACCCTGCCTGCCTGATATGGTCCTCCAATTTCAGTCTATGAGCCTTTTTCTGAAGACTAGCCAACTGAAGGTGCAATGTTTCTGGGGAGATCTCCCAAGGATTCAAAATTTTAGTGGAATAGTGGAGTACAGCATGCTAGTCCCATTAAGAGTAGGTGCTGTCAGCTTACTTGTTAGTGGGATTCAGCCATTTAGACAATTTAGACAACGTTCTGGGACAAACGGGGTGTAAGAGCTATCTAGACTTATTGCAAGAAGGATTCTTTGGGGAGTGGAAGCTAGGCAGGGAAGCTCTCCTGACACCCTGAGGAGAGGAGGATGCCCAAGCAAGCCCTGAAAACTGATGGACCTAGTTTGGCGAGTCTGCACTTAAGGAGGAAGAGCTGTTAGAATCTTCTGATGAAAGGGAAAAGATCACCCAGGGTTTTCTGTGCAAGTGATGGGGTGTAACTTAAAAGTGTCCCACACTGGCTCATATAACACCAACTATATTGTCCTGGTCATGACCTCTTCTGGAAAATATGTAGATTTGTATCTGCCACCTCTTCTACAGGTCGCTGTCTCCATCAGATCCAACTACAGTTGAGCAGATTATACTGGTGGTTTGGAAGACTTACAGACGTTGACTGTGCAGTTTACAGTTTAACAGAGTAAGAAGAACTATCCCAAGACACTGGCAAAGAAGGAAGAACAGAGCCAGGTCTCCTTCAAGGCATGATAGTCAAATTCAAAGTCCCTGGTTCCTAATTTCATTTTCAGAAGAAAATTACATCCCAGTGCAGATGGCTGGCTGGCCAGTGAGAAGCTTCTGCTCAGCTCCAACAAGGAAGGTCCCACAAATGGTGATGAGAGCACCAGTTCCTCCTCTTCAAGGCTAACCACCAAGCTGTAAGCACCAGACTGGATTGGCAAAGGCCTTGGTAGCAGTCTCAGCACTGTGAAAGAGGAATATTTTCTCACCTCTGATCTACCAGCCAGCACAGGAGCCAGTAACTTCATTTTCAGCACTCAGAACGTGGATTTCCCTTTCAATGTCAGAGATTCCTTGGAATGTGAATTTCTTATGTCCAGATCTTTACAGACGCTGCCTCCAAACTTCTTTGGCAATTGCGGTCCTCTCTCCTATTTCTTCTCAGTCTCTTAACACTTATGAGGAGTGGTGTGGATGAGTCAGATGTCCCCCATCTTCTGTCTACCAGAATATGCATTTTTTTACCCCACACTTAAACATCTGGAACTTCAAGGACAGAATTTAAAGTCTAAGGGTACCATTGAATGATTTTGTCTTGCCTCCTCAGTATTACATTTCATCCAGTTACCCCTTTATTGAGCCCAATAACTTGCCGTTTGGCCAAAGTATCTTTCAGAAAGGCATCTGGTCTCAAACAGACGACTTCAAGAGATGCACCAATCCACCATTTCCTTTGGCAATGAGTTCTAGGGGTTAATAACCCTGATGACTAAAATTGTGGCTGTATCTAATGTGTTTGGTTTCAGCTTCCAGCCACTGATTCTTCATATGCTTTCTCCACTAGATTAAAAAGGTCTTTAGTGTTTGGTTATTTTCTCCCCAAAGAAGGAAGCCCAGGGCTTCCACCAACATGGATCTGATTTGAAACTCCATTCTTGAAAGAGTAGCTTGTAAATGTCAGGCCTATGTGATGGAGACTGGATAAAGTCCCCTTCGCCCAAGCATCTAGGGAGACAAGTATAAGTTGGAGAGGGAATTTGTTGTGACAAAACAAGCATTTCTTAAATCACTTTTTGCTAATCTGCCAGCCATTCAGTGAGGTGTATTATTAGAAATGAAGCTCTAGTCAAAAGTTAAGTTTGAGGAACCAGAGAATTCTTATCAGCTCCTCTGGCAGCTTGTTATGGAAAGCAAACATCTGGATATTCCTCAGCTAATCCTGCGGGCCACCTTCTGTGACTGGGAGTATATGTGAATACTCCTGTTCCCTCCCATTGAAAAGTCAGAGCTTTCCAGGTGGTTATTGGTCTTACTGTGGAGTGGACAGCACATCCTCAAAATAGTGATTTGTTTGTATTAACAATTTTAGGAGGGCTTTCCTGGAGACCATACTTCATAACTAACTGAGAAAGGGTGCTGCTTTTGGCAGACAAAGCATTCTTGCATCTCTCCTATACCTCCCCTTTAACACCAAGCATTTGATGCCAATAACAGCTGGTGTTGCATGCTACACTCTCCAGTGTTCGATTTCTAATTTCAGTATTTATCTACCACAGACCACCACACTGCAGTGCCAAGGAAAACAAGCCAAACTATCCTGAAATGGAATCACGTAGAAGATGTAACTCTAGTGCTTTTCATCACTAAATATATCAAGGTAAAACCCCAGTGGTACATCTTGTCCTGGTTAGTATAATTCATGTTCATCTACTCTAGTCCAGTGGGAGAGACAAGAACAGAATTTCAACTAAAGCTTAGTATAAGTTAAACAACATACTCTTAACATGAAGTACACACTAGAATTAAATACCAACGTGTTCATAAAGAATAGTTACATCTTCAATATGTAAGTTTTCTGGCTACACAGAATTTAACTGGCAAGCAAAGAAATGTAACCTCAGAGAATATAGGTTACTCATAAGCATACCCATGTGACAGCATGCCACAGGCCATACACTGCAACGTTAACTCTGATCCCCTGAATGTACGCATCATTACCAGATTCCACCCTCATACCCTCAGACATTAGCAATGTTAGAAGTCTGGGGTAATAGCTTAACATAGCCAAAGAGAACAGCTCCACACTTTTCAGAAAAGTGGTTAAATGGGGTGATGAAAGGCTGAGAGGGGCAGAAGTGTAGCTGCTGAGTAAGATTTTGTGGGACAGCTGCACATAAAGTGACAGAAAAATGTAGCTCCTTATGTGGAAGATATCATCTGATAGAAAAGACGGGGATTGGGTTCACACAATCAGGCTTGCAGTCCCAGACCATATGCAAGTTTTATTTATGCGAGTAACCCTAATAAAAAGTAACCCTGATAATAAAAGACCCACCCTAGTTCTTGCACCAGATCTACTCAGAGTCAACACCTAGCAATATTAATCTTTTAAAGAGTCTGTCAATGAGACATAGGACTACCAAGATCAAATTTCACCCACAGCCCAATTTCAAAATAAATTTTAAAAGTGAAGACATACATCAGTGGTCTCTATTTTTAAAGGAAAACAACTATGACTCTTAAAAATGCAATCCTAATTATACAAGCGGCCCCAGACATCTGCATAATAAGAAAAATATATTTACAGTGAGAATATCTAAATAATTTCAGCCTATACTGTATATGGAAAAAACACTTGAAACTTATTATCTTGGTTTAGTTTTGAAAATAGCTAGCAATATGGACTAATCTGTAAAATATTTTTTAAAGACACATATTTGAGTGAAAGGACTATTTTCAATACTGTAACAATTAGTTTATATTCATACTGCATAAAAAAATTCAAAAGTTCTTTTATGGAACTTTTGAAAAAACACTACCACTACACCATGACACTGCAGACCAATTTCAGCTAAAAATAGATCATAGGCTTAATATGCAGGCTTATAAACTGTAATAGCCTATTACCTACAGCCACACTAGTAGAAAAGTATTCTACTAACTTACATAAGGATGCAGTCAATAGCTGAACATAGATTATTTTGTTTCTTCCTGACACTACTCCAATTCAAATAAAACAGCTCCCAAATTACAGCGATATTGGTCTTAATTATTGTATTAGTTAATCTCTCTCTCAATGTGTCTGTATGTGGCAGACCTCCAGCATTTCCTGCCCATCACTGCCTGGTCGTGTGTGACTTGACAAAGCAGAGCTCACCACTAGCCTAGGATGCACTTGCATGGATAGAAGAGCTTTACCTGGCAAAACAGCTGCACAGTCAAATTAGATAGCCTTTAATTCTGCAGCAGATACTATAGCACTGAAGATACTAAATATATACTAGATATAGATACCAACACATTTGTTTATAAACAGAATTATGAAAGGCCATCCCAAATACCCTTTTTCAGAATTTCCAAAAGTTAAGAGCCAAATAATAGGAAACTCAAGGACTTGTTTCGTCCAAATACAAGTATCAGCCCATAGAAAACGACGAATAATGACTTCCTGTTACCACCAGCTGGGGAACGGAAGAAAGGAGTGAGATGACAGGACCATGAAATGAGAAGTGAAGAGCGATAGAAAATAGTAATGAGATACAGAACTAACAATAGGTGGACTCATTACGGAAATCCTATGGACTTTGAGGTAACATTTAAAGGGGAATATTCAAGATCTGGCTTTTAGTAACTTGAACTACATCCGTTTGAAGAGTGCTCTTTGGGTAATAGATAATTGGTAATAAGTGTGCCAGTGACACTTATTCACACTGGGAAAGATACTCTGAAATCATTTGAGCCAATTACATTAACACTTCCACAGGCCATACACAGAGGGGTATAAATCAGTTACTGAAGACCACTGACCTCTCACTAACTGCGTACATTTCACAACATCTGTGTGTGGATGTTCAATGGTAATCTCAAAACCTGAAAAATTAAGAACGTGTTTCAGAAACTGAAGTACACATGTATCATACAAAAGAAATATCCAACATGTATCAAATCCCACCTTCTAGAGCCAATGGCAATGAACTGTGCAGTGCTCCCCATAGGCAATAAGCCAGAGAAGAAAGCTATGATCTGAACTCTATTTCATTACCATTCTTTTGTACAAATGATGTTGAAAAAAAAACAGCACAAAACCCCTGAACAGCACAGAATGCATTAAGCTGAGTTCCCTTGTTTGCTAATATAGCATAGTCATATATACTTTGTAGTGTAAGAATATGGCTTACATAATACAGGCATTTAAGTTTCAAACCATGAAATGAAGGGTTTTTGCAAGTGGCAATGTCATTAAGAACAATTCTGACCACTTCCATTACTTTCTCTCTATTATGGGAATAAAGCACAAAAAGCAAAAGGGGGCAGAGAGTTTTGTTTAAAGCTTTTACCATTTGAGGAGACCTGAAGATTTCAGTGTGGCACATGACTTTATGCAACTAAGTTCATGTTTCTCTATGTGGCTATAGTGATATATCAAAAGTGACACCACAATAGTTTATAAACAATCTGAACCCAAAGACTGACTTCTTTAAAAATAACAGTCCAATTTTTGAAATGCCAGAAGTTAATAAAAAGATCACTCATGTTCTCTGGACTTTTTTATAGTCCTTGTCTTCACTATTATTAGCATTCAACTTTAACGTGAGATGCGGAACAATTCAGTAGTCACTTTGCCACTCCATTTTTCCTTTCATCAGAAAGGGTTCTACCCAGCAAAGTACCTCACTGTTATGCATTCGTCTGTGATCAGATACTGGTGTTAATGCCCTATCTATTTGAAAAGACACTGCACACTTTAACCTCCCAAACTGTGGCAACAATAGCTATTTATATAATTTTTTTCCCAACTTCATATAGCTTATATGCCTACAATGGAAATATCCTTTCTCTAGTTAGAGTAAATTGTAACAGAAAGGGTCTGCTAAAAGCCAATGGGATTCAGTTATTGCGGTTCCATTATAATAGATCTATGTTGAATTCGTTGCATGAAGAGGTTATTCTTGTGCCTGCTAAGTATTATTTAAAGTAACATACCTAAAGTTTGAAGCATTATTGTTTCAAGTATAACCAGTTCTTGGGCTTGCTGAAGGTATGCCTGAAATACAGAATAACAAGTTACTGTCAAGACCTATTAGAGAAATCTTCTGCAGTTAACAGAAACCTCAAACAGAAATGGTATGAATGATACATTAAGACATACTTTAAAAAGCGGTTCTCGACCAATGTTACCACACAGCAGCAGATGTGTCGCGGAGAGCTGGGCAGATGGCTGGTTTCAGCCTGGGGGAGGTGGCTGGTGTGTCCTATAGAGTTGACACATGCCATCAAGGGTGTCCCGATTCACAAAAGGTCAAGAACCTCTGCTTTAAGACCTCAAATGTATGTACCTTTGATATACTATGATACACATGCTAGGCTGTGAACTTTACAAACAGTTGAAGTGTCAACTGTTTGACCGAATCTCCCTGCAACCTGTCTGCTATCATAAAAGTAATTAACCCCTCAATGACTGGGATCAAATCTTAGAATTATTTTCTTAACTGAACATGAAAATCAGTATTGTATACATAAAAAAGATGCTGTCTGATGGCGAAACTTCCTTTTCCAAAACCTAAGCAGGTGAAAATACCTCAGTTTAAGTGGCATTAAAAACAGATCAAATATATACAAAATACCTTGTCCTTGTGGCATACTAATCAAGATTAAGCTGCAGGTTTATAATAGTTAAATGCATCACATCACAGAGAGGAGTCCTTATTACAGGCACAACTGCTCTACCAAAAAGAGAAAGAGAGCCTTTTGCTTGCAAGAAACATTAAGTAATTCTGATAACTTCACTGATGACTATGCTATTAAGTTATACAAAAGGAATTTTTAAATTAAGCATGAAGCTTCTTCTAGCATTGGCAGACAGCAATAATTAAGTCAAGAACATAGTACAGCAACTCATCTGAGGTATAAACTGTATCTTAACATAACTTTAACGTACATCACTTTTTGTATCCAGCTGTGGCTCTTGATGATGAAGACAGGCATGTGCTACTTTGATAACATGTTCGAGTTTTCGTGGCTGTTCTTCCACTTTTGCAGCCAAAAACAATGCAGTAGGAGAGATTATCTGTAAGAGAGAATAGTTCTTAGTTTTAGAGAAAAATTTTTTTACTTCTACAAACAGGACACAATTACATGGAGGGGTTGAACTGGCAATTACACAAAGCATTAGAAACTCTGTACTAGAGACAAGAAAATATATATGACCAAACTTGAGTATCTGCACAACAGAGTTCTCTTCTTAATCAATCATAAGCATTAAACTATCCGACGATCAAGAGGCATTTCAAGTCAAATTCTGACAGCTGACAGATTTCTTCACTCAATGGTCAGCAATAAAGAAGAGGTGATGCCATTAGTTTAATATTGGTAAGTAGAAAGATTGGTTGCAGAAGACAACCTTGGTTTGAGTGATTCATATACTCAATTCAGTTTAAACTACACATAAAGATAAACAAAAATAGGTGTGCAGCTATGGTCCTTCATTTCAAGAAAGCAAACTTAAAAAAAAAAATTAATACAAGTACTTAGGGGGCTGAAGAATAAGGATCTGAATGTGGATGATGCTTGGAATTCCTTTAAGTAAAAGTTGCAAGCATTGGCTAAAGCCTGCAAAGAAAGAAGGAAAAAAAAAAAAAATCATAGGGAAGTGTTGCAGACCAAACTGGATGAAAAAGGATCTCAAAGCAGGTTATTAAGAGAATGCAGAAATTCTGCAATGAATGCCAAAAGCCAAACTGAGCTGGACTACATAAAGGAAATTAAAACCTACAGTAACAGATTTTTTAGCCATATAAATAAAAAGAAAATAAGTAATGAAATGGGACCACTAAGCACTGAAGATGAGGGGTTTTTTTTGTAATTACCAGAAGTGGACCAACACCTAAAATGAATACATTGCTTCAGTTTCTGATAAGAGTAACAAGGACTTTAGGACTTGTCTTAGGGTGGCTAATGAGAATGGAGATATAGAAGTAGAAAATTACCACATCCAAGATGGAAGTCAAACTCAAATAGCTTAACAGGACCAAATTATGGCCCTCGGATAACCTCCACCCATGAACAGTAAAAGGAACTAGCACACATAACTGCAAGTTCTAAAAGCAATGATTTTTAATTAATGTGCCATGGGCTGTACCTCACGGCTGAATAATTACTAATATAGTACCTATTTTTAACAAAAAAATAAGTGATCCAGAAAACAACAGGTCTGTTAGTTGACCTCAACTGTAGGCAAAGTCTTGGAATAAATTTTGAAAAAAGAAGTAGTTAAGGACAGAGGTAAATGAACAACCTGGTTTTACAAAAGGCAGATTGAGCTAGACCAAACTGATTTTCTAGATAAAGAAATGCAATAGATTAAATCTACCTGGACTTCTGTACAGCATGACATTTCCACATGGGAAATTAGTTAAACTGGAAAAAAATGTGGATTAATACAACTATTAAAAGGTGGGTAAAGGAACTGGCTACAGGTGAGACTGCAAGAAGTCATAATGAAAGCAAAACTGTCAGGCTGAAAGGAGTGGTTGCTAATAGAGCTCCCCAGCGATCCATCTTGGGACCAATCTTATTAACATTTTCATTAACGATGGTGACACAAAAAGTTAGTGTGTGCTAATAAAATTTGAAGATGACAATGCAGATGACAATTCTAATCTCCTATGTTTAAGGAAGATGAATTCAACCGAGACAGGAGCAGAGAAGTGATACTGGGATAAGAAGAATGGAGAAACTACCTTAGAAGAAGAGACTTAAGAAGCCTAGCTTGTTTGGACTGACTAAATCAGGGGTCTCAAGCACGCAGGCCGCATGTGGCCCCTGAAGGTATTTCATGTGGCCCACAACAACACTACCATTATTGATATTTGCAATATCATTGTATGGAAAGGTTTCAGTGGTGCGCCCCTCAGGCTAACGTACTAGTCCTCATGTGGCCCTGTACTAGTTCTGGTGTGGCCCTCGTGGTGATTTGAGTTTGAGACCCCTGGACTAAATGAATGCTAAGGGAAGATATAACTTCCCTCTAGAAAAACAGAGGAAAAATTATATAAAACAAAGTGTTTTCCAAATGAGATGACCTTAAGAGAACGCATTAAAAGGAAAAAAAATCTTCACATTGGTGAAACTTATGTGAAGAATTCTGAAACACTTGAATGCATTTGTTTGTGAAAGGTTGAATCACCAGGGGTGCTGCTTGCCATTGTAAATCCATAAATGAAGCCTATGAACAGCACATGCTACTGAAATCTATGACTGATGCACCATCTGCTGGAGAAAGGCAGGAAAGCACATGGAATACAAACAGAAGCAAAGTTAATATAATGGTCATCTAATAAATGCCAGGTTAAGGAGAAGGGTTATTTAAATTAAGAGTAAATGTTGGCATGAGAACAACTGAAACTGGATGAAGGTTCCTAACTATCTGAGAAGTGAATCTCTGGAATAGCCACCCAAGGGGAGCAGTAGGAAAAACAAACCTTATCTGGTTTCAAACCCTAATCTGATAAATTTAGAGGGGAGATTATGATCAGACTGCCTACGACGCCATTTTCTGACTGCTGGCAGCTAATATTGCTGAGGGCTGGAGATGGGACACTAGATGGGAGAGCTCCGAGTTACCATAATGAATTCTTTCCCAGGTGGGTGTTTAGGTTCTAACGAATAACCATACTGGGGTCAGGAAGGAATTTCCCCCCAGATCAGATTGGTAGAGACTTCGGGGCTCCCCCCCCCGCCCTTCCTCTCCAGGAGGAGTCACTTGCTGGTTTGAATTCAATAAATGGATTCTCTGCAACTTGAAGTCTTCTTGTGCTAGAAGTACCAGAAGATCACAATGGTTCCTTCTGGCATTAAAATTTATAAGTATTTTCAGATAAAAGTTTTGCAGCCACAGATTAGAACAGGATCTTCTTTTGAAATTTACTAAAGTCAGAAAATTCATTCAAGTAAAGCTCAAGCTTGGAAGCAGATTAATTCTGATACTAACTTTTGTTATCAGAAAGGCAAAGCAGAGTCCCAGGAAGATGCACTAGCCGTTGACTGTCAGAAGCAAGCAACAACAGCATTTGGAACAGACACTTGGCAAGCAATGAAAATGCAAATGGATCAGAAGTATGAGACAGTATGTCTGATGATTTAACAGGAGACTCTTGGTCTGGAAGCATCCCATAATACTTAACACAAAATGTGGACCTGGAGAACACATTAAGCACACCATGATTCATGAACTTTAAGTTGTGTTGACAAATAATGATGTTTGAATATAAATTATTGTTGGGAAGGATAAATGACATGCACCCACTTTAAGGAACAATAAGATCTCAATGTAGACAGCCATAACTAGCATAGTATTTTTGAAGTTCCATAAAATATTCTTTAATATTTGTACACAATGCCAGAACTGAGGCAGTGCTCCATAGCTGTGTTTTTCAAATTTAGGGTCAGTACCCAGTAATGGGTTGCAGACCCTTTAGTACTGGGTTATGGCACTCCCTGCTGCCACCGCCACCGTCACCAATAGACTGGACTGCATTGCTCAAAGTTGTAATTGTTGGGAACATGCATAAACAATTTTATTCAACTGGGTCCTGAGGACAAGAGTTTGAAAACTGCTGTTCCATAGTCCAATTCTTAGATGTCAGACTATAGCATCAGAGTGTACAACAGGGTCTTATTTCTGCTAGGCCAAGAACAGAATAAGGCCTTGTCTAGGTGCAGAAATCCTAGCAGCTTAAATCCATTTACAGTTATGTAAAAGTTAAGAGCATTTATCCAGGGTTTACATTTGTTTATCACTTTTAAAGCAGATTAAAGTTACAGGACAACTTCTGTTATAGACTATCCCTGAAAAACAATCTTCCTGCTGAGTGTCAATTACAGATGTGTTATTTACTGGAGCAATGAACATTCTGGACTACACGTTGACACAAACCTCAGGCACAAATGCATTCTAATAAACTGACTGCTATTAAGATTTAACAAAAAAATAAAATTATATGCTCTATATGATCAAAGGGTATTGTAGCCATTCTCACTGAGCCAAGATAAAGAACATCCTAAAAATCAAAATATTTGGGGTAGTTTGGTTTGGGTTTTTGTTGTTATGAAAATGGACAATATGGACAACTGAAATCAATCACCATCTGATTAAAGCCAGACATTTTAAACTGTTCCACTTCACATTGAGAAAACAAAAAGATCCCCATAATAGCGGTATTTATCTTTCTCTTGATTTTTCTATAAACCTTTTTGTTTAGCAAACTAAAAGACAAACACAGCATATCTGTTCCTTGTCTAAGCTACAGAAATATACAAGAAAAATCTAAAGCAGGCTATTATTAAAAAGTATTTTTTGGTCAAGGTCCAAATTTCTTGGTCAAGCTATAGTCAAGGTCCAGACTCCAGAGAATGTAATAAGTAAACACAGAGATTTTGGGGTCCATTCAAAAGCAGTTGGAGATTTAGATGTGGCCCATGATCCACATATTTACTACCCTGACCTCAAGTTTTCTCACTACAGCTGGCAGAAATTTCTTACACAGTTACTTAAGGAAAAAAAAGGAACAGCCTCCCATGTTCTTTGGATATATTTACCTGCAGCATTTAATATTTCACTTCTCCAAATAAACTTAATTTCACATTTAGCTAAATTCTATTGCCTTCTGAGAATTAAAATTTGTTGATGTTGCTTCACGTTTTGAAGGTGCTGTTAAGGTTTCCCACCACTTTCTGCAAAACCCAGTTTTCAGTTATTTAACCATTAAATTTGAACCAGATGATTTTCCAGGTTTCTGCCTCAATCTGAATTTATTTCAAAAGTTTCAAATGGGGTGGTTCAGCTGCTTGAGAACCAGACTACAGAATAAAGTTTTCCCATTTAAAAATGTTCTGATAACTCTTTAGTTGAGGCAGTCTGTCATGCTCTGGAACAGGAACTTGCACAATAGTAGGGGATTGCTTAAGCTTCAGATACATGCCTTTTGCTGTTCTTGTGAAAGTGTCCCCACACTTATCTCAGTCACAGCCTTTGAAAAGTTTCAAATCACAAATGCAGCTAAAATCTTAAAGAGAAGGTGTGCATGCTTCAGCTACTCACAGCTCTTATGCATAAACGAACTGCGCATCAGCCATCCCAACAGCATGCATGAGCATGCTTCAATCCAGGGTCACAAAGACAGACAAATTTTGCCTGCAACTGCTACTCTGGGCCAGACAGAGGAACAAGTAACCTGTAACTGCTGTACACTCAGTAACTCCAGATAACATGGATGTGTTAGATTGCAGACTAAACTGCAAAGCTGGTGAGCCGGGCCAGGGTCTATGGAAAAGAGTAGGCTGAAACAAAGCAGCTGATGAGACTGGTTCTCTAAGACAGGGAGGGGTGAGGACAGAGAAGATCTGAGAATAGGGCAAGTGTCAAATCTGACAAGGAGCTGAAATGCAAGGGAACTGGATAAGGAGACTAGAACAGAGGGGGAGACTGGGACTCCAACAGCCAGCCCTGTGGCAGGGTACTAGAGTTGGCTGGGCACAGTGACTGGAATGAAGTTCTTGAAAAACAGAGTCTGTGTTCACACAAACTGTTATTTTGCAATAACTTAAATCGAAATCAGAAAATGTTAATTCGAAATAAGGCAAACCCTCAAAGCGAAACAACATGCCTTGTGTGTGGACATGCTATTTCTCTTCAGGAGCAGGGCAGCACGGGAGGTGTGGCAACATGGCCCCCTCGCTGGGCCATGCCTCCATCCAATATATACAAAAAGGCAGGCACCCTGGGAAAGAGAAGGGCAAAAGTGTTATTTCAAAATAACATGTCCGAATGGCATAGTTTTGAAAAAACCATTTCGAAACAACGGCTATTTTGATTGCACGTGAGGTTTTACAGTTTCAAAACGACAGCCATTATTTCGATGGCAGGGTCCTGTCATTTCGAAATAAAACCCTGGTGTGGACACAGCCAGAAAGTGGGACTGTGATGAGGAGTCCATGACGGGAAAGAGAATTGGGAGAGAAACAAGTTGCAGTGGATGGGGCAGGAAGGGGGCCAAAAGTCTGTGACCGTAACCACATTCTTCTTCCTCCCCCTCCACCCCAGAAGCAGGAATGGACCTCAAGGAATCAGAATCTCACCTTTCCATTGTAGTCAGCAAGTATCTGTTGAAACTCCCTGGCAATGTGCATTTGTCAGCCCCCCCCCCAGGGCTGGCCCACACAGAATGATGCTAGCCTACTGCTGCCATCAGTCACTCCATTAGCTCAACTGGCAGAGGTCTGTGCAATGGATCTGCTATTGAACTATGCAGGTAACAATATCTTCTGACGGAATGCTTTTTTTTCAGTTTGCTTTTTAAAAACAGAAAATTACAGACAGAATAACTATATTAAAAGAACAATGAGGTTTCAAAGTCAGGCCCTCAAAAATTAGGAAGTGCCAGAATTAAAGTAGCATAAACAACCTTAATTTGGCCCCCTTATTCACATTCATTTACATGACCCTACACTATATTTTTCCACAGGATATCTGCCTCGTTCAAGGCACTGGATGGAGCTGATCTGGAGATGAAACAGGGTTATATAGCAAAAGATGCTGTTGTCTGTAAACCCCCTGCCTCACTTTTGTTGTAGATCGGAAGATACACAATGAATGAAGAAAGGGAATGCACAAAGAGATAGGAGGGCCTCCTGGTCAAGGCAGGTGAATGTGGTGGAAGACTTGATATTAACTTTGCCTCTGCCATAGAATTCTATGTGATTAAGATGTCCTTGATCAAATAATTAAGTCTCCAGTAATTTCCACTGACATGCTACAAGATGTCAGACTGAGAATACTGGAGTGCTACTTAACCACTGATCAGATACAGCATTAGAGTGCTTCCTCCATCCATTAGCTTCTCGATGCGCTTCAACCTCTACTGAGCGGGACAACTTCCAAGATGAGAGATCTCCATTAGAGCCCTGCACGGATACAAATATGTGGATCTGTATCCAATCTGCATCCGCAAGAAATGTTCTGCATATCCACACTGCATCTGCAGATGCAGATATAATACGGATATCTGCATATCTTCAGGGCTCTAATCTCCACAGCCTTGCCTAAACTAGAGTTTTTGGCCCTGCTTCAAATTAACCAACACACACAGGTAAGAAATGGCTTCCTTAACTTCGGACACAGTGTCCTGATAGCTGTCAGTAAAGAATACTCTTCTAGATTTAAAGAGAGTTGAACTACTCATACAAAGATCTACCTACCATAAGTGAGTATGTAATATTTTATTTCATACCCTTCACTTTAAAGCATGTGTCTTCCCATTAAGGTGAGGTGGTGAAACATAAAGAACTAGCATTTCTCTTCTCAGAGGGCACTTTTTTTCCAGTTAAGTAATACACTGCAGTCCATTTGCAGCTGTTTATGAGCAGCTATAACCCAATTATCAGAAAATATTCTGGTCCAACTGCCAAGAGTTGAATCAGCAGAAATATCAACAGAGTTCTATCCTTCCAAGATTAAGTTTTTAACAAGGTTACTGTCTCTGCTAGCTGTTTCCTAACTGTAAAAAAAAGGTTTAGTTTCAATTTTTAAGTTGACAAATCAGATATCCGTCATTATAAATGGTACCCTTTTTTTGTGCCTTTAGACTGAACTTCTCGGGGCGGCGTCAACTCTAGTTAATACAACTAAAAACATTAGCCACAACGCAACATTCGCTTACCTTGTTTCACCACAGGCTAAATATAAGGGGAACGCCCATGATTTGTCACTTAACCCTACCATAAACCCTTCAGGAACATGTGCAGAATAAAGTTCCTTCAGAATAAATTTTTAAATATTTCTTTTTAATTACCCTTGCAAGGGAAGGGTCGCCTCTCAGTAGTAGCTGAGCAATCACCACCTCTCACATTTTGTGTGTTCCTCACAGAAGACTACAAGTATGCCAAGTCTGAAGTTTTATAAGGAAGCCATTTGAATTAGATAAATAAAAAAGGCTTAAAAACAGCTAAATCTGACTGCGTGTTCTGGAAGGAGAAATATACATTTCTGAATCTGATTTCAGACAAGTAATTAATATCTAAAATAAGGTACGAAAGAATGTGTTTTCAGTTACTACACAGTCAGTACAGTACATAGGGCAAGTAGCAAATACCATCTATGAAAGGGGGAAATACTCTTGCCTTTCTAAAAAATTAAAAAAAAAATCACATTACGTTTAAGAAAGCATAATGTTTATACCGTTGAGATTTAAAGAACTCAGGCAACAAGATTAATAAAATCATGTAAGAGGATTTTGGCAGGTGGCTGGAATCCCATTTCTGACAGTCAACCAAGACAGACAATTCCACAGAATGAGTGAGACTGTCCATGCTCTTTCTGCAGCATGAAGTTCAACAAGAACATCATGGTTAAACTGACAAAGTCTGCGATCACATTTCTGGAAATGCCAGTTATTAAAACATGCAGCTGTTGCTCTCTGAATTTTGTCATTGGTTTGCTATTTAAAAAAATCAGCTGTTTTGCTTGCTAATATACTTATAGGGATTAAGTACCTAGGGCTAAGAAAACCCCTTTCAAAGTTGGTATTCTTGATATTATGTTACTGGACTATTTATACAGCTATATTTTGTTTTGATATTAAGAATTTAAAGCTCTAATGAAAATGGAGACCTTTTTTTGGCTATTCTACTGAGTAGACTGTAAATTATAGAACTGCCTAAAAACATCAAAGAGGGGAAAATAAGTTCTGGAATATAGTAATAGAAATGTGGCCACAAAAATAATTTAAGCCTGATTTAGGCCTTCGAACAATTCTTTAATATTGGCTTCATTTATCTTTGACACAGAAAAATGGCATAATTGATGTGATTGTTCTAGAAAACTTGAAAAGCAACAAAGTTGAAGTTGACAAGAAAGCAACTCATTGCCTGTCGTGATGGGACTATGTGGAGTCCTGAACTGTTACGGGACCTTGGTTTGCTAGAATTGCAAAATTTATGACGGTGGAAAGGGTTTCTAAAAGCTTAGTTTAATGACAAATTGGTCATCTCTTATTTTTCAGTCTTCAGCTCACCGGGCAGTTTCTCATATGAACTGTGGCAAGTATAAATGTTCACGAACAGTTCTGCAAACAAGTGGTTGGTACAGTGTACTAATTTTATCTGACTCAAAATTCCTAAAGTTAAAAGCAGCACCATAGTACAGAACAAGGCATTCTGTGAGCTGAAATACTAAAGAGTTCTTCAGAAGGAAAATATACAGCTTGTCAAGAATCACTTAAGATAAAAAGGATCCATGATCTAAAGAGCATAGAAAATCCAGGTTTTTCCAGATTATTTGATGTCTGTGTCACTCAATGGATCTTAACCTGCTGAAGTGGAAGAGCAGAATACAGACATATTTAAAAGTAATTTCAGACATGTGAGAGTAACAGAAATGTGGCCACAAAAATAATTTAAACCTGATTTAGGCCTTCGAACAGTTCTTTAATATTGGCTTCATTTATCTTTGACACAGAAAAATGGCATAATTGATGTGATTGTTCTAGAAAACTTGAAAAGCAACAACGTTGAAGTTGACAAGACAGACAACTTTTTTTTTTTTTTAATGGAAACACCACCACTTCCAAGATAATACAAAATGAACAACAAATAAATTTAAGCATTTTGCCTTGAATACACTCCACCAGACAGAGTAGAATTTAGACTAGATTAGAATAAGATTTCCAAAAAATGCCTAAATTTAAGTCTCTTAAAATTCAAATCCCATTGAAAGTAGGCAAAAAAATACACAGTACTGTGTTTTTAGAACAATTCCTGATGATGGGTTGTTGGACATTTGCTGAGTCCTCAAATAAATGGTCAATTGACTGGTCAAATAGCATCAAGAATAGTCAACATTTTGAAGCTCAAATGTATTTGAACTACAACAAAAAAGTAAGATGTATGCCTATCAATAAGCCTGGCCTTAAAAAGACATGTCTCATTACAAAAAAAATTAAGTTATTTATAATGCAGAAAAATGCAAAACATGATAAAGATTCAAATTATTTTGAAAAAGTGGCATCATGATGCAATCACAAACAGGCAGGCTCCTGCCTGTATCAGGACTTTCCTCCTGAAATATTTGATCATGATCAAATAATAGGCAGTCAAATGACTGGCTTGCCAAAGCCTAACTGGTGGGTTGCAGAGATATGCAATGGTCTTTGTTTCATCTCCCATATGTACCATAGTTTACTGAAGGGACCTTGAAGATTAGGCTCACTTAAAAAAAGCATATTAGATAAAGACTACATCATCTTCCTTTTTCACTCAGTTATTAGCATCCTAATATATTGTTCTCAAGCTCAATACAGTGTGGGTGTACAGCTATTTAACCATCATCAAAGTTAAGTGGTTATAGATTGTGAGGTTTTTGAAATTATGGAATTAGATGATCACTCGATGCTGGCAATTCCTTTTTCCATCTACCAAAATTAATTAAAAACAACAGTTGTTTTTACAATGTTACTGTCACATGACTGCCTTATAAGCCACAGAGATGTTACAGGTTTGTGCTGGGGAGAGGCGGCCAATAAAGCAATCACTGTAATGCCACCAAAGGTATGAATACTTTAAGAACTTTCACAATTTGCTATCAAAATATTTTAACTCTTTAAATAGCATTTAGGAAGAAGAAAAAGACTCACCTGCAGCCTATCTACCAGTAAAGTCTCTAGGCACACCACCAGGATTCTAACTACGGGACATAAAATGTGATGCCCGGTCATTGTTTTAAAGTGCCTTGGATGCTTCTTAGCCTGGTTATTTGCTATTCATGACAGTATTTCTATAAAGTGATTTGACAAACATAGGATTCCCAGAAGCAAACTCCAGTGAAGTGAGTTTGGGTGTTTTACCTCCCATTCCCCACGGGTGCACAATTTCTCTTATTTCTGTATCTGGCAGTTGGTAAAAATGTTCTCTCCAATTAACAGAAAACTGAAGCTAAGTTACAGATGATGCCTTGTATGAATGTAAGGATGAAACAGTCTTTCATATCCATTTCCACGGGAATACTCTGCAGACTTGTGTGTCTGTGGCATCCTCTTTTAACAAGAAAAACTATTAACACCATAAGGTCTATAATCAGCAAACCAAAAGTTGTTCAAGTCTCTGTCAACACTGAAATCAAAAGCATCAGGTGAACTAATGATAAAATTCACGCTAACTTTGTTCCTACATGGTTTGCCTGACTAGTGAAGACAAGCTATTACAGTTCTAAAGGTAGAATATGGATCTAGACAAAAAATTATTAAATGTATGACTGGTCTTCACTGACTAAACAAATGGCTTAATGAGTTTAAAAATGGCTGTTATGCTGTTTCAATGCCAAGATACACAATGCCTAATCTGAAACTACTGCTGAAAATGTTTCAAGATGGCTATTATGACTTCCTTCAGGTTTTTAAGAATTCTAAGAATTTAGTTGCTATCATTTTGAAAAACCCAGCCAACAGAAATTCACCAGATGTTGTAACAACTAGCAAAGGCACCATGAAAAAGAGATGTCTTAGCAGCAAACATGTACATATGTCTGATCCACTGACATGCATAATCACGTGGTACTTAAGGGATAAATATGTAAGTATTTAGTATAAGGATAGTTAAAGGAAATACAGCTTTCCAATAAAAAGGAAATGAAGGTTTAAGTCTTAAAATCTGAGTTGATCCTTGCAGCTACAATTCAATCTATTGTAACTGTTGGCAGCTGTCTTAAATTTATCCCCAGCCTCCCTATTTCTTCTTTTCATAAGTATGCACTACCTTTATACCCGTGTAAGAACCACTAGACATGTACTTCGCATACCTGATAAAAGTTACAGATAGGCTTTAATTTTCAATTCACTAGACTTTGTAACTTTTTAAAGTATAACAGTTTCTTCTTGTAGTGGATGAATGCAGTAAAGTTTTCAGCTGGCCATGCACTCTGAAAATTTTGATAACCCTGACTAACTTGCATTACAATTTTTGGACATTGTTTTGTCTACAAAGAACTGGTTAGACAGCCTGGGAGTTCAAGTTTAAAAGTGACTCTCATTCACTTTGAGACTACTTCCTTCACCCTAAAAGAATAGGAAAAGCAAAAATAAAGCAACATGTTTGATGTCTGTGCATCAACAATATAAAAGCCACTGTGTAATATAGCAAATACAGAAAGTTAATTGAAGATTTGGTACAAGTGTTCTGAAAGATACGTGCTAATATTTTAATTTTGAGTGATAGGTTAAAAATTATCCTTTCATCAATGTAGTTTTCTGAAGTTGAAGTTTTTGCACAGCACTGACCCCCAAGAAATTTCATCTAGCTTTGCCTACAAGTTACAGATGTGGTAGCAATTCTAGGAACTAAATGAAAGTACATACTCATGTCCAATTGAAAACAGAATACAGCAGCTAAAGATGCTTGTGTGTCTGCTAAAAAACTGACACTGGTTACTAGATGTTTTGGTTTACCGCCAGATGGATTTCTTTTTTAGGCTACACCAGTGTGGGCTGCAGAAACATCATGTAAACAATTCTTACTCCAACGAATTCTACCTGAATCAGGAAGGCCATAAATCGCGCACAGTCACAAAAGTAACCTTTGGATAGCTCCCTAGATTATACTTAATTGGCCATGAGTTATCATGCACTTATCAAATTGAGAAAAAGTGATGAGTACAAACCTTTTATTGCTCTCAAAGGATTGAGCCAAAAACATTTTTAAGAGGCCTGTCTATACAAAATACCCCAATCATGTTTAAATACAATTTTGAGATACACTGGTGCCCTAGCCTGCTAACACTATTCTTGTCCTGAGGACAAAAAGCTATCTTAAAGAACCACATTTCAGGCTAGAGACATACCACAGATAATATACATGGTCCTCTTACATCATTACAAGATATAACTTCTCCATTCATATGAACAAAAGTGTCCAGGTACAGGACATAACCATGCCCCAGGAAGTTTGAAGACTGACATTTCTCTGATATAGACAGAAGCTTAAAGCATATTTGTAGCTGGGACCTAAAAGCACTGCAATTATTTGACGACCAGCCTGCTGCAAATTTGACTCACTCCTAGGTGGCAAAAAAAACTTAATCATGGTTGTGAAATTTGTTTGTAGACCCGTAACACTATTTGGCTTATTTCTTGTTTAGCTACCAAAATACAAAAAATCTTAACATCCCTGGACCTCAACTATGTTGCAGGGTAGGCAGGGCTCAGAAAGTCCATCCATGCCATTTAAAGACATACCTGTTTACACCACTCACTATTCTTTATAAAAGAGGGGCAGTGGGAAGAAAGCACATACAAACAATCTATTTTCATATGAAGAAATTAGCACTGAACTATTTTTGTGACCAACAAATCTAATATACCAGACACGGGGGGGGGGGGGGAGGAATTCACATTATACAGTGATAGAGCTATTATCAGATCAGATTTGAGATTTTTCCATCTACCACAAATGTCCACCAAGTTACTGAATCTAGAAGAGTTACATGAGTTGATCATGGGTTTTACATATCGAAGTATAGGTAGATCAGATACAAACCATAATTGCATCAGTTAGACAGGACACATCACGCAACACAGTAACTGCTAACTCTTAATTAATAAAGGTAGTATTTTGATATCAACATCTCCAAAAGAAAAATAAAGATTGGTCAGAATGTTTTCTTGTTGCTTATCAGATTATTTCTCCAGTTTAGGAACACAACAAAAGCTAAAATTTGATTACTACCAATTAAAATAGGCTTCACTTGAAATAAGAGTACTACAAATAATATTTCTACTCATAAAAAGTGATTTCCCCCTCTCAACCTTCCCACCTTACCTGTTCCACACTGAGTCAAAAGAGCTTGTTTGATTTGCAGAAATAATCTGACCTGATCTCACGACTTACTTCATTGCATTTATTTTTCCCTTCCACACTGTAAGCTTCTTATTTTCAAGTATTGGACAAAGTGAGATTTCACCAATGAAAACTTATGTGACAAATAAAATTGTTAGTCTTTAAAAGTGTCACAGAACTCCATGTTTGTAAAATAGTTGTTCTGAAGCTAAATTATTGCTCTAACATACAGTGAAACTCTACATTCTGACAACAGCATACCTGAAAGTTGTCCCCTCAAAATTGTGCACAAGTGCAGCTCATAAAAAACATAAAAGTACTTACGTTTCTATTAAATTTTGTGAAGGAATGATGCATATAAAACCTGTGCATGTAAACAATTGCAGTATTTATTGTAAGCTGAGATCTGGAAGATAGTGTTAAGGAAATTTTACATATATAGCCAAACAATGCATACCAAATTAAGTTGAAATTCTCTATCAAATCCTTTTCAGTACCTTACTCTATTTACTAAAGCTGTAACTGAATCAACAAAGTAGTGCCAAAACAAGGGTACATAACAGTGTGAAGATACTTTTACTCATTTGTTTCGAGCACAATAGACAGACAGTAAAAAGAGATTTACTTTATCTCATTCATTGGAAGCAAACTTCCTAATTCAGGACTTCTCTTTAACTTTGCTTGTTCTTGCTAAAAACAATTTTACCAGCTCAAACATTTTAAATTAACACTCAAGTGTCTTATTCTAGTGCACGCAGGCTTAGAGACTTTTTCCTAATTATAGTAAGTCTCTTGAATCAAATTCAACAAAAATGTGCTACCATAATTGGATGTTAATTCCAAGAGAAATGGAATAGATTGATCCCAATGAATAACTATTGTTTATATGCAAATTACTTCTAACAAAAGTCAGTCACCAAAGAAGAAACTGCCAAGATAACAATGGAGCTACACTAAGTGAGGAGAAACACAAGGACAAAGATCCAAAGGGGAAGCCATGTTAGTCTAGTTCAGCAAAGCAAACAAGGGGTACTGTGGCACTTCTGAAGACTAATGGACTCATTTATCGCATGAGCTTTTGTGGGAGAAGATCCTGACGAAGTGGGATTTTCTCCCACAAAAGCTCATGTGATAAATAAATCTGTTAGCCTTTAAAAGTGTCACAGGACTCCTGGTTTTACAATGACAAAGAGTTTTTTAAAAACTGCTTTAAGATTAAGCCCAAAAAGACAGACCACTTTTAAGTGAGCCATCCCTGTGGTGAGCACAGTAGGAAACAAAGATTAAGCTAGAAATTCGGGGTCACAGACGAGCTGCTAACAGTGGTTACCAAATGTCAAGCAAAAGGAGGACATCATCCTCTTTACCTTCATGTCCTCCACCTAGCAGGCATTTTAAAAATACATAATCTTGTCTAAAAAAGCAAGGAATCCCGGCACACTTCCCACAAAATCAAATCAGTGCCAAATCAAATCATAGGGCTGGAAGGGACCTCGTGAGATCATCGAGTCCAACCCCCTGGGAATTGAACCCAGGACCTTCTGCATGTTAAGCAGAGGTGTTAGCCACTACACTATTCCTCATGTGGCCAAAGCTCATGCGATAAATAGATCCTTTAGTCTTCAAGTGCCACACGACTCCTTGGTTTTTTTGCTGGACTAGACTAACACGGCTATCCCTTTGGAAACTGACATGATTTACTTACAAGGGTTAAAATATGCTGGAACACCCATGAAAACCCTATTTTTAGGGCAAAGCATTCCAGGACCCCCTAAAAACAGACAAAAATTACATTCATACTATATTTTCTCCGTGTGTCCTCCAATGTCCCCCTTTTTGTACTTCCCTGTCCTCCTTTCCATGCTTTGGTAGCTGGTAACCCAACACTAAGGTTACCAGATATCAGGCAAAAGGAGGACATGCCCTCCTTTTTACCTTCATGTCCTCCATCTGGCAGGTATTTTAAGACTACATGATTTTGTCCAGCTTTTTATTACAGGGGTTAAAGTATGCTGGAATGCCCCAGAACACCCTCTTTTTAAGGCAAAGTGTTCCAGGGCCCCCTAAAAACAGAAGAATATTACATCCATACTAAATTTTCTCCATGCATCCTCCAAAGTCCTCTTTTCCATGCTTTGGTAGCTGGTAAGCAAACGCTAGAGTTACCAGATGTCAGGCAGGAGAATATGTCCTCCTTTAGACCTTCCCCTCCTTCCTCCAACAGGCATTTTAAAAATATATAATTTTGTCTGGCTTTTTCCTTACAGGGATTAGAGTATGCTGGAACGCCTCGGGACACCCTATTTTACGGGGAAGCTTTCCAGGGCACCTCAAAACAGAAAATATTACATTCATACTACGTTTCCTCCATGTGTCCTCTTTTTCGGACTTCCCTGTCCTCCTTGCCATGCTTTGGTAGCTAGTGACCCAACACTAGCGTTACCAGATGTCAGGCAGAAGGAGAACACATCCTCCTTTTTACCTTCACCTCCTCTGTCTGACAGAAGTTTTTTAAAAACACATAATTTTGTCCAGCTTTTTCCTTACAGGAGTATGCTGGAACACCCCAGAATGCCCTCTTCTTATGGCGAAGCGTTCCAGGGCCCCCTAAAGAGAGAAGACTATTACATTCAGACCACATGTGCTCCACATGTCCTCCTTTCCATGCTTTGGTAGCAGGTAACCCAACGCTAGCATTCAGGAGGAGGACACGTCCTCCTTTTTACCTTCACCTCCTCTCTGGCAGGCACTTTAAAAGCACATAATTTTGTCCGGCTTTTTCCTTCCAGCAGTTAAAGTCTGCCAAAATGCCCCAAACCCCCTTTTTTTGGGCCAAGCCTTCCAGAGCCCCCTAAAAAGAGAAGGCTATTACATTCCCACTGTGTTTTCTCCATGTGCCCTCCTTTTCAGACTTTCCCGTCCTCCTTTCCATGCTTTGGCAGCAGGTGACCCAACACCAGCGTTACCAGAAATCAGGCAGGAGGAAGACCCGTCCTCCTTTTTACCTTCACCTCCTCTTTGGCAGGCACGGTTCCCTCCAAGCCGTGCGCACGCACAGCTCACGAAACCTGCGCACCCAACAAAACAAAGTGCGCACCAAAAAATTCAACAGTCCTAATATTGGTGCTCACAAAGAAATGCTTTGTGCACACAAAGCAATCGCTTGCGCACACAGACTACCAGTCATTAGAGGGAACACTGTAATTCCTGGAAAAACACACAGTTTTGTCTAGCTTTTTCCTTCCAGGATTTAAAGTACACCAAAAGGCCCTAAACCCCCCTTTTTAGAGCCAAGCCTTCCCTGAACCCCCCTTTTAGGGCCAAGCCTTCCCTGAACCCCCCTTTTAGGGCCAAGCCGCCTAAAAAGAGAAGACTGTTCCATTCCCACCCCATTTTCTCCACACGTCCTCCTTTTCGCACTTCCCTCGCCTCCCTGCCATGCTGTGGCACCCAACACTGAACTCCAACTTCGGCCGAAGCGCCTCTCCTTTTACTCCCAGGGCGGCCGGGAAGGAGTCTGCCCGGCAGGGAGGCGGGGGGCCGGACACCGCTGAGGCGCTTGAGGCCCCCCGAGCCCCATCCGGGGCCTGCAGCCCCCCGCAGCCCGCCCAGCTCTGTGAGGCGGCGCGTCGCGCGCAGGCCGCGGCGGGTGGATACACGTTGAGGCGCTGGCCCATGTCCTGGATGAGGTTGGCCGCCTGCTGGCGGTAGGAGAGCTCCTTGTCGGCCTCCACGCCGCAGCGGCGGGACGGCGTGTTCTCCAGCTGCTCCCGGCTGAAGAACCAGCGCGAGGCCGCCGAGGAGGCGCCGCCGGCCCGCGCCGCCGAGCCCGCGCCAGAGCCGCTCGCGCCCGCCGCCGCCGCCGCCGCCGCCATGACACTTCCTCCCCCTGCTCCTCCGGCCCCGGCGGACCCGCCGCCCGGCCCCTCTTCTCGCTCCGCGCCCGCTCTCGCGAGAACTCCGGCCAGCGCGCCGACGGCCGCCACCATCGAGTCGCTCGAGCGTCGCGTCACGTGGCCGTGGCGGGCTAAGGCGGCGGCCATTTCTGGCGTGGCGCCGCGGGATTTCCCTTCCCGGATGTGCGCTTCGGCGCGCCACTTCCGTGCCCTCCCCCAGCTCGCTCCGAGCGAGAGCCGCCGGAAATGAGGTCACAAAGCGCCTCGCGAGCTGCTACGGCTGCCGGCGCTGATTGGTCAGCAGGGTGAACGGGGTTGGGCCAGCCCGGCTCGCTCATGAATGGGCGCGTGCTGCCGCGCCCGCCCCTCCCCCAGCTGGTCATTGAGAGCCGCCCCGTGGAGCCACCCCCAGGCCACGTGCAGTCCCGCCTCTGCTGGGCTGCAAATCCCCAGCCTCGGTGGGATTGTCTCGCTGGAAAGCTCATGCAATTAAAAAAAAAAAAAGTCTTTAAAAGTGCCACTAGACTCCTTATTTAGTTTGCTGCCCTAGAATAACACGGCTGCAGCTTTGGCAATTTGGACACGACACTGCAGAACTGGAATTCGTGTTTTCTGTTTCGTGCATCTCATGAAGTGGGTGTGTGCCCACAGACGCTCATGCCATGAATAAACACGTTAGTCTTTAAAAGTGCCACAGGTAGGGCTGCCAGATACCAAAGCCTGGAAAGGAGCGCAGGGAAATAGAAGGAGGACATTGGAGGACACATGGAGACATGTAGTATTAATACAATATTCTGTTTTTAGGGTGCCCTGGAACACTTTCCTCTAAAAATAAGGTGTTCCATGGCATTCCAGCATGCTTTAACCTCTCTAACTAAAAAGCCAAACAAAATCATGCATTTTAAAATGCTTGCCAGATGGAGGACGTGAAGGTAAAAAGGAGTCCATGTCCTCTTTTTGCCTGACATCCAGTAACCCTAGCCACAGGTCTTGTTTGCTGTGCCCGCAACGGGTGGTCATGCCACTTTCCTGGGGCCAGTCTTTCTCTGGCCAAAGGCATTGACAATGGGAAAAAGAAAACGCTCGCATGGAGATGTATTGATGGGGTTGGTAGCTCAGCCTAATAAAGAGCCTGGGATAGAGTCCATGATGTGAGTTGCGTCATTCCTCTCCTGTCGTCATCCAGTAGGCGTGACACTGATGGGAAAGTAAAAAAAAAAAAAAAAAAAAAGCACAGAGTCCTTTGGCACTTAAAGCCTAACAGATTTATTTATCGCTTGAGCTTTCGTGGCAGAAAATCCTACTTTGTCAGATGCTTTCCACAAGAATTCATGCGATAAATAAATCTGTTAGGCTTTAAGTGCCAAAGGACTCCTTGGGTTTTTTTTGCTGAACTAGACTAACACGGCTGCCCCTTTGGAACTTGATGGGAAAGTGGCTCATTCTCTTTTGGCCTATCTTCCTATCAGTCCCTTCCTTAATGCTAGTTACTTAAGAAACTGAAGAATAAAGTGCTCAGGAGATGTGTGGCAGCAGCACAAGGGACTGAACCACCTTGTCTGAATCCCAGGCTACATCCTTAAGTAACTGGACCATCCTCTTCTAAACATTTAAAACACATCTCTCAAACTCGTGGGCTGCATGCAGCCCCTAAAGTTATTTGTTGTGGCCACAATGACACTCTATCGATATTTCCAATATCGTTGTATGAAAAGGTTTCAGTGGTGTGGCCCTCAGGCTAACGTACTAGTCCTTGTGCAGCCCTCGTGGTGATTTGAGTTTGAGACCCCTGATATAAAACCTAGGTCAGCTGCTTCAAAGGCAGCTGTACCCATCACAATATCAACATTGCCCCCTGTAGCTCAAGAGGCAAAGGCCTGTACATTGGAATTAAAGGTGCTGATCCTTTTTGTCTGTTTTTGTCCCAGTGATAAAACCACTAATGGTAGCTCTCTTTTGTTCTTTAGCGCATGAATGGCAAGATCTGAAGAAGTTTATGCAAAGAGACAGCAGGACTGGGAAGGAGAACAGATCTAATGTGTTCCTTGCTGAGAATGAGATACCTCATGGTGCCTGTCACAGTGAGAAGATGGGGGAAAGTAGGGAGTGAAGGAAAAAAGAGGCTGGATGTGTCATGGAGACTTGTTACTGATGATATCTAGTTGTTGCATTGTGTAGACCATAACTGTCTAGAATGAAAGTTGAGGTGGGATTCTCTTCATGCCAACCACATCTCACTGGAATTCTGATGTGCTTTGGTCACATATGTACTGCTGTGATTGTGTTCAGGTTACTTCTATAAAAATACATGAAGCAGAGGAAAAATCTGAAATAGGATTTTTCCCTTTCTGGGTAATTCTGTGTATACCATAACCACTAAACTAAAAGTTAGAAAGGAAGTCCCTGTGTTCTCTTTCCCCACCACAGATGTTTTTGTGTGGAATTAGGCAGCCTCTGAGCTCAGCATTTAAACTGGACCCTTCAGGGAAGATTGGCAGTGGAATGTCTACCATCCCATGCTTTGTGGATTGACCTGGGGCTTAGATGGGAGATAGCTATTCAGGTGCCAAAAGTGAGGGAGCAGTGCTTCTGCCCAAAGGCAAAACCATAGGTGTCTAGGGAACTTCTACTGTAAAATCTTAGGCAGCTAGTGAGTTTAGGTGACCTAGGGTTAGGCCAGGGGTCTACAAGCTGAGGTGGAGCCATATGCAGCTCTTTGGCTGTCCCCTTGTGGTTCTGGGCTCCAGGTTCCCTTCCCCCCACCACTGAACGACCCTGCACGTGGTCTGCGCCAGGCTCAGGGCTCTCCTCTGCCACCGGGGGACCCTACAGCAGGTGTCTGGGTCCAGCTTGTAGCTCCTCTCACCATGAGGCTACACCTATTGTGGCTCTCAAAACATTTGGTTGTTATAGGAATTTTTAAAAATGGCTCTTCTTATCTTTTGGGTTGCTGACCCCCGGGTTAGGCAATAAATGAATGGAGAATGGGTGGATCACAGTGGCACTTAAAACCAGAATTTTAGGCACCTAAATTTCTTTGTAGTATATTACTGTAGACCCTGCAATATATCTGTGTAAGGGCCTGATGCTGTGAAGTGCTGAGTGGCCACTAGGACATGCTGGGTACCCTCAGCTCCCACTGACGTTCTGTAGTCTTTCGCAGAGTCTTTTTGGGAAAGTAAGACAGAGAAGACGTGAATTCCAAATGTAGAGAATAAACACATAGCAAAACAAAAAGGTGCCCTATCCTTAAAAAGACTCCTCAACCTTTCAAGCATTTTCATATGCTATAAAGAAGCAAAAATGGGTGCAACTCCACTTTTTTCCTTTGCAGTTCAACAGAGGCTGATGTCCATGAGAACTGTCGATGTTCAGCACCTTTCAGGTTCAACCTGTAAAGCAGAATGGAGGTGCTCAGCCACTTTAGGAATTCAAGTCTTGTCTGTCCTGCTTTTCCTAGAAGACTCTGTGGAAGGCTAGAGATCTAGTGAGATTGACGACTTAAAAATGTTTTTAGGTGTCCAGGCAGTCACCTGTTAATATTGAAAGCCCAGGGTTCAACCTACTCCTTATCGTCCAAAAAACCCTGGGACATCCTAGATAAAGAAAATAATCTTGTCATGTGGGGAGGGAGTCCTACATCGAGAAGAAAAAAAAATAAAATCAAAATTAAAAACAACTATTAGCATATTTTTGTATTTAAAATATGCAGCTTTATTAATGAAGAATATCCTTTTAAGTGAATGGAATGTTGAAGCACACTATTGTTTATGTACTGATATTTATATTGCGATCATGAGATTTTATAGCAACTGAAATAAATGGGGGAAATACACAACTCTCATTTAGCTTCCCCCCCCCTCGGATAACATTGCATTGATTTGTATTCAGAAGATTTTCACAACTGAAAGAGAAAATCTCTGTAGAAAAGCAGGCTTCCCAAAAATCTGCAGGGACAACCTAAACTTTGCAGGATGCACAGAAATAACCACATATAGATTTTCAGTGCCCTGGCTTTTACTTTCAAGGTACCAGTAAATACTATTATTTATCTTCAGTAAATACGATTATTTATCTTTAGTTTTTATTTGGCATTGATATGACAGAAATATACATATGCATGCATGTACACAAATATACAAAAGGATGCAATTATTATTGCTGACGTTGGATCTCTG
Source organism: Podocnemis expansa (assembly GCA_007922195.1). Taxonomy (NCBI): domain Eukaryota; kingdom Metazoa; phylum Chordata; order Testudines; family Podocnemididae; genus Podocnemis; species Podocnemis expansa. The sequence goes on along the minus strand of ML681984.1, from coordinate 18,079,364 downwards.
CAGTGACTTTTGAGTTACTCAAATTGTTTTCTGTCAAGACCCAAAAATGCCAGAGCATTACCAGCTTTGAGTTTATCCTGTAAAAGAATGTAAATCTTTAACATTTAAGCACTAGAAACAGTATTTTATTAATAATGTCTCATGGCATCTCTTTCCATGGAATTACGTCCAGGAGGCCTGGGGTGGGGAAGGTGTGAAAGGATCCTTTTCCGAGTTTTCCCCTATGGGGTGAGTGCAGGGAGTTTTCTCTTTGGCTACGTCCACACACAAGCCCTTGTTTCAAAACAAGCTGTTTCAAAACAAGCTGTTTCGAAATAAAGGCCTTATTTTGAAACGCATTATTTCGAAGTAACAAAAAGCTATTTCTAAATAAGGAAAAAGGAGGGAATTGAAATAACAGGTCTACTGTGACATGCTATTTTGAAATAGGAGAGGGGAGGGGGAGGGAGGCCCTGTGCTGGGCCAGGGAGGCCCCGCCACCGGGCTTCCCCTTCCCCCTGCGGTGCCCGGCAGAAGCCACAGGGGGGCAGGAGAAGCTCCCCCACCCCCAGCCGGGGGGTGGGGCGTCCCAGGCTTGGGGGCAGCCCCAGCCAGCTTCCCGTCCCCCCCTGCTCCCAGCAAGGGGAAGCAGGGGGAAGCCAGCTGGGGCACCCTCCGACCCCCTGCACCCCACTCAGCACCCTGGCCAGGGTGGTGGTGGGGGGTGGGACTTTCCCCAAGGGTGCTATGCACCCTGGGAGGAAGGTCCTTGTTATTTCGAAACAGGGAATGTTTCGAAATAACATGTCCAAACGGTTTATTTTGAAACAGCTGGTTTCGAAATAACCCTCCTTTCGAAAGCAAAGTGGTTTAAGCTGTTTCGAAAGGAGGCTCTTGTTTCGAATCGAGGAGCTCCCTCCTTTCAAAACAAGAAAATGTTGTGTGGACATAGGGACTTTGATTTCGAAACAACCAGTGTTGTTTTGAAATAAAAGCCCTGTGTGGCCATACCCTTTGGCTGTGTTCACACAGCACTCTTATTTCGAAACAACAGGGGTTGTTTCGAAATAAGAAATACCCTGTTCACATGACACATGGTTGTTTCGAAACAATGGCACCCATTGTTTTGAAACAACAGCATTGTTTCGAAACAACTTAAACCCCACGTGGGGACGAAACAACGCTGTTTCGAAACGATTGTTTCGAAACAATGCTGTCCGAACATGTTGTTTCGAAACAACAGTGACTTGTTTCGAAATAACTGTTGCCTGAAACTGCTATTTCGCTTTGAGCTTTTTTCCTTAATTCGAATGAACAAACTGTTAATTCGAATTAAGTTATTTCAAAATAAGGCATTATTTCGATACAAGTTCTTTCGACACAACTTGTATCGAAATAATGCCTGTGTGTGAACACAGCCTTTCTGTCCCACTAAATAAGAGATGGTTTCCAGTGCAGTCCTACAAAGTTTAACAGACTCAAGGAGATAAGCAAAGCTTTGTGCCTCCATATCAGCTCTAGGATCCCTTCCTACATATTGTTTACTCTTCTTTCCCTGATTCACTATGGACTATATTGTTGCATGGCTCACAGGTTTCCTAAGTCATCTTGCCCCAGTTGAGCAGTCTATCCCTATTCAACAAAGTGCTTAAGCACATACTTAAATCATATTGAACAGCACATGAACTGGCTCTTAAGCACAAAGGGACTGATCCAATGCCCTCTGAAATAATGGAAAATTCTGACTGACTTCTTATGGCCTTGGATAACGCTCTATAAACGGAGACTTAAAAACCAAAATTTAAAAAAATGTAAAGAATTGTACCTTTAGTTCATTATCAAACTCTTCCATAGACTCAATCAGTTTTCCTGGTTCTAACTCCCCCAGTGGAAACGGGTAATCTGTTCCCAAAAGAACTTTGTCCTGAAAACAGAAACAGGTTGTTTCAGAATGAAATAAAATAGCTGCAAATCTATGGGGTTCTTCTAAACAGCTTAAAATAATGAGTCTGTGCAGTACAGATTAGCTGCGGTATCTGTTTCAGTCATCTTTAAGATTGTGTGTTTTGTTTTCTAAAAAGCCCAAAAAGAACACGTCCCCAGGTTTTCTTTATTTTGTACAAACAGTTCTGGATGAACTAATTTTTTATAGAAGGGAAGAGACTGATTGAACCCAAGAATGATAATTTTAAGGGCCAGTCATGTTTGGGTGTATTTTTAAATCCGTGGCATATAGAATGAACGTATTTCCCCTTACAGGAGTCTGGTAGGAACAGTGAAATCCTTCTTAGTTTGATTAACTGAAGTAACCTGATATTGTCTTGATGTATAAAACAAAGAACCTAGTACATAACTTCTTCACATTCTGACCTGTGTTTAAGTGATTCACATGTGGCCCCAAAGATACATTGCCTATAAAAAGGGAAAAAATGGTATATTTCCTTTATTTATGATATGTAAAGAATAGCTGAAAGGATGGTAGCAGAAAAAAAAAAGTATAGCTTATTTCTGTTCAATTTCTCTATTAGAAATCCATGTCTTGTCTACATAGAAAGATTCTGCGGCAATGGGAAAACTAGTGGAATTAGAATATTGTGAGAGGTCAGAGACTGAAAGCTGTTCATTTGAGAAATGGGGAGAATTTTAGATAAGCTGTTTAAAACACTTCTTTCATCAAGTGGTTTCCCCAGTTTGCTTTAAATGTCCATGTGAACTCTAGCAAGTGAAATCTTACTTGCTTACTGGGACTTGATTTTCTTTGCATAAGGACCTAAAATGAACAATACAAAGTGCAGTCCTGGGATTTGGCTGCTGCCAGAATGCCTTTTAGGTGTCTGGGTATTTTTTTTAAAAAAAGCAGAATTTCTACCTTCCTCATGTTTTTTTTGAGTTACCTGCAAAACTGAGCCAGAAAAACACACACTTTTTCTAACAGGATCAGCTCCTGCTAACAGTTTGGTATCAGGCAAATACTGACAGCTCTATTTAACTCTGAAGTGTGCAGCACAGTTGAGAGCAAATGTAAAAAGACCCATCTCTTCTGTCCTTTCAAGTATGGTAACAGACCTTACAACATACATCTCTATGAAGTCAGAAGTCCTTCAGAGACCATCAGAGTTGATATTCCAGAATGGAAATGCAGACACAGCTGGATATATGGGAAACTAACTCATCATGTCTATACTAGCCAGCTTGTACCAATGTGGCTGCATCACTGTAAGTTCTCCTTTATGCCAACAGGAGAGAATTCGCTTGTCAACATAATTAATCCATCCATTAAGAGAGGTGCTGACTACCTCAGCAGGAGAATCTCTACCACCAAGATAGTGCTGTCCATACCAGCGCTCATAACTTACGTCACACCCAGGAGGCTGGAATATTCACATCCTTGACTGACATACATTTTGCTGACCTAAGTAGCAGTGTAAACACAGCCTTACAGTGTCGCTACTAAATACAAGATGGAACACACTTCTTAGCATAAGCATTTAACACATTTCAGGGGACTATTCAAGGTGAAGTGGCCCAGGAGCACCCCTCCTGTTGTACAAAGGAAAAGAGGGATGGAGAGGGAAACGACTGGGGAGGGTTAGTAACGAGTTATGATTTGTTGTAATAAAATTGGCTAAGCCATGACATTCTGAGTTAGGTTTTGTCTACAGTAGGACTTCTGCTGGTTTGGGGTGTGAAAAAACACACCTCTGACTGCCAAGTTTTACTGACAGACGTGCTGGTGTGGACAGCGCCATGTTGGTGGGAGATGCTTTCCTGCTGCCAGAGCTGCTGCAAGTAGTATGGCTGTGCTGCTGTAAGGTCTCTAGTGCAGACATAGCCTTAGCTTCCCAGACCTGAAGAAGAGTTCTGTGTAAGCACAAAAGCTTGTCTCCCTCCAACAGGAATTATTTCAATAAAAGACTGGCCCTCACCCATGTTGTGTCTCTAACTTTCTGGGGCCAACATAGCTGCAAGATGCATACATTTTTAGAGTCAGAGTTGCCAGGTCCATTTTGACTTCTTGTATATCACAGATCACCACCACCCACCATCTGCATACTATACCCAACCACCACAATTTTTAAATACTTGGGGTGGGCAGTACTAAAATGTGAGAAGAATGTGCTTTTAGGTGCTTTAGGATAGGTTTGCTTTTGCTGACTTGCCAAATGTTGTATGTTTTTTCTGGCTCCAGTAGGTGTCACCCCGGGGTCTCTGAAAGATCGTCTCCTAGCTCAGTAACTTGTTAAAAGATAGGAAACAGAGCATAGGAATAAATGCTCAGGATTCAGAATGGAGGGAGATAAATACTGATGTTCCCCAGGAGTCTGTTCTGGGACTGGTGTTATCATTCAACTATGAATGATCTGGGAAAAGGGGTAAACAGTGAGGGTATGTCCACACGCAGCTTTTAAATCGAAATAACACTGGTTATTTCAATTTTAAAAAGTGTAGGTCCACATGACATTTTCTTGAATTGAAATGACAAACGCCGTCATTTTGAAACAAGGTAAGTTAGAGCAATTCAATAAAACCTTGTTTTAAATTGCACTGAGGCTTAGATCGAAACCTTTATCTCGAAATAATGCCATATGGACATGTTATTTTGATTTAATGGTTGTTTCGATTTAAAAGTCTTGCTCTTCTCCTTCCCAGGGTGCCTTTCTCTATTCATATATTGGGTGGGGGTATGGCCCTTCTAGGGGGATATCTTGCCACACCTCCCATGGTGTCCCTCGCCTCAATCGAACTAGCAAGTCCTGTCCCTGGACCTGCTAGTTCGATTTGACTTTGATTTAGCTTAAATCAATTTAATGATTTTTATAGCGATTTTATTAAATCAATTTAAGTTAAATCAATTTAACTGACTGTGTGTGGACGCAGCCTGAGGTGGCAATATTTGCAGGTGATGATAAAAAAAAAACTACGCAAGATAGTTAAGTCCAAACCAGACTGAAATTTTACAAAGGGATCCCACAAAACTGGAAGATTTGGCAACAAAATGGTAGGTGAAATTCAATGTTCATAAATATGAAGTAATGTACAATGGAAGCCATAATCTTAACTATACCTATAAAATGATGGGGATCTAAATTAACTGTTACCACTCAAGAAAGAGCTCTTGGAGTCATTGTGGATAGTTCTCTGAAAACAATCCCTCAATCTGCAGTGAGGCAGTCAAAAAAAGCTGACAGAATACTGAAAATCATTAGGAAAGGGATAGAAAATAAGACAGAAAATATCATAAAGGTTCTTTATAAATCCATGGTAAACCCACACCTTAAATACTGCATGCAGATCTGGTCACCCCATATCAAAAAGAGGTATATTGGAATTGGAAATGGTACGGAGAAAGACAATGAAAATGAGTAAGTGCACACGACAGTTTCCACCTGTGAACAGATTAATAAAACTGAGGCTTTGCAGTTTGGAAAAGAGATGAGCAAGGGAGAATATCATAGAGGTCTATAAAATCATGACTGGAGTGGAGAAAGTAAATGAGGAAATGTTATATAGGCCTTTTTATAACACAAGAACTAGGGCTCACCAAATGAAATGAATAGGCAGCAGGTTTAAAACAAGCAAAAGAAAATATTTCTTCACACAATACACAGTCAGCCTTGTGGAACTCTGCCAGAGTTGTGAAAGCCAAGACTATAACAGGGTTCAAAAAAGAACTACATACATTCATGGAAGATAAGTCCATCAATGGCTATTAGCTAGGATGGACAGGGATGCAATACCAAGCTCTGAAGCATCCCTAGCCTGCTTGCTAGAAGCTAGAAATAGGTGACAAAGGGATGGATCACTTGATGATTGCCTCTTCTGTTCATTCCCTCTGAGGCACTGTCAGGATACTGGACTAGCTGGACCATTGATCTGACCCAGTATGGTTGTTCTTAAGCTATATGAAAGCGTAGAAGCAGCAAATTGGTTGTATTCTGCATGCCAGATTAGACTAGAAAGGAATTTATATTTTTTTGTCTGCTAAGGTGATTTCTCAGAACATTTTGCCTCAGAAAATGTATTAGGGTCTGTGTGTTTAAACAGCTCAGGATGCTGCTTGATATACAATGTGCTTACTGATCCTGATATTTTCTGCACCAGAATTCACACACAGGGGAAAGGAATGTGTTTTTCCAGGTGTGGCGTAAGATACTGTGCACTCGTATTATTAGACAGGTCTATTGCGAAAGGAGAATGAAATTCAATTTAGTATGTCGGATTAGCTCAAGCAAGCCAGGGAGATTTTTACATTTTTATTTAAGTTTCTTACATGAGCCAGAGCATGACTGATGTGCTGGTTTTTGCTCCTCTCACACTAGAATCTCTGCTATAAACTATCCCAATGCAGTTTTTCTTAGTTTTCTCACATTTGAAGTATTTCACAGCTGATCACTATATTGCCAATGAACTGATCTGATGAACTGCAAATAAATAAGGACATCTGGGAATATCATTGTGGCTTTGACATTTACTGGCCGAGTCGCCTTCAACAACTCAACATCTCTGTGCTTCAATATTATTGCTGCCTACATAATGGTGATTCTAATATCTATTCACAGTCACCAGCCTCCGAAAAGCATTCTGAGGATTCATTAATGTTTGTAAAACACTTTGAAGATGTACAGGACTCTTAAGTACTACCATGTTATTTATTATTATTGTCTCAGACTATGGCCTAAATCCTGCTTCCCACTAAGGATCTGTACTTTGACGTCCAAATTGGTGCCTTTAATATTGCAGCTCTGCTTTCAATAAAACCCAGATTGCCGGTGATTAACCTAAGCGGACGTTTTCACTCAAAAGAACTGTGACTGTAACAGAAATTGTTTCACAACAGTAGGAGACCTGAAACTTGAAAACAGTACTAGAATTTGAATGAGCATCAGGCTCTTCTTTTTACAGTGGTGACTTTATTTAAGTGTCTGAGAAAACAAAGTGTGAATATATGAAACAGGTGAGGTTCAAATGGGGCTGCACTTGTATCCATATATGCTGAGAAAACAGAGAGAGACAAGTTTACTCTAGCTGAGGCATGGAAGTGTCAATTACGCCTCCTGACGCTAGCCTTGCATCCCTTCCTTCCTATGGGGAATAGCCCCTAGGGAGACAACTAGGGGTGCTGCAGGTGGGAGGAGGTAGCTTGGTATTCTACTAGGAAATGTCATCTGTGGATGGACTGAATTATTTTATGTTGTGGTCAGCCCGATAATGCCTTCTGGCCAGCCCTGCCCAGTTTCTTGTTCTCTGCTGGCCTATTGGGTGCTGCCTGGCAGAGTGGGAGGCTGCTGCAAATTGCATTGCTGCCTGCTCCCCTTCCACCTAGCAGATGAAGTACCTCTAGAGTCTTCCACTAGAGTTAATTGACTAGGCTGTGGGCTCTGTCTGACCTAGAAAGTGCACAAGGAATTTTGGAGGGATGGCATTAAAAGATATATAACTCATCAACGTGGTATCTGGGTGTTTAATGTTTAAGGCTGCCAATTCAGCACTCCACACTCTTGACTCCAGGTGATGGGTATTCCCCAAAGACATTAAGTTGTGTCTATTCACATTTCCATGCACACCTGATGCCTTCCCAGCTCAACTCCTGGCTATGCATTAGAGATTCATTTGTCCTAGTTACAACCTTAATCTGTGAAAGCTACAGTGTCATATCGAGTTCCTTGTCACTCAGTGCTTCTCTTCTTGTTTTGAACCCAGCATGTATTAATTTTATATGTTACTGTGTTGCCAGTGCTCATGATTTCATGTGATTGTCACAATATTTGGTGGGTTTTTTAAAATGTCCCAGAGCCTGGAGACAAGTGATTACATGAGAATATCAACTTCCATTTAAAAAAAAAAATGAAAAAAAAGTAATTTCCCAGCATCTTATGGTCGCAAAAAAAAAAGTTTTAAACATGGTCTGGCTCAATCTTAAAAGTGCATAGACCAGAAGACATTGAAAAAGAATATGAAATTTGTTATTTTAGAAAAACCCTTGTGATTTTTGAGATAATTTCATGATTTTGGAGAAGGCTTGATAGTTTTTCCAGTGATTGGGTTTGCCAGTACTGCAATAAGAAGTCAAATCTGTCATTTGTTTAGGTCCAGATTTCAGCCCCTTTACTCCATAACTAACAGCATTTTAGCCAGTGAAACTACTCAGGAAGCAAGAAGCTATTCAACATGAATATGTGTAGCAGAATCTGGCCTTCAGTATCTCCTTTAGATGCCTGCCTGTCTAGTTTTTTATATATTCATTTACTACCTCCTGTGCCTCACTGAGATCATTTGTACTTTTTATGTTTTTAGCTAGTTCAAGCAAAGCTTGGATTCCACACAGTTTAATGAAATTTTATCAGAAGTTTTCTGAAATAAATAATGAGTACTCCTTGCCCTCCACTTCATGCCATTTGTGCTGTCCTGGCTGAGGTGTCCCTCATGTAGGGGAATTCCAGGAAGTGTAAAGCTGGTGTAGCTGGTTGTTTGTCACCTCTTCTTGTCCTCTCAGTTGTGGGAATGGACCATGGAGTCCTCTACCCTCATAATTCCTGGCTGGTGTAATTGCTTTTATGGGGTCCATTACAAACTAATGCTGCGTTTCCCGACTTTTTTGGCGCAAGGGCCACAAATATCATTTTTACAATCCTGAAGGGCCACCAGTCTATCAACTCCTCAAAAACTGTATTAATGTGTACAGTGTATGTACACCATCTAGAATGAGAGATCACTACATATTTAAAGTCAACATTTATTTAGTACAAAGCAAATTAAAAAAAAGTTAAAAACAGTTAAATCGTATGTCCATTTTGTGCAACAATAACCTAATGTGACTTCTGTGCCTGAAGACTTGAAGCTAATTGGTCAATGCCTGGCTTCAATGGTTGCAGTAACATCACATCACTCTACCACAGCCAGAGGGAAGGAATTCAGTGAGGAGGGTGGCTTCTCGCTGGTCTCCCACCCTCTGGCTGCAGGAAGCCGCCTGCTCAATCTTTCAGCTCTGCAGCAATACACTCCATGAGGTCCTTAGGCAATGGCTCCCTTCTGCATCCAGGGGGACAGGAGTTCAGTGCTCTCCATCTCTCTGGCTTCAGCAGGGTCCATAGCATCAAGGACCCCAGAGCTGTCCAGTAATGGCCAATAGGGGTGAGTACCCAGGCTCCTGCTTTTGGATACCCCACACTTTGCTGCAGCACCATCTGGTGGGCAGCTGCTGCCAGGGTCGTGTCTATGCCCTAGGACAAGACAGGAGGGTGGTGGCTGCAGCCTGTCTCCCTGCTGTGTGCCAGGATGGGGCAAGAGGCAGGCAGTTGCAGTCCCTCTCCCCTCAGGGAGTGGATATCAGGCTAGAGCCAGGTGTCTGCATCCAGTGGGAGGAGAGCACAGGCCATCTGAAAGCCCCCATGAGCCACTTTTGGTCCACAGGCCAGGGAGTGGGAAGCACTGAACTAATGTAACACAGAGAAGTCCTGAGGCTGCCATTTAATTCACCAAGAGCAGAGGCTGACCCTTCACAATAAACACCTGGGCTCATGGATGCGAAAGCTTGGCAATAGAAGAGTGGAAGTCTGAAGTTACTACTTTTATGTAGTACTGTAAGTTGCATAGATTGTAAGCTCTTTGGGCAGGGACCATGTCTGCCTGTGTTTACGCAAGACTGATCAGGGCCTGAGCACTAGCATGATATGACTGTAAGATTAAGACTTTGTCACAGGCATTTTTAGGAGAAGTCAGGGACAGGAAGAAAATCACACGAAACTACAACCTGTCCGTGATTTTCTGTACAATACCCCATGGAAGGGGAAAAGGGCAGAAAACAAAACTGCCCTGAAGATCAGCTGTTTCATGGTCCTGGGGTCAGCTGGCCGGCCAATCAGCTGTTCAGCAGCAGCCCTGCAAGTGGGGTGGAGGTAGGAGTGGGTGGCCAATCAGCAGCCCTGGGAACTGGCCAGCTGTTTGGCGGCAGCAGCCCCAGCACTGGCTGATCAATTGCTTGTGGGTATGAGCCCCGGAGGCCAACTTGTCGGCCAGTGAACTGTTTGGCAGCGGCTGCTCTTTGTCCCCAGGCTGCCTGCTGATCAGCTGTTCAGTGGTACCCTGGGAGCTGACAGATGCTTCACCCTAGCCCCAGAAGTCACAGAGCTCCTGGAAAGTCATGTGTGCTTCACAATAACTGAAATACTCCAAAGAAAAGAGTCCCTTCCTGCAGACACCCAAAGCATGACTAAGTAAATGGGTGTAATACAAGATAGGCAGGTTCAGTGCCACACATGCAAATCTGAAGTAGTCACTGAAACTAGAAAGCTTAGTGGAGAAGGAAGAAGCTAAGAAGAGGTTTTAAGGAAGAGAAAAGGTGGGTGCATGAGGAGTGGGAAGTAGTTTTAAATAAAGGTAGTATGTGAAAGGCATGAAGATGAGAGGAGGAAGGAGAAAAAGGGAACAGTTAGGTTTTTGGGAATGGAGGAGTCCAGGGGAATATATTTAGAAAGATATGTTTGATATATTGGAACTGTAACAGACATACATTTAAGTCCTTGCATTTTTTCCAGTATTTCCATATCCCAGCCACTATTTTTATCCGTAAGCAAGATTTTATTGCTGTTCTTGTCAGAAACAGCTATTTCTGTGTGTGTGCATATGTATTTATAGCTATAAACAAACCAGGAAAAGGTGATAGGCTCTAAAAACAATGCCATTTTATATGCAGTGGAATAAAATGGGAAATTTACAACCTACCTCTTAAAATGTAAGAAGCAAAGGACAACAAAACTAGTTTCTCAGATTGAATTTAGACAACAGGATCAATTGTGGAAAAGACATTTTTCTTACCCTTAAGTGTGTAACCTTTCTAGACTAAGAACCACCTTTCTACTTGCTGTCATATACCTGAGCACAAAAGCCCAAAGGAAAATTAAATAAGACACTAAAGTCCTTATGAAGGGGATCACACATTTCAGACACCACCCAGCAGTCAGGTATGGCACAGCAAGCTCTCTCCTTCCTGACACACCCTGTTGACAGCTATTCTGGCCTGGTGGTGGTCTGCCCCATTCCTTCTAATGAATCAACCGTCCAGTCAGGTCATGTGTTTAAGAATGCCACTTATGGGGTATATAAAGAGTCCAGCATCAGGGTAGCCCTTTCGGTTAGGCAAGGGAGCTCTGGATCTCTCCAGTGGATTGAGGTCTCAGGTTCTTGGCCTTCTGTCCTCTAGAGACTTCCAGGCTTCTGTCTTTGGCACCTCCTAGGGTTGATAGGGGAATTCAGGTGCACCTTCCCCACCAGATACTCATCTATGGCCCACTGTAAGCAGCTAAGATTTGTACTACCAAAGTGCTATTGTGCTGCCCCATTGGATCACTCTCTACCAATCTCCACCTTCCCAAAAGGTAAAGTTAACACCATCACCACAATTAAATAGCTGGAATGACAGATAAAGTCTCAGACCTTCTGAGAATAACAAATCTCTTCCCTGCAGGTTTATCTGTCATTCCAGCCTCAAACTGCTGATATTCCTGAATAGCTATCTCCTAGGTGCCCAGGGGTATAGGCCAATGTCTGCTGTCCAACTGCATTGGCCTGAGCTCCTCCTCCAAACTCTGTATGCTTGTCAGATAGTTGGGGTGGGGCTGTTTGGGCCCAAAGCACCAGCTTATTCCCTTACTGACTGCTGTGGATTTTGTATACACTGTCTCAGTCCTATATAATACACTGGTCACATTTACTGTACCAGGGCATTTGATTTTAAAGTTTTATTCAAGTAAGAGAGACAGCAGAAAAGCTATGTATGTGCTACATTGAACAGTGATTAATTTCTTTGAAGGTATCAATTAAAGCCAAACAGACAGCTAAATGTCAGATGCAAAAATTGTTCACGAATTACCAAGGGTCAGAGTCTACAATGCACCCAAGAAGGGGCAGCTCAGAAAGGTGCAAAGATGGCATTAGATGAGGAGCTGCTCTAACTTACCTTCCCCCCATCTGCCAGTTGGTTGCTCCACAGCTCAATAACTAGAACTCAAAGTATTGAAGCCATTCCCCATCCTGCTCTGGTATGCCTCCTGCCTCAGCTATCCTGCCAGTGGCTAAGTAATTAATTGTGTATGACTGGTAGAAGTCCTCACCATGTTAGTCCACTCCCTTTTTGCCACTAGAGAGCATCATAAAGAACTCATCTGGGCAAGAATCTGCCCCCCAAGGCCCATGTCTGATTTTGTTTGCTCAGCTTTTCTCTATTTATCTGGTTTCCTGTAAGTTTCAACTGTGCCCACAAGCACTGAGTTGTTTAAGGGTATTACCTTTCAGACAGTGCTTTTATGGGAGTGCATGATCACAGAGACAGGTGGGGGCAAATGTGGAAAGCATGCCAAGAGACAGATTCTTCATTCTTCAGAAGTGCACTGAAACCTGCATTGTAGATGGGTTAATCAATTTTATTCTTTAAGCTTTTCAGTCACATCTGAGCTTGTGACTGCTATTTCTCTTCTGCTCTACTATAGACTTCTCCAGCTCAGTGCCTAAAAATAAAATTAATCAGTCCAGAAAAAGGACCTGGAATCTTAGCAATCTCCAAAATGCTGAATCATGCAGGTGCAATTTATTGAAATCTACTGAAGGAAGGTATGATATTTCTCACATGACTGTAAAAGGGAGAGGAAGAAGCCAGCAAGTGGTTTTGCACTTGCATAATAAGGTGAAGAAAGCTGGTAATGTTAAAAGAACAGCTTAAAATTAAAGCGCGGGGCTCTTCCTTGCTGTGCTGTAATAGCAGTGGAAACCTAAACAAAGTAGTAAGGACTAGCTAACTTTTTTATTATAAAATTTGGATAAATTGAAGGTCTGGAGAGACCTTTTGCAGAAGAGAACTCACTGCAATAGAAAGCAAAAGTGCAGGGCTTGCTACTCTATAAATCTATAAGGCAAAACCTTGTAAATGATTCATGAGCATGGAGGTTGGATCATATATATATTACAATCTTGCAATCTATTGCAAAAATAGATGCACTAAGTCATTGTTGGCTCCAAGAAGTACCACAAAGTACTATAGAAAAGCCCGGATGGTATGCTATTGTCCATGTTGTATTATCATTATGATTTGCATAGTAGCACCTGTGATCAGACCCTCATTGCTAGATACTGTACAGATAAGTAAAAAAAGACGGTGCCACTCCAGAGAACTGATAACCAACATGCACTGGGGATGTGGACCGTCTCAGTGCCAAATATGCCAGAGGCGTTGCATTTCTGCTGAGAATGCCATAGCACGCCAATACACAAGGGTGGAATTGGGCAAATTCTGTTTAAAGGTGCACCCAATGGTGTCTTTGAAGGCAGCTGATCCTCTGTTGCACTGTCTGTGTTTAGCAACCCTTTTGACAGCCTGCTGAGAATTTTGTTTGTTTGTAATAAACTGAAGTTGCATGGTTTCAGTTGCCACTGTGGACATTTCATACAGTTCCCACTTTACATCTATTTCTAGCTTCTGGAGAGTTGAACAAGCTATTTGGTCTTCTCTCAGCGGAACAGTAGCCTTATTATGTGCAGCTCTCACTATATAATTCTGAGTGGTTAATTGTGCTACCATGCTGCTGAGTCTTGTGGGCGTCTTTTAATGATAAGTCTGCCTGCCCTGCAGAGATTCTCTGGGGGAGCTGCATGCTGATGTAAAGATTCACAAGTGGTGGGAATCCCAAAAGAGGCCATGATCCAAAAACCCATTTACTTCAGTGGCTTGTGGACTACACCCAGAATGCATAGCTAACTATAATCAATAGCTTCTCACATGTTGCTCTTGTTTCTCTGGCTAGTCAAGAGCTCCCTGGCAGCCCTACAATTTATTAGAGGGGTCTGCAGACACCTAGTGGTAAAAGTGGGTCATTAACTGTAGCTTTTTTGCAAAAGAAGCAAGGAGTCCTGTGGCACTTAAAAACTAACAAATTTATTTATTGCATGAGCTTTCATGGGTGAAAATCCTACTTGAAAGCTCATGAGATAAATAAATGTGTTAGTCTTTAAGTGCCACAGGACTCCTTGCTTTTTTTGCTAGACTGGACTAATATGGCTGCCCCTTTGGATCTTGGAATTTAGCTTTTTAGTACTTGATGCTGAAGAGGAAAAAAACATTGGCCATGGGTTGTCAGTTCTGCATGTGGAGGGGACTCTTATGGAAGCAACCTCCACTTTTCTGTGGAGGATGCTCTGAGGGGCCAGAGAAATGTGTGGAGAGGGAGCAAACACTGACTGCAACAAGAAAGGAGAAGGCATAGGCTGTGTTTACAGATCTCCCTGATGGCTGCCAAAGGATTCTTGAGATTCACGGCACACTGACACAGGCTCCAAGCTCCTATTGATCTCCTTATCCATACAGAGTACAGGTTATATGGAGTTTGGATGCTACTCCCTTGACTGGTTCCAGGGAAGGGCAAGCATTGCCCCTCATAGAGTAACTGGGAAAGAAACAGAGATTCCATCATTTGGACCCCTTCAGCAGGTTTGTCCATGAAAGGGACTGTTCACTCATACTAGTTAGGATTTGGGACATTACCGTTCAGGTTTTTTGGGTTTTTTTTCCCCCAGTCCCATACTCTTATTTAAATGGACAGCTATTGTTGTAATAATATTATTATTGTTGCTTATTTATTTATTTATTTTATTTATTTACTTTATATATACATGCCTTTGTGCCACAACAATTAAATTATTTTGCATCCTGTGCTGCTTAATACACCATTCAGGATTTCCACATGAATTCAGTTCAGTGATTTTTCAGCCTATTACTTCCCAAGCAGAAAGCTTTCCTTAAATAAAAGTGTTTTTATGAGAACAGTTGGAGATTTTATTTCTTTGGGTTTGGGTTTTTTTGATGAGTTATGAACAAAGCAAGTAGCCTAACTATTTTTAAAAAATAATACCCCCCCCAACTTTATCGATCCATCTGTACTTCTAATCCCTTTGGATTCTACTACCTTACAAAAAGAGGCATGCCTGGAAGCCATTTTACAAAGGTCTCAGATAAACATTGGGGTGTTTTTCAGGTACGTTCAGAAGCTTAATTTTTTAAAATTGCTTTGAGATCATTGGGAAAGGCAAGCTGAAAATGCAAATTATTACTTTATATATGTCAAATATTAGGATTAATTTTATACAATGCAGGACTTGTTAACAAATGGTTGAATTTTAGTCATGAATGCCTTTCTTTTAGTATGTCTTGAGGAAAGCCATTCACAGCTGAAAAATATCTATTGTCCACTAACCAGTCACCTGGATTAGTATTATCTAGCCCCCCAAAAAGTGCTGTAATAATTTTCTTTTTGTGTCCATACCTGAAGCACAAGAGTCTCACTTGAGTTCCTCAAGAAAGAACTGAACACAAGAATGACTCACCTGGACATTAATAGCTGGACATCCTATGATGTGTTTTAACTCACCTCTCCTACTACATCTATTAGTAGCTTTAGTGCACGAGGATCGTGGACAAGTGAATCCGTGTAAAATGAACCGAGGTATTTCTTTGGATCAACTTTATTATCCACTGCACACAAATCAGGGCGCACATTGAATCCATGGGATATACGCCCTAGTGTATATGGAAAAGCTCCACCTACAAAGAAATAGTTTTAGTGAGAGTGGATATTATTTCTTTTCTTTACTAAACCTGAAAATACAGGAATGAAAAAAGCTAATTGGTCAACATAGAGAGAAGTGACTGTACATCTATAAAGAAATGAATATAATATATAATATTCAAGACTAAGCAAGAGATCTTAATCATAAACAACCCTATGATCAACATTTAATAAAATAGTACAAATAAGCATTGTTCCACTAAAGTCAATAGACGAACTCCAGGTTACTTCAGCAGAAGATCTGGCTTTGACAGTATAAGAATTGAGTCACATCAATGGCTAAAGATTGACATACTGCACTTCTGACTGAGGTTTGAGACTGGGGGAATGAGAGGAAAGCACACTCACTGGACCTCTAGTGGCTGGAAGTATAGTGGAGATGACTTTGTCAACTCATTTTGGGTAAAGAGAGTATTCACGGTTCTGCTCATGATCTTGCCTTCACAGGTGGCTCAGTAACTGTACAATCCTAAGTCCTTATTTACAGTGGAAGTGGAAACAGCACAAGTTTTTTTTTCTAGATGTGGTAAAATCCTGGTCCCACTGACTTGAATGGGGTCAGGAATTCATTCATTGTTTTTCTTGTTGATATAGACAGGCATCTGGAATATACTATGTCGGCCCTTAGATATACATGTTGTGAGATAAGTTGTTTGTGAGGATGGAGGCAATTTTAAATGATAGCACAGTGATAAGACTATAACATCTGATGGTCAAAATTACTGTGCTTTCTCTAATAAGAATACTGTTGTTCAATGCAAGTAAATTCCTCATGCACGGAGGAAAGAAATAGACTTGTCTGATTATTGCATAGATAAAGTACCTACCCAAGGGTCATACAACTTCTCTTCATTTCATGCTTAATATTTGATTAAATTTTAGAGTTTCCTAGACCCTGATAGCCAGAATCTCTAGGTCTTATGATTATGAAGAAAAACCTTTGAAATATGAACCCAGTGTCAACTGAAGCAGTGATAAAAAACAACAAGGAGTTGTGTGGCACTTTAAGACTAACAGATTTATTTTTTGCATGAGCTTTCGTGGGAGAAGATCCCACTTCCTCAGATGCTTCGAAGATGGGTGAACTTACAGAAAGGAATGAAACTAAATGCAAGGGGGTGTAAAAAATAGGAGCAGGTCATAAAGTAACAGCTCTGATTTGCTGTTACTT
>ML681984.1:18001246-18062203 GCA_007922195.1 Podocnemis expansa | reverse complement strand
AGGAGCAGGTCATAAAGTAACAGCTCTGATTTGCTGTTACTTTATGACCTGCTCCTATTTTTTACACCCCCTTGCATTTAGTTTCATTCCTTTCTGTAAGTTCACCCATCTTCGAAGCATCTGAGGAAGTGGGATCTTCTCCCACGAAAGCTCATGCAAAAAATAAATCTGTTAGTCTTAAAGTGCCACACAACTCCTTGTTGTTTTTTCACTGGACTAGACTAGTACAGCTATCCCTTTTAAAATTGAAGCAGTGATGTCTGTCTCAGCTAGTAGACAACTTGCAACTACTTGTTCTTGGGAATTTCCCCTATCAATATCAACGAGTATTAATGCTGAAGCTTGAACAATAATAATTTAAATATCAACTTTGTTATTTTACTACAGATCAAAACATTCAGAAGAGAATATCAGATTCTGAAGAGCTGCAAATCCTACTTCTGTAGCACATTGTTTTGATGTCTCATTTTCACATCTCAAGAGAGTTGAGTTTAATGTGTGGGTGGAAATAGTATACTTATTGACAACCATTATTCAAGATACATGTGCCAGCTCTTGCCATGAGATGTAAATGTCTATTCCCTTCACCTCCTTACATTTCCTCCCTGCTGTCCATTCTTTCGCTGGAAGAACATAATTAAAATAAAATTGCTTCTCACTGGATGTCAAAACAGAAAAACGGCCAGGTGAACAATACACCAGAAAAAAGATGTGCATCTTTAAAGTCCACTCGATTCCATATGATGTGACAGAATGAGCCATGATGTAAAGCTATCCTGGTCATGGATTTTATACCATACAGCAGGCAATTTAATATAACTACCTTGAGAGCAAAAATCAGAGCTCTGATATAATTAGAAAACCTTTCTATCTTCTCCCATTTTTACCTTCTTAAAAAAATTATATAAAACTGTACTTAAAACAAACAAGTGGGAATAACTGCAACATTGAAATTTCTACCTTCATCACTGGAGAACAGTGATATTTCAGAACTTAACAAACAACTGTGGGAAAGCTTTTGTGATCTCTGCAAATAGAGATCTGTCCCCTTCTGCGTTTCAGTTTGCTTCTTTCTTGGTTTAAGCTTTCCTGTGTTTCCCTCTACTCATACTGCCTGTGCCTCTTCTTCTTATAGGATGAGCTCTTTCCTGAATATCTGAGTTAGAGCTGGTTTCTGATTTTGTTTCCAATTTACTCTCAGCTCAGATTGAAAAGGCAAGAAGGAAAGGACAGGGAAAATGAGAAAAAGAAAGAAAAAAATCCTGAATAAACAATTCACCATTAGATCTTCTGATTGTTCCCTTTGCCAAGAAAGATGCCAGACAACATTAAAGAGGCTTTCTTTCCCTCCAGCACCATCCAGAAACATTTCACGCTTATTAACTTATTATGAATGATGAATTAAAATGGTCTGTTAAAAAGACCTGCTTAGAGTAAGTAATTCGTGGTGCCTTTTTAATTACCAACTTTTGATTAAATCTGCTGTGTAGTCATACAGAAGCTCAACGATGTAACATATCATTAAGGGGTACATTCTTCATCCCTTTGTATGCAAAACTCTAAAAGTTTTTAGTGAACATTTTTGTCAGAAAGCCAGTCACTTAAGGGTGCCAGTGAGAAGCTTATTTTCAGAAAATCAAAGTTATTGAAAAGCATTACACAAAGGCTACTTGATCCATTTTTGATCACTTGTGATAAATCTGTGTTATCCCTTCTACATATTTTAAAACCAACCCACAAATTATGACTTCACTGCAAATCTTTCCTGTGTAAAACTCCCATTGACTTGAAAAGGGTAAGCAGGTCAGGCTGGTTCTACTGAATCCAGACAGCAACACTTATTAACATATGGCATTTCTAGAAAGACATGGATATTTTGGTTTCCAGGCCTTTTCAATCCGTGGCCTCTGTTCAGACTATCAACAAAGATGCCAGTTGCTGACAGCTGTAGTGGTGTTTTCAATGTGGACACATGTCCACTGGAAACTGGACTGAGACCATAAAACCCTGTGATACTGGAACATTTTAACTAAACTGATTCATTAGGAATAACAAGGCCTGGTTCCTTTTAATACTCCCCTTTAAAATAGCTTGTTCCTTTTTAAATCATCTGTTTGAAATAGACCTATGTCTTTATTTTAACTTTATATTTTTACTGTGTCTTTTTTTTGGATAAAATGCAATTAAATGCTTGAATTCACTATGATAAGAGACATCAAATTACAGAACCATTCAGTAATATCCAGCAAGAGCAATGGCTTCTGAGGCAAACTACCTACCTCCGTGGGCAAAGCAAACTTTCAGTTTAGGAAAAATTTCAAAGATTCCTCCCATAATCATGGAGCAAATGGCAATGGTTGTTTCCCCTGGCATGCCTAACAACAAGAAAAGGTTTCAAAATAAATGACATCAGACTGCAGCTTGATGTTTCCCCCAGAATCCTCTGTGTTTAATGTCAAAGTTGTTACAGTGCAAATGAAAAACCACCTACCATTATTTTTTTATAAGAGAAGCACTCACACTATTAGTCAGTTCAGGCTCTCAAACTGTGGTCAGAAGATAGGACGAGGACAGGACCCAATAAATCCTGGGTGCCACATTGCCATGATGACACCCAGGACTTTGCCCCTGGCATCTAGAAGTGCCACGGCAGCTAAGGAGCCAAACACCCACAGCATCTAAAAAAAGAGCCAGTGGTGCTGACATTTTCACCACTGCTGCCTCTCTTTCTGTAAGTTCACCCATCTTCGAAGCATCTGAGGAAGTGGGATTTTCTCCCATGAAAGCTCATGTGAAAAATAAATCTGTTAGTCCCAAAGTGCCACATGACTCCTTGTTGGTTTTTTTTTTTCTCTTTCCCCTGCCACTGCCACTGCTAAGGCCTCGAGTTGTGTTTCTTTTCAGTGTGGTGGTGGTGGGGTGTCTCTTGCATATTGTGCTGCCAAAGAAAGAGACAGTGGCAGTGGTGGCCTTTCAGTGGCGGGAGGTCCTTCACTGCCACACACTTATGCACCTCAATTTTGGGGCTGGCCACTAGGTCTGCAGCAGATTTGTCAAAGTCTGGACTAGGAACTAAGGACTTCTGAGCTGTAATTTCAGCTGTGACACTGACTCTCTCTCTCTCTCTCTCTCTCTCTCTCTCTCTCTCTGTGCGTTTGGGCTGAAATGTTCAAATTTGCATGCCTAGAGTTAAGCACCTACGGTCACATTTAGGAGTCTAAACCAATGAATGAGTGGTGGGGATGCGTGGCATCTCAGAACATCAGGTCACTTATGCGCTTAACTTTATAAACCCAACTTTGCAAATTTGTGCCCTAAACGCTCTCCTTTAGTTATCCTGTCATTGGGATTTAATAACACTTACCTAGCTCAGTAAGGAGTTGCCAGTATTAATTAACGTTTCTCCATATTCTGATGATGTAAAGCCCTACGTAAGTACCATGAGAATGTGTTTTTAGGTTTCTGCATCTCATTAACTAAGTAAATGTAAAGATGTTCAGTTCTATTTAATACCATATCAGACTTGTACTGAGTAAGGTTATCTAATATGGTGTTAAAAATGGTATGAGTAGCTGGTAGCCTATGTACAGTAGAGTTCACAACATTGATAACACCAGGGCAACAAAACCAAGATTAACAAAAGACCCTAGTGTATGCCTACACTAGGGGCTTAAGTCAATTTAAGGAAGCTTAAGCTGACTTGAGCAACTTCCTGGCCACATTTGGAATTCATTAAGTTGATTTAAGCACTTGCTTAAGTCGACTTAACTCCTGCCCTTAAAGTCGACTCTAAGGGTTAAGTTGACTTTATTAAGTCAACTTAATGCAATGTGCCCATTAAAGTTGACTTAGTGCAATAGAGCCTTTTAAGTCAACTTTATAAAGTCAACTTAAGCCAGGGGACCTATTTAAAGTTGACTTTATGAAGTCAGCTTTAAATGTGTCCCCACCTTAAATCGACTTTATAAAGTTGACTTAAACAAATGGGGCCTCACTAAGTCAACTTAATAAGGTCGACTGAACTGAGCTGTCTAGTGTGTTCATAGTCGTAGTGTGGACAGGATCAATGTAGTGCAACCCAGAGCAAGCATGGTGGTACTGTAAACACTTGTCCACATTTGCTGGAAATTTCATGTGCGGAGGTCAGGTGTTTCATAAGTGCAGTGGTGTCTGCAAAATGTTCTAATGTAGGTAGGACTGAAGTGCCTGATTCTATCCTCAGTCACACTGGTGTAAATAAGGTGTGACTCCACTGATGTCTATGAAGTTACACAGTGCTAAACCAGAGTAATTAAGAACAGAATCAGGACTCAAATATTCCAGGGACTGTTACAGATTTTCCCACTTTTACTTTGTGCTGAACTGCAACTCAAATTTAACTAACAGATATGAAAAAACACAGAAACCAGAAAATTCCCTATTGCCTATACCTTTAAGGAGCCTCAAGCACATGCTGTTTCAGCTATGGTTGAAATGAATTTTAAATTCAAAATATTTCCTTCCTGGTCTACATTCTTCCAAAGGGCATCCTACAAATTAATGTTTGTCATTTGCTCATTCCACCTGTCTTCTAATCATGCTTCTTTTGGGGAGCCTTCTCATTACAGAGGCAGAAGATCTGTGCCTGGAGATCTGCTCTCTAGGAGACAAGAGAACACTAGAGGATGCTGCAAGTCCCTTTCATTCTAGTGATACAAATACAAATATATAAAATTTATCCACTGACGTTTACAGTGTTGACATAATGGCAGTGTCTGATTTTAAAAAATGATTGACAAAAAAAGCAATTTAATCTTTCTCATGCAATTATACATTTGCAATTGTCTCCTTGGCATGATGTGTTTCAGGCAGCTAATGCCAGGTGATGAATGAAGGTTAAGCACTGTAACTATATACTCACCCACAAGCCAAGGTAGCCAGTACTTGGACATCCTTCCATTTGTCTGCATATCCCAGGGATGCACAAATAGACAACAATTTAATAATTCAGCAGCCTACAGTGAAAAAGGAAAAAAACTGTTATCTAGACTGAACTGTAGCAAAATGGACTAAAAATGTATGTATGCTCCAGGGAATACTGCTAAAAAGGCTCTTTTTTCCCCCTCTGCCTTTAAATAATTCATAGAAAGGATTAAAGGCAAAAACAGAGGTGCTCACTTAGGCATAAGTTGTAGGCCCTACATCAAGGCTGAGTAAATGGGCTTGGCACATATAAATCCTCCCTCAAAGCTGGCCCTACTACAACTACAGGCAGGGGTTAGAGTATAATTTGGTGGGCCCAAGAACCCTCCTAAATTGGCAGGCCCCCCTCACGTTGGTTTGGGCCCCCCTTGGGCCGGTGCAGGTCCCCTTCACGCACCCCAGCTACTAACCCCACTACACCCCCCCCGGATTTCCCAACACTTCCCCAGTTGTCAGCTAGTAACAGTGTTATATCAAATTAATGAGCATCCACTACACCCCCCCCCATTTCAAGTCCTGTGGAGAATACTGCCCTGAAACCTCCCCCAGGGCACCCTTACCT
Organism: Podocnemis expansa; assembly: GCA_007922195.1. Taxonomy (NCBI): domain Eukaryota; kingdom Metazoa; phylum Chordata; order Testudines; family Podocnemididae; genus Podocnemis; species Podocnemis expansa. The sequence continues at coordinate 18,056,679 of ML681984.1, read as the reverse complement.
GGCCACCATGCACTGCAGAGCAGCCCTGGCCCAGGCTGAGGCTCCAGCCTGAGCCTGCTCTGAGCATGCTCAGTCAGAGCAGGCTCAGGCCGGAGCCTCAACCCAGGCCAGGGCAGCTCCCTGCCTCCCAGAATGCACAGGAACAGCATTCCAGGGCCTGCTATTTTTAGAGGCTGAGGTTTGGGGACCTCTAAAAATAGAAAATGGAGCCAGAATGCTGCGTTCTGGGGTCTGCTATTTTTAAATGGTGGGCCCTGGAACGCAGCATTCCAGCTCCATTTTCCATTTTCAGAGGCCCTGGAATGCTCACTCCCTTAAAATAGTGGGCCCCAGAACACTATTCTGGTGCATTCCAGCCTACTTTAACCCGTGACTACAGGGCACCAACAGTCCCTTTTCCCATCCTTCTCTGTGTGTATGTGTGCATGCATTTGCATATGAGGCAGTGAATCCACATAGTCAACATGCACTCAAAGCCCATCTCAGCAGCCGCACATGAGGCTTGCCTTTGGTAGAGAACTACACCAAGTTAGAGCACACAGCCTCAAGTTAACTAACGCTGACACTGCCTGCAAAGCTTTGCTGAACACCATGTTAGTTAACATGATTCTTCCTGGTCATGTTCCAACTAATTTTGCTCATCAAGGCGAGCCTCTAGCAAGATTCTGCACCCATGAGGATGGTGCTATTTACCTGCTCAGCTCTGATCCTTACTCATATTCTAAATGCTCACTGAGGGCTGCAGGACTGGGCCCTTATAACAACATTTTGTCATTTAAGTTCAAAAGGGGCAGCCATGTTAGTCTAGTTCAGTAAAACAAACAAGGAGTCCTGTGGCTTCTTCAAAGTGTCTGACAAAGCAGGATTTTCTCCCATGAAAGCTCATGCAATAAATAAATTTGTTAGTTTTTAAGTGCCACAGGACTTCTTGTTTGTTTTGTCATTTAAGTAAATACATTCAGATCTGTGAATAATAATGGTTGCCATAAGAAGCAGGATTATATTTGTACCACACACAAAAAAATTGCAGCTCAGTAAGTGACTTGATGAACAGATATAGCTCAAGGTCAAATGTAGATTTTCCTCATCATCTTTACTTTCCAAGGATTGTGGGAGCTAACTTCCTAAATATGTTCCAACACATATTGATGGATGTAAGCATCCCCATAAGGTGGAGATTGATAAAAGACTGTGTGTGACCATAAAATCAAATAAGCCATCCAAATCCTGGACTAACAGTTCTCAAGCATATTGAGAGTTCTGAAAAATAACCTCCATGAATCAATTTCAAGATGACAGTTAAAATAGCCTGTGAAACAGATGTAGAATGTACAGTGATTAAACCCTGTAATTTAGACAAATGATGGATTCCATCTATACCTCACACTATTTAAAAAAAGAAAAAAGTGAACAATAAACTCAGTTTGAATTTTTGGTGATCTTTACTTAATTCTGTGTGGCACTTACACTTCAAGATCATAAGGGCCTGATTCAAGACCCATAGATGTTTACAACAGTCTTTTCAAATACTTCAGTTGGCTTTGGATCAGGCTCTTGCTGCATAAGAAATATCTGAGATACATTTAAAAAATTAAAGTACTCAGATTTTCAAAATAGCCCTTCAATGTTAAGTGCCCAAATCCTCCTGAAAGTCAAAGGAAATCTGATGCCTAACACTCCCTTTGATCACTTTGAAACTCTCATCTGTAAACTGTTCACCATTTAATTCAATTTGGACACAAAAATAATCATAATATTAATTCACTTCACTAATCTACACACACTCTCTCATTCACAAACCAGTAAAGCAGTACTCCTCCTCATTGTCCAGCAACAGTGGAGACCTGAAGTGAGATATTGAATGCCTAGGATTTTATTACATATTTTAAAAAATATGATCCAGAACATTTGTTGGTATCTCATGATGGATGAATTATCATGCATAAACAGGGCTGCTGCACCACGGTAAGCCCCGTAAGCATTGCAGGGGGGCACTGATGCTTACGGGGCACCAAAATGGGGAGCGCGCCATTGCGATGCGCTCTTACATCATTTATCTGTGCCGGCATCTGCTGTGCTTGTAGGGGGGTGCCAGAAATGGTAGCACCATTCCTGTACATAAATAAGGCTAAACCTATTGAATAAGCTACTTATCAGCATTCCTTACTCTGGCATAACTTCAAAGAGCCTGACTTGGAGTTTGCCTGAATAACAACCCAATTCTGCAGCTCTTGCACACTCAGAACTCCCACTGACTTCACTAGGATTCTTGGGTGAGAATGGGAATATGGGAGACAGCCATGAATGCTCAATTGCATCTGTGGGCTTGAATCCATGCCTACTGAAATAAATGGTAAATTTTCCCATTGGCTTCAGTGGGGCTGGATGAGACATTATAGGTATGTCTACACTTGCAAGTTAGTTTAAATAAAGGAGGTTTAATTCAAACTAACTTAGTCCCTGTCTACACGAGGCTTTCATTAGTTTGAACTAAGGAATTCCTTAATCTGAACTAATGAAAGCTTAGTTCGAACTAGTAAGACCTGTTGGTTAGTTCGAAATAAGCCCTTAGTCTGATCTTTAGTTCAAACTAAGGATGATGTAGACAAGGATTAACCCTTAGCTCAAACCCAATCAGTTCGAACTAAGGGCAGTTAGTTTGAATTAAGAAAGTGGACTAATTCAAACTAATATTAGTTCAAATTAGTCCATGTTGTTAATTCAAACTAATAAGTTTGAGTTTCGTTCAAACTAAACTTGAACTTATTCGTTTGAATTAACAAACTTTTCCTAGTGTAGACATAGCCTATATGAACAAAGTAACTTTGAAATGTTCTATCCTTCCTTTTAAAAATGTATTACTGTTATTTTATTTGCAAATTCATAACATTAAGTATATGCTGTGTTTCCCACTCTTTAAAGTAAATCTACGAGTGTCTCTTTTACTGATCATTTAGTGTATAAACAAAACTAGCTAAACTAAAGAGACTTACTGGTCCAGATTCTGCTCTCAGATATTCCACTGTACATTTAGAGTGTTTCCATTGGATTATTTGGATTTATTCTAGTGTAATTGATATCTGAATGCATGCTTTTGTTTGACTAAAATTCCATGTCACAACATTCCTTCGGATAAACTAGGAAATGTCTACTCACAGCATAGACACTAAACAGTTCTGGTGCATTCAGGTCCCATTCGTTGATATGAGATCCTATCTGTATCCCAGGAAAGCCAAGCTCATTCACACAGCGATACATTTCCTTCACAGCCAGGTCTGGAGCTTGCATGGGTAACGTGCCAAGGCCGACAAACCTCTTGGGGTACTTTTTTACTGTAGCAGCTAAGTCATTATTTAATAATTGGCACAGATCTAAAGTATCCTGAGGTTTGGCCTGGGGATGATATTAAGAAGAGCGCATTAAAATGTAGTTCCCAAATTTTATCACCTTAACAAATTTTGGAAGAAACCCAAAGGATTGCAAGTAAATTATCACCGAGAAAAAAATGTCAAAGAAAAAAATACAAGGAGAAGACTTGAATCAAGGTTTGTGCTTCATCACTAGTCAGTCTGAATAGGTGTAACAAACAAAGAGTCCTGTGGCACTTAAAGACTAACACATTTATTTATTGCATGAAAATCCCACTTCCTCAGTTACTTTGAAGATGGAGGAACTTACAGAATGGTAGGAAATAAATGCAGGGAAGTATAAGTAGGTGTAAGGCCTTAAGACCAGATTCATAGGGAAAGAAATGATGAGTTGGTTCTGGTTTATCTTGCATCCTCCTGCATTAGCTGGCTTTTCTCTTAACCCTCAGTGCTCATGATGCGGGGGGGAGGTGAGGGTGGTGTTTGGATCTGGAGTTTTGATTCAAGCACATCTCTACTCAAAGATTATGAATTCTCTTTTAAATATAAAAGTCTGGAATTTCAAGTGGATTTAAGTATAGAAGCCAGGATTTTCAAGTGGCTCCTTGGCATAGCAAGTTCTCATCCCTGATTTCAACTCTCAGCTTATTTACCTCTGCTTGGGTTTGATCATAGAGTTGGTCGAGTGCCCAAAGAATATTACTTATGCTGTACGAAAACAATATAATTCCCTTGGTGAGGAACTGTAGAGGTTCTTTTTGTAATATTATAATGCACATATTGCTCAAACTTGAAATTACCAATCTCAGTATATACCTTTTGCGTTACAATATTTACCAAAAAGTAAACACTGAACAGGCCAAGTAAAAAAGGGAATTCTATATTTGATCTCATTTTCTCTAGGCATTCCCGTTCCCCTAGATTTTTAAATAGAAATCAGTGTGAAGTAAAATTCTAGGGCCCTCCAAATTCTTTGTATGTGAGTGGGGTGGGGTGGAACTTGAACAAAATCCCAAACGTGGATTCTGCATCTGGCCGTCTTCTCTAAGATGAGCCAAACCAACCCATTAGATATGACAGCCCTGAAGTATTAACGTCTTTGGGATCAAGATCCAAACTCTGAATCCAGGGCACCTTTCTTTTTAACATAGTAGAATATTTACTATTTTATTACTGAAGTTGGGAAGATGGAAAAATGGAGTGGAGGGAAGTGGAAATGTATGATACTGGAACATGATGAATTTTACATAGAAAATCTGAACAAAAGATTTGTAAAATTTAAAGTTTCATAATTTTTTTAATATGGTAGCCATGACATCCTTGGAGAACTATAAATTAATTGGTTCCCTGTTTTACCCCAGGAAATGTTCAAGGAAAGAAAACAAAAACCGAACATATATTTCAATATAGAATATAAGACATTATCCAAATTAAGTATTAATTTATGGGGTTTTCTATAATAATTTTTTATTTAGGACATTCTTAACTGAATTTTAAAAAAATATTTATCATTCAGCTTGATTTCTATAGATTGCTAGAAATGTATAGGAAATGAGGCAGGTTAGTTCGTGATGTAATAGCATTGAAGCTAAATTGGTGAAGTCAAGCCACACCAGGGATGTATCTTGCCCATTTTTTGCTAGGCTCAACCTTTTAGAAACTTTTTGTTTGTGTGATACATTTGAAATAACTGTAAAGCCATTCTGTCAATTTAGCTGTGCTGCAGCGTGGGAGGTGTAACTTCAGGCTTAGAGCTTCTGGGCCCACTAGTTTTCCCATGCTGAGAGTGTGATATTTAAAAGGAAGGGAATTTTTGTGAATGTACCTATTTTATTCAAGAATATTTGTCATACTTCATCGGTGCATTCCAGAGTCAAGAAATTGTCAGGTACCTTCCAGTGGACAAAGAGTCTTTATGACTTGCATCTAAACATCATGTAACAGAGTAGACTGGACAAATGACTCATGAAGTTCTAGTGTCTGACTAGATGCTTCAGAGGAAGATGTAACTCCCTCATAAAGTGCCTAACTAATTCTGCAGTGTTGTGGGTGAAAGAAGTACATTTTTCTTGACCCCAGTACAAAGAAAGCAGATTTCTCTGCAGCAATTTCTGAAAAACATTTATTTAATGCAATAACAACCAAATGAATCAGAACTTGCCACTTTTTCCTTTATATCATACATCAGGGCCTGCCTAAGGGTTTTTGATGCCCTAGGCCAACTATGACTTTGGCACCCCCTGCCATTCAATATAGAACAGTAAGAAAGTCTGACTCTAGAATGAACATATTCAGATATATATTTTTAAATAAAGAAAAAAATCACTTCTCTCTAATTTGGCACCCTTTAAAGCCTGGCTGCCTAGTTTGCATATATGGTTGGGCCAGCCCTGCATACATCCCAGTCCTATATTCATGCTCTCTCCCTGGCTGTTGCTGTTTCACCCATTCTTATTAAATACTTTCCAGAATGGAGCTCTGCAAAGTTCATCTACCACTGGAACAGCTTTGCCATGCTGCTCTACTGGCCTTTCTTTCATGGCCAGAGTCGGTTTGTTCTACATCTCTTCACATTGCAGAACAACATCATCCTCACTGCTGAGTAGCTTTACCATATTATTCTGGTAACTGGCTAAATGCCTAACCCACAGGAAGAGTAGAGTTCACTATTTTTAATTTTATAGTATCCAAGAATTACAAACTTGATTTGTAAAGACTTACCCAATAGCTGAACATTACAGGAACTGTAGAAAGGGCTTGTACAGTGACTCCTGCATAGAAGGACAAAAGTCTTAAATATAAAAATGCAGATGATCATGGTTTGATCGTGGTTTCATCTCACGAATTATAGATTACTTATGGGGATTTGTCAGTCTTTCTGCAGGAAGCATATACATCATATATACAGTAGATAAGGCACATCATTTGTAAAGAAGAGGGGTTCTCAGCCTGTGGTCCACCTGGGGGGCCAAAGACTATGTCTAAGGGGGTCCATGAAAAGGGTCCATTAACAGTGGTTTTCAATCTGGGGGCCTGCAGACTATATCTCAGATTTCCAAAGGAGTTCACACTTCCATTAGAAGTTTTTTTAGGTAGCCACAAATGAAAAAAGGTTGAACCACTGCCAGGGAAGACAACAGGAATTGTTAAGATTCAGATTCTGTCATGGCTAGTTTAAATAAAAGTTACAGACAGGTCAGTAAGATAAAAATTCACAGAGTTCATGATAGGTCTGTGACTTTCACAACTGACCACTTCTGATCAGCCCGTTCCCCAGTGGCAGGGCTGCCCCCAAGGGATAATGGGGGGGGTTGTGGCCCCAGAACAGGTGTTCTGCAACCTAAGCAGCAGTTGGTCTGACAGCCCTATGGCTGACAGCTGCTACAGCCCTGCCTCAGAGGTCCCAGAATGTGCGACTTGTGTGACCACTGCAAGAGAATAGTATCCTTAGGAACTAACTCTCCCCAATGCCTCCAGGGACCATTAATCTTCAACCTTTGCCTACTATTTTTGGATTTAATTATCCAACTTTCCTTTTTATGCATTCATGCCATGATCATTTCCTCTGCTTTCACTATTTGATCAGCTCGTCTTAAATATATGGGCACAGATGTCCAAGGATTTTAAATATTAATTGCTACAAAATTGAGCTATGAATTGTTGGTTCCTGACACCATCTTAAATCTGCCTCCTCATTCTTCTGTTCTTGTGCTGTCTCTGATATTTAGTCATCAACTATAAATAGTTAAGTGTCTTGGTGTTCTGATTTTTAAAGGAAAAAACAGAATAGTTTATTTCAATGAGGTTGTAAATTCAGATTTCTACCACCCTAAGGTCATTTTCAGAACCTGTCTTTTCTTTCCTTTTCTGATAGAGAGATTGCTTTAGTGCTTTATCTTCTGGCATTCCACCTTGCAGAAAAGCAAACTGCAAAGAAAACATAAAAATGGACAGAGAGATTTCTGTGCCGAATGTTCACAGTCACCACGCTGTCTGTAGATGAGAGAGATACGAATTACACAAATGAGCTTTAACTTAGTTTTTCAAAAAGTATTTCTCCCCTCTTTCACACTTGTCTGAAATCCTCTTGGTACATCCTGGTTCACTGTTGATATTCCAGAATGCAGATCTGCAAATGGCAGGCATCTCATTGCAATCCATGGTATTTATTATGACACAAAACGGGATACATTCTGCTATATCTTCACTGAGGCAGGAAGGACCAAGAAAATTTCACAGAGGGGAAGGAATTGAAGAAAGCGTAATTAAAATTAATAATTTCAGTGCTGCCCGCAGTTTGGCTAGGGGTGACATTTGGCACAAAGCTGCTCTTAGAATAGTTTTCACATTGGCTTTGCAGTTTACATTTAATCAAGTAACTTTATACACCAGATTCTATTCTAGCTAGAAACAGGAGGTATGATCACGTGACCTAATCTCTGCTCTAGTGCAGTGGTTCCCAACTTTTTCTCTGCCGTCGCACACCTTGATACCTTTAATTATTTTGAGGCACACCACCATATACTCTCCAAATGAGCTCATGAATATTCATGAGTCAATCCAGAACTCTTCTTGTAGTTTTCCAAAAAATTCTGCGGCACACTTGCTCAGCCCTGAGGGTACACCTGTGGGCTGTGGCACACTGGTTGGGAAACAATACTCTAGTGCACCAAATATCAGTTGCATTTCTTATCAGAAATAAAGTTCTTATGTTGCTGCACAGAGCTTTTCACAAACAGGGTCTAAGTTACCCAAGTTCATGGCACCTTATCCTCTTTGTTACTAGCTTTCTTCAACTTGCATCTTCTGTCCAGTCACAAGGCAAGTGGGCCCATCTCCCCTTTTGGAGTGGGGAGGGATTGCTATAGCCCTGTGGCTGTGTGGCCCAACCCTCTTAGCCTCAGGGGGTGCAGTTTAATGGGTAAAGTCAGTGTAGTTGTTCCCTCTCACCAAACTGTATGGCTTAATGGCTGGAGTCAATATGGCTCCCCCCTGCCTTGGACCAGTGGGACCTAGTGGCTGGCAGCAGTGGGATGACCCTGGTTTATAAGGCAGAAAGTTTCTACTGACTCCAGCTCAGAGGTGTTGCTGCCTTACAAACACTCCCTACAGGGCCAGCCCAAGGCTTTTTGCTGCCTTAGGCCAACAGGGATTTTGGCGCCCCTCCTCCCTGGTGGCCAGCAGCATGGGGCTGCTGCCGGGATCTGGCCCCAGCCGGGGATCTGGCCAGGGGCAGGGAGTGGCACTGCCATCGCCAGGATCCAGCTGCAGGCAGGGGTCTCTGCTCATCTGGGGAGTGGCGCCATGGCCAAGGGTCCAGCCACAGGCAAGGAGTGGAGCAGCCCCAGCCCACCCCTTGGCGCCCCCTAATTTTTAGTGTCCTAGGCAACTGCCTAGGTTGCCTCTATGGAGGAACCAGCCCTGACTCTCTACTCTCTGACAACCTGTTTGTAAGCCAGATCTGCCAGATCCTCAATGATCTGGCTACCTGACATGAATCTGGGTTCTGATTACAGAATGGCTTCCTTCATCACAGTGGTTGAACTTGTGTTCCAGAGGGACAACCTAGGCTTCAGGTACTGAACTATACCACAATTTGCCACTTTTGGGCCATTTTGGCCAATTCAAGACCTCCTGGTCCCAAGGATCTTCTGGTGGCTAGGTCTAGGTGCTGACATCAAGGGCTATATGAGGTCCTGTAACCTCTTCATCTATACCAAGAACTCATGATCAAAACCTCTAGGTTTTCTCCAAATGCTGTCTATGCTTCTGCAGCTTTGGTTTCCTGTGAGAACAGACTTCACTGTAGAACTACCATGATCCCAAGGACACTCACAGATACTGGTTTTTGTTGACCTTGTAACAAAGATGGCACATTTTGTCCCACATTGAACTGCTCCTACTGCATGGAGATGGCTTCCTGGAAAATGTCTTTTGCTGCCATGCATTATTGAGGGGCACTGTATTGAACTAGGATCCCCAATTCATCTTCCATTTCTTGCAGGAATTTCTCAGAATCTTTGCTATTGAGTCCATCATCTTGTTTGCCTATCAACTAAAGAGTAATGGGGAAACAGGGAAAGTCAGTCAAATCTTGGAGTAGTACCTTCACTGTTCTTTGAGTTACCAACATGATGACTGGCTTCCCCTACTGTGCTATGCCAAATCCACAAATAACAATGTTAATCTTGATCAGAGTCGTCCCTGCGTGGGTGAGAGGGGTGACTGCTCGGGGCCTCATGGTTCCATGGGTCCCCCCAGTGCTGTGCTGCTCCCCCCACCCCCCCGCTGCCTTCGGCGGGAAGCCAGGAGTATGAAACCCGGCCTCTGGGCAGAACAGCCAACATAGGGAGGCTGGGCTCTGTTTCCCACCCCACCTCTGGGCCAGCTGTTTCATCCTGAGGGTAGGAGAGCTGGCCTACCCCAGGGGCAGAGTGGCCTGCCTAGGGGAGAGGCTGGAGTGTGGGGCTGAGCCCCTGGGCTGGCCTGCCCGACCTCCCCATCATGGGGGGGCAGGTGGCCCCCACCCCAGGCCAATTGGTCCTGGGCCCCACCCCCACCCAGGGATGGCCCTGACTTTGATCCAACATAACCCATTCTTTGCAAACTATGGCATTATACACACACTTCCACCCAGGCTTGCCATGAGTTCCTCAGTACTGACTGCAATGTATTTAGCCTTCTGCCTACCCCGGATGCACCATGAGTTCAAGGAACACTTGCAGTCTACCAAAGAAGCCTATAAACATCATGTAGGCAAGGACCTTTAGGCTGTCTCCAGTCTGGCCACAGATGACAGGATGTGGCTTTTTGCACAGACCCTGATATTGGGCCACCCATTTGCAAATTAGACTAGCTTACCAATACATGGACCCCTTCAGGATTACAGAAGGAGTAAACGAAGGGGCCTTTAGGCAACAGATGCCCACGTGCATGAAGAAACATGTCCTGCTTTCATATGTCATTTTTTAAAAACGCTGGACTGAAAATCCAAACCCAAGCCACTTCAATTTGCCACTGCCATCCATAACAGTGCATGAATAATAGGAGTATATGGTTCACTGAATTCGCAGCTCTTGGTGAGTTAGGGGAAGACTCCAAAACCTGGTGGACAGGAAGACCTACAGTCTGTATGAGTGCTTTGGGAACCAATAGAGAACTCCATGTCTTGGACCTATTGCAGAAGTTCTAAATCAAATCAAATCAAATCAAATCATAGGGCTGGAAGGGACCTCATGAGATCATCGAGTTCTACCAGAAGTGCACTTTGAAACTGGGGTCCATGGCCCCTGATGGGGAAGTTATTGCCAGGAATTGGGGCTTGCAGATTCAGGACTGACCCATGAGGAAGTGCTCTAGATATGTCCTACCAGTTTGACAGTGAACCATTATAAATTCTTTTTGAGTACAGGTACACAACAGATTTTGCACCCATCTTAGAGTAATTTCATCTAGACCACGCTTCCCTTGTTTGCTTAAGAGAATATCCTGAGGAATTGTGTCAAAAGCTTTACTAAGATCAGAATAAGTCATATCTTCTGCTTCCCCCTCCCTCATCTTCACTAGGCCAGTAACCCTGTCAAAGAAGGAAATGAGGTTGCTTTGATATTATCTGTTCTTAAGTAACAGCCAATGTGAATTTGTAATCATCCTATTATTCTTTAGATGCCTGCAAATTGATTAATATTTTTTCCAGATCTTCCCATATATCAAAGTTAGACTGATTGTCTTATAATTCCACAGGTCCTCTTTGTTCTCCTTTTTAAAGATAGATCCATGTTTGCTCTTCTCCAGTCCTCTGGGACCTCATCCATACAATATGAATCCTCGAAGATATTTGCACGTGCTTAATAAACACATACAAGTGGTCCTTTTGAAGCCTAACTTCAAGTTAGGAATGTACCTATTGGATCAAGGCCTCATGTCTCATCCAAAAAAAATTCACTTGTTCTCCAGTTACTCTCAGTCCTCCAGCAAAAATATGGTAGATGATGTGGTGAGAAAACAAGCAAGGAAAAAAAGGCAGAAAGTTCTTTCTTTTCTTTTTTTAAACCACATCATCAAAAGCAAAGAAAAAGCTCAAACTTTTTCTTCTCCCATAAGCCACTTTTAAAATCAGGAATTCATATTGTCTTTTTGAGGCCACATTCTGACACCCGTACTTATTAAAATGTACCTTCCTTCACAGAAATTAATTTTGGCTGCTTCTGAAGTAAGGTACTGAAAGGTATGAGAATCTCCCTCTTGAGTCTGAATGTAAAGCATATTAGTTTTCACTTACTTGCAATTGATTTAAGCTAATTTGTAAAGCCCTTTGATTTTAATGTTATTGTAAAACACTGACAGAAAAGCCTAAATAGTTCTATTTTATTTATGATTAATACATTTTCTTTTTGGAGTTACCTGATTGGTTCATTTCTCTAATTCGAATCTCTGGATTCCAGCAGTTCTCTTGGATAACTCTGAAAACCTTTCCCTCTTTCATCATTTTTGCCTCCCCCTGTGAAATGAAATTTTCATTACAGTAATATAGTTGCATCAGGATATTACAACCTAAATTCTACTCTCATATAAGTTGTGGGGCTGCCAGTGCTCATCCGATGCTAGAATTCAGGCTCTACATCTTTATTCAATAGAACAAATATGCCAAAAATGTATTTAGACATGTCATTATTTAGACAATTATTTATTATTTAGAAAATTATTTAGAAATATCAAAGTATCTTTTTCATAATTTAAAAATAATCCTCATTCTAATGCTGTTTATAATACTCTTTGTTTATTCTGAAATAGTTTCCTTACCTAAAGTTTGCCCTCCATCATTCAGACTTATGAGTGCTGTTTATTGACTATGACCCAAATTCTGCATCAAGTGTGCCCAATTTCTTTTGAAGTCAGTGGGCTCAAAAAGAATCTTAGTAACTCCAGGGGGGAATTCAGAGTAACTCCATAAATTCAGTGGAGTTCTACAGATTCAGCCAGTGCAACTGAGATAGACTGAGCCCCAATGGAAGCTGGAGGTTGAATTTTCTTCTTAGTAGTACAAAAATGAATACTGAAGCATTTGTATCAGGAAAAAAATTAATAAAGAACAATTAACTCAACTATAGCAATATAGTTTTCAATGCAAAGCCCTTTTAGGTTATGCAAGTCAAAATACTATGAGGATTACCAACTTTGACTGTGTCCCTTTAACTTGAGAAGAGGGAGTAGTGCGACATTTCTGACTTTAATTTTTGATTGTTTTGCAACTGGCCAAGGCCATTATGTGGCCACTGCCTTGCCCAGTCAAGCCAAAATAAATGAATTTTGCAACTGTACATAACCACATGCTCCTATCGATGTGTTTTGAGAGCTAGTGATTCAACACCAAAGACAACTGCAACAGCCAATTTTCCTATAGTTCTACTCTTGAACAAATTGAGAAACTACGTGTCAATACCTGCAAGGTCTAAAAGGTTACAGATGCTCTTAGCTGTTTTTGCTGGGTATTAGGAACGCATGGAAGGTGAGCCATGGCAGATCGCTGTATTAAGTTATCGCTGAATCTTGCAGTATTTGGCGTGTGTGGTGGGGCATAGAGGAGATATGTGGGGGATGAGGGACTATGGAATTTGGGATTACACTGATTGAGTGGCTGGGAATCCCTCTGCAAAGGGCATGGAAGAATAGCCCAGTTGATGACAGCTAGATGCACTGAACCCATAAGATGTGCTCCAATCTTCATTTTCTGTCTCTGCAGCCCTCACCTTGTTTCCTCCCTAACACACAATCACTTGGCTATCGCTCCTAAAGGAGAGATGAATTTCATTCATTGTATGTCTATTCTGCAATATAAAGTAACCACTAATTCAGACTATCCTTTGTGATGAACTTAGACATAAAATTTCTTAAATTAATAAAATTAAACTCTTTGCAATGGGCATCTTCATTTGCGTCTCTCCTCTCTGTGAAGAGCCAGGCTGTTTTTAACCTTGAATTTGTTATTAACGTCATACATCATTCACAAATATTTCTCTGATAAATATTTTAGAACCCCCTTTCTCCCATCCCTTACTGTGCTTCCTTGGCAGAATTCCAGAATGAGCTGACAGTAATATCACAGGTCAAGAAAACAGACTCCCAATATTATAGTCAGTAATTACAACTCCCCAGGACATCTTTGGCAAGAGGGAGGGGATGGCTGAAAAGGATGTGAACAAGGATCTTTCTGGCAATAGAGAGGATGGCAATATCTCGGTAATTCCCACACATTGACTTGTCCCTTTTATTAAAAATGGCCACAATGACAGCATAGACTCACACTTTAAGGTAAGAAGAAACCATTTAGATCATCTAATCTGACCTCCTGCACAAAGCAGGCCACAGAACCTTACCCACCCACTCTCAACCTATGACCGAGTTACTAAAGTCCTCAAAGAAAGGTTCATAGACTTTAAAGTTCAGAAAATCCACCACAAGTGACCCTCTGCCCCATGCTGGATTAGAAGATGAAAAAGGACCCCAGAGCCTCTGCTAATCTACCCTTGGAGAAAATTCCTTCTTGAACCCAAATATGAAGATCAGCTAAACCCTAAGCATGTGGGTAAGACTCACCAGCCAGACATCTGGAAAGAATTCTCTGTAATAATTCTGTAGAGCTGGTGGAATTTCATCATTAACTCAAATTCTAACCAGAAGTAGATGAAGTTTTTGCACAAGTGTTATTCCACCAGCACTGAAGACTTCTACTGTAATACCATCTAGTTTGGGGCTTTTTATTTTGTAGTCTGATGGCATGCCAAATTTCCTCAGATAATGGGGGAGTAGGCAAGAGGTTCTAATACTGGGTGCTGAGGGAGAGTCCTAAACTATGACTGGTACCTGGAAGTCTTCCAGAATCCCAATGTGTCAGACTCTCGCGATATCACTTGCATAGATTTTTGTTGCACAACAGATCCAAGAGAAGTACAGAGAACACCAGTCATTGCTTGACCTAACTAAGGCCCTCTTCAGCAATTACAAAGTGTTATTGTAGGTGCTGTCTAGGTTTTTATGTCCACTGACATTCACTTGTTGTCTCAAGCTACTTCATGATGGAATGATTGCCACTGTCCTCTGTAATGGTTAGAGGGACTTGTTCACCATCTGTACCAGCATTAAGCAGCAGTGTGTTACTGCCCCAACCCTTCTCTCCATCTATCTTGCCGTACTCTTCATTCATATTCATGACTGCCTTTTCTCTGGAACTGAGACTGAATATAGCTTGAATGACCAGGTTTTCAATCTGCAGTGTATCCATTCTAAAACTAAGATCACCCGGACTGTTATCACCAACTTTCAGTATGCCGACAACTGTGATAGTCTTGCCACCCTAGATCTCTTAAGCATCTATCGTAGCCTAGGATTCTATGGTGGGAAGACCATTGCATCAGTGCCAGTGTTCTCTCTTCAGCTAACATTACCAACATTGAGCCAAAGATTATGAAACATCAGCTTCACTGGACTGGTCATTTTTACGTGGATGGCTGATAATTATCTTCTGACACAAGCCCTGTTTTCTCAGTTTAGTCATGCTAAGAAGATCCATGGGCAGTGGCAGAGGAAACTCTAAAAGGACACCTTGAAAGTATATCTTAAGGGAAGCACTGACCCCACAAGTTGGGAAGAGCTGCCTGGCAATAGACTGTCATGGCATTACATCATACGACAAGCCTCAGTCCATTTTGAAGGGAATCTCCTTGCTCAGGAGGCTGAAAAATGACAGAGGAAGAAGGAAAGCAAGCAGTATTCTGGCCAGCATTTGTGCTCTCTCCAGGCAACCACTTGTGACATGCGGGGAAAATCTGTAGAGCATAATTTGGACTCCTCAGTCATCTTAAGTCTCATCAATGACTTTCCTCTTGGCAGACATCACCCTCATGTTGAGGGATAGTTAACAATAACAACTCCTGACTTGTGTTCCTCTGGCAAAATCCTTTAAAATCTGTTAGAACTGGTTTTCTAAATAGAAGGGGTATCTGAACTTCACATTCCAATACATTTTAGAATCCAGTATCAAGTCACTGATTATTGTGTAATGTGTAGGTAGCAAAATATTTAGAGGTAAGGAAAAGGCCCAGTGGAAATGAAGATTTTGTTATATACAAATGGACTGTGACCTTTGTTGGGTTATCACTAGCAGTATTTCACTGAGCACAGTAGACTTTTTTAACTTTTTCTTTAGACTCTGCTAGCCTCTCAAGACTCATGTATTTGCTTCTATTTACACTGAAAACAATGTTTGACAGATTTTAATTTTACCAAGATACCTCTGTGATGTTCGTGCATAAAAACTGAAAGATAAATAGCAACCTTTTTCACTCAGTATTAGACTACGCAATATGAAAGAGTTTCTGATAAGCAATGTGCCAGTCTACAAACTGGAGGCTGAACTAGGTGACCTCCTGAGGTCCCTTCCAACTCTAGTAGTCTATGATAAAAAATTGTGATTGCTACTTTCATCTGTGTTAATTGAATTTTCTGTGATCATGGATGTGCCACAGATCAAGGCTGAATCCTCCTATTTGGATGTAGACAGGGGAAAAGCCTGCTTTACGTAACAGAGCAGAGCAAGTTACCTTCTCCTTATTCTCTGGACTAAACCCACTCAGATTAATAGATTACCCATATGAGCAAGGAAAGCAGTATTTGGCTCAACCAAAAAATGTGAACTGGGAATCCAGTTATATTAGTAATAGCCTGTAGATGCTACCATTAAGATGCACATGGTCCATACACATGTAAAATACAAAAGCATCTAGCACTTTTGTAAAGTTAATTGGAAACAATTCTCCAAAGTTTTGCAGTACTCATAAACAAATGGATCCTGAGGAAATTCTTCATGTTTCCTAAGCTATAGCTGCAACAGTTCTTTCAGAGAAGGTACTATGGGACCTCTATTTTCAAGGCTAAATCAATTTATCCATAATACAATTTAAGATTTATATTACATCTCCTTCCAACAGCACCTAGCTTTTATGCGTCAACTAAAGTGCATGGAAATTGAGCTACACTTAAAATTCAGCTGTCTGAAAATCAACTGAGCAACATAGTAAAGTTTCCCATTATCAGACTTGTCAGTTTCATTCAGAATTTCATTCTTTAAAAAAAAAAAAAATTAAATTTTTCAGTTTGATACCCCACTCTTCTTTACCAAGTCATATGAGAAGCTTTTTCCTTCCCTCATCCTAAGAGACATTTTCTCCTGCTCTAGTCCTCTGCAGAAGACTCCATCCCCTCCCAAGGACAGTTACATTCAACATAATCTGATAGATGCAGACTGAATGGGACATCCTTCATAGCCCAGAGTGCCACTACTGCTAGCTTGCCACAGGATTCCTTTCCCAACTGTATCTTAAAAATTTTCATGGTTTGTAATCCCAATGATTGTGGCTTTGGAATGTTCTTGAAATAAATAGATGTTGCATTTCATCCTCCTCCTCAGGTTCATTTTCATTACTCACGTGAACTCTCACACAGACTCAAAGACAGACACGCAGTGTCTGATTTTCTTCCAAGGTGCCAAGGGATTTGGATGTACAGTTCCCATTCAGACTAATAGAAAAACAACATCTCAGTTCCTCAGGTAGGTTGGAAAAATCTCAGAATGTTTTACTTAACACATATATTAGTTGTAACTCTAGTGAGAATCATGAGAATATAAAATGTTTTGTTATTATGGCCAACAAATTACTCTTACATTTTATGTTTAGAGCTCTGTTGTTCCTTGCTTTGCACAGGTCTGTGTAGGACAAGAAGAGGGTATAGGGGGCCTTCCCGACCCTGTGAACCTGAGGGAGGGATGGATTGGCAGTCGCTCTACTTCAACCAGGGCAAGGACTGCTCCAGCTAGTGCCAATAATCAGTGCTAACTTCTCTAGAAGGCCAGGACATTGGGACTGGGGTTGGCTCATCCTAGAAGGGAGTGCATGTTTTGTTACAATGCCTGTGCTCTCTCTGCACTGCTGCTGGCATCCTGAGAGAGAATGCATTTTGAATCACCTGCTGAGATACCTCACTTCTGCACTTCCTCCCGCTGCAGATTGTGCTTATATATCCACCACAACTAGAGCTAGTTGGAAAAAATACTAATAATCAGTTTTTCACTGGAATTTGCCAATTTATCAAAAACAAAATGTCCCATAGAGATGGTTTGATCTTGACAACATTCTGACAAAAGTCTCGCTGACAGGCAGGTTTCTTGGAGCCTACCTGACTTGGCGGTTTGCCTGCAAATTGGGGATCCCCAGGGTCACCCGCAGCCCTCCAGGTGGACTGCCACAGAGATCCATTCTCAGTTTGGGGAGAATTCTAGGTTTGTGTTGAAGTTTGGAACAAAACCAGATTCTGAAATAACAAAATCCTCTGCAAAATGGAATTATCTTTCTCCACATGACTCTAGCCACAGAACTGAAAAATCAGTTATGCATACATCTTTGTGTACAGTATGGGCCCAAAAGACTGCATACTGTTCCAATTGAAACCATCGTTCTGTCTTTGCTGTCCTTGTTATAAAGTTGAGGAATTAATTGCTCTTCCTTCTTTGAAAGTTCTTTGTTGTTCTAGTTCTCTAACTTCTATTAAAATATGGTTAGATGGTTCCATTTGTGTTTTCTTTTTCTAGACAGCTGTATAATGTCAGAGGAGCTGGGTCAATTTCTACATTAATGTCTAAAATTGGTGATTGTATGAAAAAAGATTTTAATTTGATTCAAGTTATGCTGCACCATATTATTAAAATCTGCTTTTGAGAGCTATCCATTCTGAATATTAGGCTGTGGTGGTTATAAAGACTGCTGGATAATGGCTCAAACTCAGCTTAGAAGGATGTTAGGGTCATTTCATCTTCTATCTCAGGTCTTTAGCAGAAAAATCAATGGAGATATTTCAGTTTTTGGTGTAATCTTGCTTTATAAAAGTGTGTACTTTAATGGAACTGTATGTTAAACATTGGCCGTCAATCTTACTGGCACTCCGCTTTTTAAATGGTGTAGGTGGCTGACACCATGATAAGTCCTTAAGAAATGGGAAACAGCATACCTTGCAATGGTGCTCCAGTTGAACCCATCCCCCATAACCATATCTCTGTGAAAGGAGGAATAAAACATCAGTCATTAGACATTGCTGTGGAATGAAAATCAAAGGTTGAGTTCATGCAGCTAGACATATCCAAGCTCAAGATACATCTCACCATCCCTTCCAATAACAGCATCTCTGTCTGATGGACCTAGCACAGGAGAAAGAGGTGGAAGCAAGAATTAAGAAATAAACACAAAATGCCATGAAAGAGAGAAGAAAAGGAGAACTACAACAAAACAAATAAAACAAAAATAGCTACCATATCAGTGTGAGAGGGGCAATAGGCTTTTGTGGGCATGCCTTATTGGTGTCTTCTGGTAAGGTACTTTAGATAGTCGTCTAAGGGAATAGTTAAGAGAGACTCATCCCCTTTTCAAGAGTGTTTTCTACTGACTTTGAATTTCTATGATTCACTTTCATGGTTAACATCCTTTTAGACCCTTATTAACTAAAACTGGATGAAAACCACATCTTTAGGTAATGAAATGTAGGACTTTCATCTGATGAAAGGCAGCTGGGAAGTGTGGTACACTTACCTAGTTATGGTGGACATATGGTCAGGACCATATGGGGTTTTAGCATTGCTCCACTGAACTGAATGGAACTACATTGCTTTACACCAGCTGAGGATCTAGTACAGGCTATATGCATGTTTGTGAAAAATTGTCATACACTGTGTATATTACATGGATCTAGCAGTACTTCATACAAATAATCTTACTCATACACTCTTAGCATCTAACTAGGTATTTGCATAGCGCTCCTTACAATGACATTATTTTCATCTGCTCAGTGTGTTTTCTTTTCCAAAGATGCATGGTTGGAAGATTCAGTTAGGTAAGGTTAACAGATGTTTCATATGACAACTACAGTTAAATATTCTAGATCTGGAGGTAGCTTTTTGAAGCTCTGACTATATATTAAGAACAAATAAAAAAAATTGAGAATTGTCAGTTTGGAATATATTAATAAAATGGTTTAAAAGTAAATGTTGCAATATATTAATAAAATGGAGTATATTAAAAAAATGGTTTAAAAGTAAATGTTGCTAAATCACTTAACTGTACAGTATAGATAGAAAGTATTAGAGGACGATTTGATTAAATTTGTTTGGAAGTCTGACAAATATCTTGCCCTATCTTGACTGATAACAATAATTGCATTTTATTACTACATACAAGACAAACTTTCAAGTATTTATTTCATTTGTATCGTCTATGACACTTTTCCCCTTTAATAGGGTGGGCATTTATAAACCATACATGAATACTCCAAAACCAAGGGGCACACTTAGACAACTGAACATCTGCATTATTTCTGGAGTGTAGCCAATTACTGAATAGCACCAGTATGATCAGCTTGTGAATCTCAGCCAAATTGTAGAAGCAAAAGCTTTCCTTTATGTTTGACTTCAGCACAAACTTCTTGACCAAATGGTGAAAATTTATTTAAATATCTGCAGCTGGATCCTGCAAGGTGTTGACCTGAGGGTGCTCAGTACTTTTTAGAAGGAATTCAGAGTTTCAGGCCATTCCAAAAATCCTTTTTAGGGCTCAATCCTTCAAGGTCCTGATCACTCTAGTGCAGTCCCGCTTACCCAAATATGTGGGTATCTTTAAGAATGTGAATTGTTCCTTTGACTTCAGTAGGACTATTCAAGTGCTTAAGTCAAATAGTGCTTGAGTATTTGGGTGGCTTGGGTTAGTACACTTGCAAGACTGAGCCTTTAGCCTCTGCTTCACTAAGATTCCTAACTTGCATGCTCAAAGATGGCCTCTGCTTAAGCAGCTTACTCCATTTGGGCTGTACCTTACTGTACAGACTAGTATTTTAAGAGAGAAAAGACAGCCAAATGAAGTATTCGAAGGAAAATAAGAGATGGAAGATGATCCAGCACATTTTCAGATTCTAGCAAACTGCAATTAGTTAATCATTAGCATGAAGATGTATTGATTCTGCCTTTTAGTTTCCATGATTCAGCTGCAAGGCTGAAGGTCACCTTTTCCTGCCTATTAATATTTAAGCAGGAAGAACAGGCTTAAAAGATATAAGTTATATGTCCATTGAGTCTCCCGAAGAGGTTTAAAGTTCTTTCAATTAAAAAGCTCACAAGACCTATTATATGAAATAATACAATAGGTGATAGTGAGAGAGGGTCAGAATTGCCTATGTTTTCCATAAAGTAGTATTTCATAGGAAACTGGACAAATGCAGGAATCATGAATACACCAGCATAAACAATTTGGGTGTATGATCCTGCACATCCTATGCAGGGAAATCAATCATTGATATCATGTATGAATCAGGCCCCTGACTTCAGCCAGAGATGCTGTTGAGTGTGATATGTTGTTATATGTATTTGTGTCAATTTAAATTTACATTCCATGAAAATTGTGTTTTGCCCAGAACGCCTGGTGTGTGAGCCAACGTTCACTGAAATCAAGGAAAAACTTCCGTTGACCTGCATGGGCTTTGGATCAGCTCCCTAATGACTATGATTATGCAGCTGTGCAGATAACAAAAGCATGTTATAGCTGAATCACACAAACAAGAAATCAAATAATAACTTATCTATATTTTTAACAAGTTTTCCACTTCATGCCCTCAGGGATGCTTTTCATATTCATCATTCAAACACTTCAGTTATCACTTTTTCATTTCACATATTCAAAATTACTAGTCACCTTTGAAAATGCTGGCCCAATATGAATGCCAGCTCTGCCATTTCATGCTGAACTCTGTTTTTGGAGGGGTTTTTTTGCTGAAGTATGGTAATTTTTATGTTTGTTACAGCATATCCAGATCAAAGTGCTCCCCTACTACTTTTTGAATGTTACCATTCTTAAAATCTGATTTGTGTCCATTTATTCTGTTGCACAGATAAAGTCCAGTTTGGCCAATGTATTTGGCAGAGGGCACTGCTGGCACACAATAGCATTGGTAGATGTGCAGAGCTGGAATTCATATGCAATTTTCACACTATCAGGTTGGGTCTGAATAGGGACTCAGAATGGCTAACTCACTACAAAAGGTCATTTCCCTCTGTTAATATTCTCACCTTCTCATCAATTATTGTTAATGGCCCACATCCACACTCTTTGAATTAAAATAATTTGTTTATTCTGCTGAAATAGACCAACAAGCTACCACTCCGGATCTGTCTTGTGACTCACCCTTCTCTGTATGTGTGTATAAATTTAACATACTGCAGTTTTCATTTCATGCCTCCGAGGAACTAGGATTATGCCCATGAAAGTTTATTCATTAAATACATTTGTTGGTCTTTAAAAGTGCCACATGACTGTTTATGCCTTCCAAGACATCACTACTTATTAGGGGGTCTACTTCTGTATTCTGGTGCTGAGATTAGACTTGACTCTGTTTTCAACTTTCTGATTTATAAGCCTTCTGTGCGGCTTCATATTTAAATTTATACTTAAATATATTTTAAAATTGTAGCTTAAAATATAGATTTTCCTAATGTGTAAGCCTACCAAAAGAAATAAAAACATATGATTCACTTTGACACTATTGATTCAAGACTGCTTTTTTCCATAGTCAAGAAACTCTTTTCTGTGGCATAATCAGAATCTCCAATGATTTATGGAAAGCTTTCGCATTATGGTGAGACATTGTCAGCAACTTCTTATTGTCTGAGGGCCTAGATGAAACTGTAGGTTCTCCCCACGAAGCTTCTGCCTTTTCAAGATTGTAATCAAGATTTTGGCAATTTTTATTTTGTTAATATTCATTCTGCTTAAGGAGCTGTTTACAAAACTTAGTCTTACTTTGCATTGTTAGTTGAAAAAAAAAAAAAAAGCTAAGATCTTCAGGGCTGGTCTAGGTTAACTTGGTCTTGCCTCAGCACTAGGGACTGGACTTGATCACCTCTTGAGGTTTCTTCCAGCTGTACAATTCTATCATTCTATGATTTTAATATATGTTGTGGATTTCTGAGTTCAGAGGTGAACAAACCAACAGTTTTCTATAATCTTAGTTCAAGATTCTGTACTTCTGATGACAAAAGTTTAATGTAAAAATTTTAAGATATCATTACAAATGCATGTGAGAGACAGAGCTAAAGGACTGAAAAACACATTACCTTCCAATCAGTAATTTTTGTATTATTGCTATTGTTGATCTTTTAAAAGAAATAATCACTTATGTGTTCTTAATTCCAGGTTCCATTGCTACTCATTTGTGAATAAATAATTTGAAGTTCTCAGTCCCTCTCTAACTCACCTTCAACCTCTGTTAACCTGTGTACCTAACACAGAGATAACAAAATCTACGAAAACTACTTTTGAAATCTCCATCAAAAAGAACAAACTGAAACCTCTCTGTATCAAAGGAAGAGAGAAACATAGTGCCAAGAGAACATCAGATTATGGCTGGTGCCTAACAGCAAGGTTGAAATCACAGTAGTAGTCAAAAGATAGGCACAATGAGATCAATGGTTTTATATCATGGATAGACAAAAGCCTAGGAGTCTTTCATTCTAATTACCATGAGGATAAAACAGCATAACGATCTCAAAACAGCAGTTAATTCAGTTCACTGCCTGTCTCTTAACTTATCTGCTATTTTGCTTCAAATGGAAATACTATACGAGCTTTAAATATCACCTATACTCAATCTGTTTAATGGATCTAATTGTACAAAACAGTTTTATTACAAAATAATTTCAGAAATCATATTCTGTTTTATTAGATGAATTTTAAAGTGACTTTATAGTTCTCTGCATTGCTGCAGACTTAGTAAAAAGGATAAAAATGTATTTCATGGTATGCATCATTTTTAAGGCTATACAGCAAATGGAGTTGAAACTAGATACTTTTATATCTTTTTGAATTAAACTATCTTTGATTATAGGTAACATTAAAATAGGTTTTTCTGTACAATAATACCCATCGAGCACATTCCACTTTAAAAGCACTGTGCAGATATTAACTAAGAAATCTTCAGAACACTTATGCCTCCATTTTACACATGGGGTAAGTGAGACTGAAAAAGGTTAAGGAATAGATCATGCCTCTGTGTGAAAAACTTGCTGTCAGTACATCTCAAACATGCAGTTGGTTCCGACTCCGACTGCAAGGCACAAAGACAGCTTGCAATCGTGCCAAGAAAATTATTTCTGACAGTGCATAATGGATATACTGAGACTCTGGACCTAAAATACCAATAGGTGGTAAGATTTAGAAGACCTCTAAACCATGAAAATATTAAAAACTTAACTTCTCCTCTGTCCTGAGCAATTTATTAACAGAGTTTTTCATTTTGAATGCATTATACTGATTCTGTTCAAAGACTTAAAAATTCCAGCAAAAAAGGAATAGTTTTTAAAAAAAGAATTTTACCCAAATATAGGGAGGGTGATCCTGTATCAATTGACATAACTGATAATAAGCCCATTCACTTCAGAGGATGCAGGCTGAGTTACAGATTGATTTCAGTCCTAGCCTTTATTATTCATTTGCTTATTGTGTGTTTTTCATGTTTTAAGAAATTATGAATGCAAACCAAATCAAGGGGAGAGATTTTGGGAGGCACAAAAGGCAATTAGGCACCGAATTCCCATTTAAAGTTAATGGGATTTGGGCACCTAACTGCTTTTTGTGCCTTTGAAAACCTTCCCCTAATATGTAAACTGTTTTACAAAGAACAGAATTAATTACTCAGCATTTTTACAACTGTAAATCTTCAAAACAAAAAATCAGATTATGCAGGCAATATATAAAAACACAAAAATACAAAGCGTCCCCATTTGCATTAATATAGCAAACAGCATATCAGACAACAGAGCTTTATTTTATATTTCAAAGTTAATAATTAATGTGGATTATTTAATAAGAACACCACACAAACTCAAACTGCATTAAAGTAATACAAGTGGCTTGAAATAGGTCCCAGTCCTTCACTTCTTACTCAGTGGGAGTTTTTCTTTAATAAGTAATGTAGGATGTGGGTCTTAAATCCCCTCAAATCCATTGAAAATGGATGCTTATATATCAAATAGAAACACCGATAAATCAGAAACTACAATGGTAACGATAGACTTGACACTAACACTGTACCAAATATCTCTAAACTCTTATTACCTCTTTTAGATCAGGCCACTCCTTAGGCAGAATATGACTATGAATATCAATTTTCATCTTTGAAGGAGCACACAAGAATTACAGTTCTAAGAATGAGGCTTTCTAATTAGCCTTGAGTTCTCCGTACTCCCTGGCATAGCAGACTCTTGTTAACGTAGGGTGTTGCTTAAGTCCACCTGCTGTCCTATCAGGTTGTCTACATACAGTAACCTGTCACTGAGCCAACATTCCAGGGAAGCTGCAAAGTAATCAAAAGTCAATGATTCTCAGAAAGTGTTATTGCATGAATTATTGTACAGTGGAGAATGAGAAAGCTGTATATTTATATATGCAGTAAGTCAAGTTTTTAAACTAGAGTCTGAAATATAATTTGGTTTACAGATGTAAAAGTTGATTACTAAAGAAAAACAAACTTTAAACTTGTTGCTATTGACTCCTTTCTTTGCTTTTCTTAAAAATTTTATTAAAAAAGGGCATAAAATGCAGTCTTTGCATGCATTGTTCTCATCACTCCTCTCCCTCTTGCAGAATCCCTCCAATATTACTTTATAAAATGGAAATGCTGAATTGTGGCTGTAGCTATGCTCCCCTTTTATTCTACTTTTCTGACTTTGTCACAATAAGGTAATTTGACTTCAGCCTTCCCAGGGTTTGAACCTAACAACTGCTCTGATTTGCTGTTACTGTATGACCTGATCCTATGTTTTACACTCCCTTGCATTTATTTTCATTCCCTTTTGTAAGTTCACCCATCTTCGAAACATCCAACGAAGTAGGATTTTCTCCCACAACAGCTGATGCAAAAAATAAATCTGTTAGTCTTTAAGTGCCACACAACTCCTTGGTTTTTTTGCTGGACTAGATTAACACGGCTACCCCTTTGGAAATTCATTTTACCCTCCCTTCCTCATTCAGTACATCTACACATTATGATTCATTCTCCTTCAGGCTATTTCACACTATTAGCTGGGACTATCGTTTATTGTTCATAATTTTGGCACTGTTAGCTCACATACTCCTCCCCAGCCTATCTTTACTTGTCTGGCAAACACTATTGATTCAATCTGAGATTCTCGGGAGGGCCACAAATTATGGTGCAATTTCAACATTTTTTCCCACCCCGTCTTTGGGGATCTTATTTCGTATTTTAACTTTTGGCAAACCTTTGCAATTTGAGTGACTTGTCCATGGCCACAGAAGAAGTAGGAGTTGGAGCTATGATTAAAAGTCAGGAGTTTCCAGCTCCTAGTCCTATTTGCACAATAGTAGGTTACAATCATCTCTATCATGTAAGGTAAGTTGCTGCACTCAAGACTTAAAATTCCCTTCTGGAGGACAGCATCTTACATCTGTGTTCAGAAAAAACATGGAATATATTTGGAGGGGCATCAAGGAACTTTTTTCTTGCTTCCCTCAGGTATCATGTCATTAGTCTTCACAGAGGGCTGAACTTAATAACCTCCAAGTGCTGGTCAGAGAATAAAATAAGGCCTTAGGGATAGAGAGCATCCACTAACCATGGGAACGTGAGACCTGAATTCAGAACCTCCATGTGGTCTGACATCACTAGAACCTCCCAGAAGGAACATGGCTCTGATTCAGAGCTGCTAAGTATTTGCTTATTTCATAGCTGCTAAATGTTTAAGATTCAGTACTGCATTATACCACTGCATATCTTTGGGACTACCATATTTATCTTAATGGTGAATCCTTTTATTTGCTTCACACAGCACACCATCAAAGGTCTCAGCGACCTTCACAGTGCTATAAGAATCAAATTTGTGTACAGGTGAACTGCTGTTGAAAATATCTAGCTTCAATGTGCTTTAAAAAGCAGCTAAGTCCTCAATGGAAACAGTGGGCTTGATTCTCCAGCACAATTCCAAGTTTTTCACAGCCGTGCAGGGGGCCCATCTGTCATATAAGAATTACATCATCAAGGTCAGTAACTCTCAGAAAGTGCTATTGCATAATGCTCTACGGTGGGATGGGCAAAGGCTCCGAACAATAAACCATTTCACTCCTATGGAATAAAGGTTGCATATTTGTGCAAATATGAAAAAAAGAGGAAAATGAAATGCAGACTGTCCACGTGGCATTGTTTCTAAATATTTCTCCAGGTTTTTATTAGGCGTCAAAAAGTCAAACACCAAACAAGCTTTTCCCACTTGCCCCCAGTGCAGGCATGCAAAACATCAGTTTCTTTAATATCATATTTAATAAGAAATAGGCTTACTAGGGCCATTACAAAGCAAACTGCACCCCTGATAAATGCTGCAGCTTCCATACATTCTTTTTACACAATTTTCTGTTCTATTCATGACTTTTTTGAGGATAGTGGGACATAGTAAAAATTCTCCTTCTGGATAACTTTGCTGGATACTATTAGGACCAGGGCTGATCTCAGTTACACTGGTGAAAAATCTGGAGTCTTGCCTCTAGTTTCAGTAGCAAGCATTGTAACTGAGAACAAAATTAGAACTGCTATGCTTAATGCTGTTTTCAAGGTGCAATTTAGCAGGTTTTTTAAGGATTGATAGGACCTGAGATTGAATATCTTCCACACAACATTTGAAGATCCACATTTTGCCTTTGTTGGCCTTGTGTGGAGACTGATGACACGACAGATCTACATGTGTCAAGACCATCAACAGACATAGTCAGACTGCTGACAAACCATTGCCACTCACCTGAAGTATCAAGATTGGTCATTTTCAGGAAAGGCGAAATTGAAACAAAAGACACAAATACAAGATGGCCTTTGCCAAAAGCCCTCCGTGCCAAATTTACAAAGCAGTTTCTTACAATGAATCCTCAGTTTGCAAGCTCCTTACTGGCATGTGCAAATTTAGATGTCTTGCTGCCTGGTTTGTGGCTGCAAATCAGTTATTTTACACACATGCAGAGCATTGCACCTGGATAAGAGCATGTGCCCTGTTGGTGGCTAAGTTGAGGCTACTTGGAAAATTCGTCTTCTCAGAAATTAAATGAGTAAGTATTGAATAGCAGGCCTGTAGCAGTTGCTTAGCAACACATTGTTTCCTGGCTTTCTAAGTCACTTGCATGGGTCCTTTGAGACTGTCAAAGACCACATAGTCCCTGAGGCTATGAGATGAGTCCATCTTATAGATGTTACCTTTAGAAATAATGTGGGAGTCTGGAATTAATTTATTGCACAATATCAAATAGGTGCATGCAGAAGATCCAGAACTTTGTGAAATTCTACAGCATCACCTACAATGAGGACCTGGGAAGCTATTGACAATTAGCTGTTATACAGCATTCAACATGCTTTATAAAGGTCAGTATCTTATCCCCATTTCACAGATAAACTGAACCACACAGGTGCAATTTGCCCAAGGTCACATGCAGGAGGTGCACAGTAATAACTTACAATCTAAGTATAAAACAAGGCCAATAGATGGATGCAGATAAACTGAGAGAAAACTACAAAGAAACAGCGAGATGCTATTGTTTAAAATAGAGAAGACGGACATAGGGTGAGGGAAGGGTAACAAACCACAATAATCAACATGATGGTGGCAAATGTTATAGTTTTTGGCAGATGGATTTAGGAGGGTATTTGCTAAACAAAAAGAAAAGGGAAGTGAAGCAGATAAGGAGGACAGGACAGGGGAGGGAGGAGGAGAAGAGAGTAATGACTGCAGGTGTGGAGTGAAGCTAAGGTGAAAACATACTGAAGATGGAGGGGAAGTTTGGAGCAAATAGCCAATCAACAAAGGACAGAAAGTCAGAGGCCATCCTATAGTTTTGATTGGCATGCCCAGAGGTGGAGCTAGGCTATTCTCAGTGGTAGCAGATGACAAAACTAGGAGCAGTGGTCTTGATTTGCAGTGAGGGAGGTCTAGGACAGATCATAGAATCCTAGGGTTGGAAGGGACCTCATAGGTCATCTAGTCCAACCCCCTGCCAGAGGCAGGACCACTCCCACTTAAACCATCCCAGTCAGGGTTTTGTCCAGCCGGGCCTTAAAAGATATTAGGAAAGCTTTTTCAAGAGGGGGGTGGGGGGAACATTGGAATGGGTTACTTAGAAAGGTATGGTGGAGTCTCCATCCTTTCTCAAGCTGGGCCTTAAAAACCTCTAAATTCTGGACCCACTGCTGAGGAATGATGTAGCTGGCATTGGTCTGCTTTGGGCAGGGGGTTGGACTAGTTGACCTCCTGAGGTCTCTTTCATTGCTAATATTCTTTGATTAGCTATCTGCCAGTTATCTAGTACAGAAGCTGATTTAAATGCTAGCAGTTTTGCAATCTCACATTTGAGTTCCTTCAGAACTCTTGGGAGAATACCATCTGGTCCTGATGATTTATCACTGTTTAATTTATCAGTTTGTTCCAAAGCCTTCAATAGTGCACCTCAGCCTGGGACAGTTCCTCAGATTTGTGACCTAGAAAGAATGACTGAGATTTGACAATCTCCCTAACATCCTCACCTGTGACTGCACCCGTGGGTCTCCAGCCCCCCCCCGCCCACATGGAGTTCAAAATGGAGACCAGGAAATGCAGACCTTGAAAGTGAATTTTTACTAGAAGTGATTTTTGCTAGGGCATTTCTATTTATTAAAAACCAATAACCTTATGTTGCCATACCTGTAAGTATGCTGCTCTGTAACCATTCAGCAATGTAATGAGCCACCTGGGGCAATAGTGAACTGTGGGTTGGGAGGTGGAAGTGTGTTCCATTCACAAATCCAGTCCCTTTCAAATAAATGTAGTCCATATAATTAATAAGTTGTAGGTGACCGGGGTTTGAAAATGAATCCAGAAGTGTGCTGAGGTAGGTGGCTACATATGGGGGACAGCTGTGGAGAGCTATGTGTCTGCATGCAATCACAACCAGCTGAGCCATATGGAAGATAACAGCATCCTGTTGATTCTTTCATGAATTCTAACCTATCTCAGATACTGACAGATGCAAACTTTTCCTGAAGCAGAAATAATCACATTTTGGAGGAGGATGTATTTTCCAGGGCCAACCTGGTAGCTGACCAGGCCAGGACACTCACACATGTGCTGTTGAGTCACAATGCACGTCAATACGTCAGCTGCATATGCTGCAGGTTTTCTACCTGAAGCTTAGAATAATCCCTCCTTTTGCCAATCAGGCATTACAGGAATTGTTGCATCTTCCAAAATCTGGAAGCCCAGAAATGAGAGAAAAAAAAACTTGTGTAGCAAAGAAGCTGATAGTCATCTGCAGAACCCAAGAGTGTCTGCAATTTTTGAAAACAAGAAGCAACTTTGAATATTTAACTTAACATTGTCCCTGCACTTCTTTCTCTGTAATCACCAGGCTGTGTGCAAGGAGTACCTATAGACAGAGTCATCCCTCTTGCAAATTCAGTTTGGAGAAGTAATATTTTATATCCTCGAAATTCCACAAGGATTTATTCCCTGTGTTTCTGCACTGAGCTATTTGACACAATAACCCTCTGGGTCTTGTCCTGATCCATGCCTTATAACTTCTACTGACTGCAATATCTCCACAGCTTGCCCACATTGCAGTACAATCCAGGGCCAACATCACTTCAGTAACCCTTCCAAGAGGGAGAATTTCCGTGATGAATATATGGCTGAAGTTCTGGACAGCAGGTCCAAAACCAGAGGAACTTATAGGTAGAGAAAAGGCATGATGAGAGGCAAGAGGACAGGTTGAGGCTGGCCACATATCTTGAGGACAGGGTGCCAGCAGGGCGAGATTAGGGGGCCCCATGGCCCTGGGCTGCCTGCTTGCACGGGCCCCACCTCCACCATGTGCAGGGCTAACTGGCATGCAGCTCTGCCTCTGGTGCACCCCCTCAAGGGCTTGGAGTGCTGTTGCCCACCATGCTGGTACCTGCTATGGGGGCACCAGCATGGTGGCCTGACACCACACCAGGTCATGCCAGAGGCCATACCATGCACTAGTTGGCCGCACCCTTGGAGCACAGTGGACAGATGCTGGTCTATCCCACGCTCAAGGCATAGAACAGCTGGCCAAGGGGTGGGGTGGGAGACCTGTGGTCCATGGCTTCTGACCCCAGGACATTGTGCCCTCCCAAGTGATGGCAGGACCCCTCCCCATACCCTGCAGGACCTGCTGGTACTGTGCCATCCTGAGCAAGGCAGTGAAAGCCAGATCCATGCAGGGGCCTTCAAGGCTGCAGCCTGAGGCCCCCCTTTAGGCCAACACTCTGTTTTGATCTGGCCCTGGGTGTCAGAGTATGAGCAGGCATGTCTTTTGCAGTTCCTGGAACAGGAGCAGGGGTTCAGAGAAGAGGAAGGTGCTCAGCAGAGAGAACTGTTTGAGTGGCTACTGAGTGTAGCCATGTCACTATGGATGCCAGACCACCAGGTCTTGCTGCACCTACACCATAGCATGAATGTCTGCACACTCAGATGGAGCTTGAAAAACTCCATGGCTGAATGGCTCCTGCAATCGGGCCCCATGAGCGACTCGGCAAGGCAAGTTCCAAAGTGGCAGCCATATTAGTCTAGTAAAGCAAAAAAAAAAAAAAAAAAAGCAAGGAGTCTTGTGGCACTTAAAGGCTAACAGATTTATTTATCACATGAGCTTTTGTGGCAGAAAATCCCACTTTGCCTGTCTTTACCCTCTTGCCTGTGGATAACCCCACCTCCCTTCCTCAAACAGGAAAAGGAGAATAGGGGTCCGTTCAACAATAGGTGGTTTCTGTCTTGTACATGGTTTCATTGTTTGCACTTGTTCATGACCTTTTTTTTCCCTTCAGTTTCTAACTGTTACTAATGTTTTGGTATGACAACGGCCACTGGCCTGCCTGACAATGAGTCAGTGTTGTATTCTTCTAATACTTGTTATCAATAAAGCTTCTTATGCCATCAAAAAAGTTTGCTGCTATCACCATATCACATCATACAATGTGTATTTGAAATAACAAAGGTAAACATGATCTGGGACAAGTAAATTAAACACTATTCCTCTAGATGGTAAGAAACATCAATTCACTTCCATTGCTTCAGTCTATGAATCTATACAATGAATCATCCCCCAACCCCTTTTCATAAGTGGTCATTTAGCCATAAATATACTGCGTGACAATTAAGTCCCCATTCCTCCCCAAGCACTGACACTGCCCTCCCTCCTGTAATCAACGAGGCCCAGCCCCTACTCCCATAAGCAAAGTCATACAGGTACTATTCCTCCCTCTTCCTTGAGTCATGCAAGTCCCTAATGAGGGTGCACAAAGCATCCTTGTTCTGGTGCATCCAGTTGCAGATGTATTAGGCACATCTTCCAGCTGTGCATACCAATTCAGCAGCCCCTCACTGCCGTAGGTCAGTTCAGGGGGAAATCTCACCTGTTGCCCAACAAAGATTGTGAAGAGCACAGCAAGCTATTGTAGTGCAGATAGCACTGTTGACACTGGCATCCAAATATGTCTGTAGACCTTTCCAATTTCAGTCTGCCAATGCACATTCAACAATCATTCCCTGCTGAGAGCATCATTGAATGGTCTTTTGCCAGGGTCTCTGAAATCAGAGTACAATATCATAAGGAGACAGAAGGGATTATGTGGGGGTCCCCCAGAATAATAGGGGAGACAATTCCATGATGACAGCATCATTTTGTGGGACCAGCGTCCTAGCCTATCTATAAATTTAGAGCCCTAACTGGCAAGAAATCCTGGAACGTGAACTTTTCCAGTGGAGTGCTGTATAACTATGGAGAAATACCCTTTGCAACCCCTTATACTCTTTATGAGGTCCCTTCCAACCCTATGATTCTATTCTATTCTGCTCCTTGAGGAATGCAAACTATGGGCACATCTATCCCATCAATGGGCCTGGTACAGTCTGCAAAGCCCATTCTCTCGAAAGCAACCATTACTTCAGGAATATCTTTTATGCCTGCCACTTTGGAGTAAATCACATGCCTGCTTGCCTCAGAACCTCCACCACCACTTCACCTACAATCCTCTTCCTTTGGCCAAACTGGCTGGCAATGGATATACAGCAGTCTGGTGCAGCCAGCTTCCAAATTGCTACAGCAACCTGCGTCTGAGCCAGCACAGGTGCCCTCACCTGTGTCTTTATGCTAGATGGTTGGGGCAAATTGCTCACAAAGCTCCAGAAATGTAGCTCTCTTCTTATAAAAGTTCTGGACTCACTGGTAGCCATGCCAACTCTGCTTGATTATGTGATCCCACCAGTCTGGCATTTCTGGTGCTGGTCCACAAGCACAGCCTACTCAAGGGGCATCAGCAGGTATATTAAGTGTCCTGAGCAGCAGCAGCCTGTTCGAGTCTGCCTTGCCTGGGTACTCCTCCTCCATCATAAGTTCTGTCTGGTGCCTTTGGTGGGTCAGAAAAGGACACCAAAATGACCACTAGTGCTTCTCCCTCCTTCCTGTCAGGAGTAAAAACATAAACAAGAGTTCTTGAAAACTTCTCCTCCATGTTGCTGGCTCTCGTAGCTGAGAGTGCCCATGCCAAAATGAGTGCATGGCAAGCTGTTCAAGCTTCCTGTTATGTGTGAGGTGGACTGTCTGGTTTCCATGCAATGCACTACATCAGAAGGCCTCAGCAGCTATATTTTGGGAGGTTCCTAAGGAGTTTGGGACACAGCTAGTTTGACTTGTGTTTGTGTGCTGTAGAATAGATGACAGAGCCCCAGGTTTGAGTCTGGATTAGGAAATTCTTAATGTAGGATTGACCATCAGTATAGATGCTCAAGTTGGTTCTGTAAAGCATGGTCAGCTGCCTTGAATCTCACTAACCCTGAGCCTGGACACACCCTGAGAACCCCACACATTTTGTCTGCTGGAGAAACTCTTATAAGTTAATGATGCCCAGAGCAGCATTAATTAAATTCAAGTCTGTGGATCTGACCTGCCTCAAAAGGAAAGTGGTGGGCAATTGCAGACCAAGGATCAGGGACAAGAATCCCAGAACAACATCTAGGACAGTGCAAAGAAATGTGCACATTTCACAAATGCTCCTAGGGCAGTGTTAATGAGGCTGAGATTCTCCTTGAATGGAAGGCCTCGTGTTCCAGCCTCTGTGCAACTGTGACTCTTGCTCACCAAGGAGTACATTTGTCAGTAACCCTGTGAGTTGAAACTGTGGCTCACAGTAATTTTTTTTTTTTTGCAAGATGTTAGCTCTAAATGTGACTCATGGGTTGGATGTCTGAAAAATGGGGATACTGATGTCAAAAGAAAGACCACCCTTGGCACCAGGCAGAACAGAGAGTTTTCTAACTATGCAGATTTTTAAAGATGTATTTATAAATTTGAACGTTCAAAGTTTAATACTGCAGCTATCGCTGGTCATCCGCTGTAAGCATAATGCTTGGCAGAAAAGAAAGCTCTGGATCTAATTCTCCCCAAATAGACTATTTGATTGTTGAAGTTATTTGGATTTGCAGAGTTAAGACATGAACATTTTTCAGCATTGAAGTATTGTGGTTCTTTTTCCACACATACTAATCCCAAATAGGGCTCAATTCTATTTTCACTGAAATCAATGGGAGTCTTTTTACCATTGACTTTGATGGAAACACAACTTGGACCCTATCTGGGTTAAGGACTTTGGCACTTTTTCTATCATGATCCAAACCCTGAGGCCTGTGCTCAATTTTATGTAAACTGCCAGGCAAGTTACATCAAGGATCACAAAAAAGTTATTACTGATGCACAGCAGAATCTTTTTGCATATCGACCACTGCTTTACCGGGACATTTAAAGTATGACTCACAAGCAATGATATTAGTTTATATATTGTACAGACAAATGAAGAACCCATTGTACATTGTTGAATGCCAATTAGAGGACAAATGTTACACCATTTGGGCTATTACATCTGTGATCCTCCAGTTCTGCTGACACTGCTGAGTTGCATTAGGCAGAATCGGATTGTAGTTCTCATACTGCCAGGATAACTGTACCTACATCCTTCCTCAGCCTCTATGTGATCCACAGGCATTCCTAGTAAAGTCTCAGGCCTCAGGTCGTCACCTGTCTCGGGGGAGAGACCCTCATTCCTCTCCTTTCTGACTGGGGAGGTTTTAAGGCTGCATAGCTCTCTGCCGTGCGATGTAATATCTCCAGCAAATCAGTCTGTATAAAGGCCAGAACTTGTGTTTTTTCTTTCTTTCCAAGAACTGTGATCAGCGTACTGCCAGCAATTATAATACCATAATACTAATACTGCTGCTGCTGCTACTACTACTACTTTCTAAGCAAGCACATTTTTTTCTTAAAGCAAGAACATTAAATTAAAAAAAGAAAAAAAAGAAAAACCAACAGATTTAAACATACTAGTAGTCACCCATTGGTCTTATGATGCCTTATTAGGCCAGATGTTTCCAACTGTCCCACAAGTGGAAGCTCACC
Organism: Podocnemis expansa; assembly: GCA_007922195.1. NCBI lineage: Eukaryota > Metazoa > Chordata > Testudines > Podocnemididae > Podocnemis > Podocnemis expansa. Next base: position 18,021,737 of record ML681984.1, on the reverse strand, counting down.
TTAGACAGAAGGTCCTGTCCACTTTCTGGTTCAGAAAGAAGGCCTTTTATCAGTTCAAGCACATCCTTAGTTTGTATCAAAAGCCCTGTCTTCATCTCCTAGTCTCTGGAAAACTCAGCTTGAACCAGTGTGTGCAAATCGCTCCAAGGAATGGTACTTTGTTAGAGTGGTTTAGTTTCAGTGATTCACCTTAACTGTCCACTGTTTTTAGTTCTTATAGGAGCTGTGGCAACCATCCCCCAGGGGAGCAGAACACAACCAGACATAAATCTTTCATAGATTTAATACAACTTGGTCATCAGAGATAATGTATACTTTTGCAATATTGGTCACATCACACTCTGTACAGAGGTGGGAATAACTAGCGTGCTCCTTCATTTTCCTTGGAGAACTCACAGGTTCATTCCCTGGCTGGCATGACAGCCAATGTCTTATAATTTCACATTACAATTGAAATAATAAACTTTCTTCATCCTACCTTCTTGGAGGTGATGAACTGGGAATCCCCATGGCATAACCTCAATTTCTCTTGTGGGAGGAAAAAAGATTACTGAATCCCCTTCTAAACCTTCTCCATTCTACAAGGTTGGACATTTGATCCTCAAACACTACACATTTCCTTCCTCTCCCAGCTCAGGGTCTTTTGCATTTTTTTCCCACCATCAGCATTCAGACTTGGGGGAGAAATTCCTCCTCCTTGTTGCCTGTCTAAGCTACTGCTTACTTCATCACCCACAGGGATGATCCTACATGCCCTTCCCACTGTCAGCTACTCCAACCGCATTCTGGCTCACCCCTTTCACTGCATGTCTGGAGTCAGCTGAAGGGGTTCAATTCACCCTCTTTGCCTTTCCCAAAGGAAAACCTACATTTGGTTTTAAAGCCCTGGTTTCATTTCCAAATAACACATCAAAAGACATGCCTCCCATATTCCAATAGTCAGAATCCTAGGACCTTCTTTGGTGACCCATATCAACTCAGGCCATAAGCAGAGTGCTCAGGTACATCTGTTTGGCTGCCAAACCCTGAACAGACACTCATATCCTTCCATCCGGGTTCCATGAGCATGAGGTGACCCTATTCTCCTGTTTAAGCCAGTGCTTGTCCTGGTCAGCAAAGCTTTTGTTGTTCCAGTTCTGTCTTTAGTTCCACCTCTCTCCCCCTCTTAAGCAGTCTTTTCCACTTCAGCCTCTGTGCTTCTGGACATGTTGCCATTGCCACTCCCTATGATGGACCATCTGTGACAACATCTTGGTCCTTTGCATCCCTGATAGGAGGAAAAGGGAGGTCTGTCTGAATATGGTACTCCATCCTGCTGCAGAATGGTAGTATACCATACTACAGGGTTTCCCAAACTCATTTGGCCACAGAACACTTTTGGGCTTGGAATATATTGATGGAACACATACTTGCTGGTCCAAGGAGGGGTGCCATACTGAAAAAACTGCCACACATATTGCTCAAAGTTGATTTAAGAGAGTTGTGTTTTAGCACGAGTCACATAATAATAACTAGAATATTACAGATGTGTTATAGATATTAATATATCTACAATCTAAATCTTATTTTGACAGACAATTTCAAATTTAATATTTTAGAAGGAAAATACTGCTAGCATTATTTTTTTTTTTCCCCACAAAACACCTATTCACATCATGTGGAACACCAGTGTTCCCTGGAGCACAATTTGGGCAATGCTGGCATACTACATGGTAGTAAGCTTTGCTCAACACAAGCTTAATCCAAGTGCAATGCTGGGAGCACTGGTGAGTGAACATAAGGTATGATATAGATGTTCTGGTTGAATTGTACAGTTCAATCACACCAGATTTCTATAGTTTAGATGAGGATGCAGACAGCATACTGCTGCTGCAAAAACTTGGAATTGAGATTCAGTGAAGGATATCAGCATATCCTATTAGCACTTCATTGCATTAAGATAACTTAATAAAGTGCTGTACAGTACAGCAAAGGACGTAGAACTATTACAAAGCAGAAATGGTTTCCTAGCAAATCTGTTCACAAGTTTTAACCTGAAAAGTACTCTCAAAAGTATTTGCCTTCCTATTCATTTCTTTACATGTACATCAAGAAGCCCAGTGCTCCATTTGTGTGTGTGTAAGCTGATTAAGCATTTTTAGTCTCTAAACTTGATTGATGACTAATTAAAAATATGCAATTAGATATTTACATAATGGGCAATTAAGTTTGTTTATGAAAACATACCAAGTTAATATTGTCAATTACTTCACAGAATGATAGTTACAGCTGATGTCTTGAGAACGACCTCCTGGACTATTCAAGCCATCCCACTGCATCGGGCAGTATGTAATGCTACATTAACCACACCTGAACAGGTATCTAATTTTCTCATTAGCACTTCTAGAAACAGTACCATAATTACCAACATCAGCTTCTTGCAATGGCTGGTTGCTCTTACAATGAAACTTATGTCACTGTAAATATTTAAAGAGCCAGAGTCATCCTTGATTTCAAATGCACTGATTTTCACCATTTGTGAATTTAGCCTAGTGGGTCAAGATGTTCTCAGTTACATCTTTTCAAGCCTATCGTCTGTGGTGAGCTGTACAGATTGGCAGAATGTGGCCCATAGATACAAGTTTTCTCTTTGAAAGCCTAGTTATTAGTCTTCTTACCAAATATAACATTATTGTTTAAATGGTTTTTAAAGAAAAATCCTTCCCTTTTCCCAATAAGCTACCTTCATTTGCACTGCCATTTAGGGCTCAATACTGCAAAGTCTGAGTATCCTGATCCTTATCCAGTAATAAAATATTTAAGCACTTGCTTATCTTTACGCATTAGTGAGTCAGTAGGATGTGCTAAAGTATTATGCTGGACCAATGCTCAAGTGTCCAGCACCTTGCACAATCAAACCCTTCGTACTAACTGGGTGATGTGCTATTGACAAAACTTTGAGGCCATTACTTCTAATGAAGAGGATTAATGGCTGCAGGGCAATGAGCTGAAGTGGGAAGCAAGTACAAATTGAAAAAAAGACCACAGTAGGTTTGGAGAGGTTAATAGAGAAGAGCTGAAGTGATGTAATTTCAAATGCAATTTTGTAAATAATGCTTGAATTAGGTTGTGCAGTATTCACAGCTGTACAAACTGATTATTCAAGGCCATTTTTAAGAAGGACTTCCTCAAACTGGGCAGCAGTACATTGGGTAAACTGCACCTTTCTTTACTGAAGATTACAAGACCCAGGCCATAGAGTTCACTGGGTGGAAAATGTATTTTATGAGGGATAATATGATGATTTATATATTTTGTTCTTTGTTGCACTTATTGTTTGTTGTCTTGTCTTGCTTCTTTGAAACTCCAAAAATCTGGACCAGCTCTAGTAGCCCATCAGCAGAATTAGAGTCTTACTTTTTCTACCTGCGATTAAAAAAAATGTCCTGAATTAATTAGTTAATAGGAGTTCCATCAATTCACTCAAAATTCTGTATTTCTTGCTTTCCAATGTAAAGAATTTCCTAGTTTTTAAAATCAACTGCTGCAGCAAGCAACACTTCAAAAGATGCATAAGAGTGAAAAAGCATTAGACTAATGGAGTTTTGATAACCTCTCAAGTGCCCTGTAGGATTTCAGGCCCTTGGATGCGTGTCTTGAATTGTTTCTGTGCCACCTGAGACAACTTGCCTTTCTATGTTTGTGTGTGTGAAGGTCAAGGAAAAGGCAGCCTCTTCTGCACAAGATTGTTTGCACTATGAGGCATGGTCAGCCATCTTGACTGCCCATGTAGACTGAGGGAACAGTTGGCATATATTTTTATAAATATCATATGCATCTCAGGTTACCTGTGTGGTATTACTTTGCTGGACTGCATGGACTTAGATCAAAGGAAGCTCTTAAGGAAACTGAAACAATGGTAAAGCTGGTAACTGGGGAATGGTCTGCCTGACTCTACCCAAGCAGTCAAGGCTTACTTTTCCCAGACCTGAGGCTAGGATCTAAGCTTTTAGTATTCTCTTTAAGATGCCAGGCTAGGACAGAAAGGGAGTTGAGTGAGTTGCCTGAAATGGCTGGAGAGGAGTCTGACAGAACCACACAGAAACAGCAGCAAACCTGCTGTCTCTCCCACACAAGACATGGCATGCAACTTCGCAAAGCATGCAAGGAAAGATTAAGTTTGTAAAAGGGGAAATATATGCACCTAAGACCTTATTGTTTTGATCCTTTGTTCTGCGTGCAATGTACCTTTTGTAAATCAACAATATTTTGTTTTGAAGAAGCTGTTTTGAGTAGGTTTTGTCAGTTGCTGTCATAGCTTCATTAAGGAAGGGAGTTTACAGTCAAACCTGTTAGATTAACAAGGTAGGGGTGCTGCAACCCAGAGACCTGGTCTGTGTGGTTCTGCTCAGAGAGCGGTGATATGAAGGTAGTGAACTGTCTTGAAAGGAATACACTCAAAAGGGATTAAGAGTCTAAAGCACAGCTTGCCCTGCAACTGTGCACTACTCTCCTGTTACATGCTACTCTCTCTCTGGGGCTGAAAAATCTTGCAGCTCTCTTAAGCATAATTATATTGTTATTTTGAGCTTTGCCCAAAGTCCACAAAAGTCACTGGAAAAAATCTAGCTGTCCACAAATAAGTCTGTGTGGATATGGCTTTGGTTTGATCCATTGTACTGAAAGGTTAATTGCAAAGTTTTGATCAGGCTGTGGCTCTAACTGGCTCCAAGTTCAATGGCAAGGTGTAAAGGAACAGGAATTAGGGCTTTGTTTCAGGCCTCTCTCTAATGCTGTATGGGGTGTTGAAGAAGCAAAACGAAATACAAATTCTAAGTTTATTACAACAAACAAGGAGTCCTGTGGCACTTAAAGACTAACAAATTTATTTAGTGCATGCACATTTGTGGGAGAAAAATCCTACATCAGACGCTTTGAAGAAGCGTTTTCAAAGTTCCTCAAAGTGTCTGATGAGGTGGGATTTTCTCCAATGAAAGCTCAAGCAATAAATAAATTTGTTAGCTTTTAAGTGCCACAGGGCTCCCTGTTTGTTTTACTGAACTCAACTAACACGGCTCCCCTTTGGAACTTGCAGTCCACCACAAACACTATGGCTGTGTTCACACAGCCCTCTTATTTCGAAACAACAGAGGTTGTTTTGAAATAAGATTTAGGCTGTTCACACAATGCACAGTTGTTTCGAAACAACGGAAGCTGTTGTTTCGAAACAAGTTAAACCTAATCTGTGGGCGAAACAACGTTGTTTCGCCACGGTTGTTTCGAAACAACGCCGTCTGAACGTGTTGTTTCGGAACAAGATGTTCCGAAACAACAGTTCAAGGCGTGCCCCCTCAGCACCCTGGCCAGGGGACACCTCTCAGCACCCTGGCTAGGCTGCTGAGGGGTGTCCCCTGGCCAGCGCCTGCACAGTGGGGGTGCAGGCATGCAAGGGCTGGCGGGGAGCAGCTCTGAACCCCGCCGGTGCCTGCAGCCCCCTGCGGAAGTGAAATAGCAAGTTCATAGTATGAACCTGCTATTTCGTTTCCACCTTTTTTCCTTATTTTGAATTAACATTTTGTTAATTCGAAATAAATTGTTTCGAAATAAGCGTTATTTCGATATATGGTTGTTGTGAAACAACCATATCGAAATAACTGGCTGTGTGAGAACACAGCCTATATGTAAGGGACTGATAGCCCCTTACTGAGACTGAATGGGCCCTTCGATTGGCCACTCCCACTTGGAAGCAGGACTCTGAAACACACAGCCCCAGGGAGAGAGGCCAGTGTCCCAGGATGGCCTGATTGATTGAAACAACAAGGAGTTGTGTGGCACTTAAAGACTAACAGATTTATTTTTTACTTGAGCTTTCATGGGAGAAGATCCCACTTCCTCAGATGCTTTGAAGATGGGTGAACTTACAGAAAGGATTGACTGATAGTGCTCCCCTGCCCCTGAGCTGAAACTGAAGGCTGGACACGTCTGGGCAAGCCAGTGTGTGTGTGTGTGGGGCAGAGCTAAGGAGGAAGCACTAAGCAGCCAGCAGCTGGGAGCAAGAGAATCCAGGCAAGGAGCTGGGCTGAGTTGATTTCTGCAGAGCAGACCTACAGCAGCTGGACCAGCAGAGAGCCAAGCAGAGCTGGAGCTGGGTGCAGGAGGCCAGGGAAGGAGCCAAGGGGCTGAGCTGACCTGTACAGACGGCAGGAGGACCAGAGGAGCCCAAGGAGCACCCCAGAGAGCCACACAGAACCCAAGCAGCGGCTGGGAGCCAGAGTTGCAGCCATCTGGAGCTGGGTGTGGTGAGCAGCTGGGGAGCAGTGAAGGGGGGCTGATGCTGGGAAGAAGGGCCCTGCCCCTGGAGCTTGGGGATGTGTGGCCACAGCCGGAGCCTGCATCTGGCCCCCTGGATCATCCAGTCATAGACAGGCCTGGGTAGGAGGCTTGCAACGTGGAGAACAGACTGTGAGACTGTTCCTCAGGCCCCAGAGACTGTTTGTAGTGCCCCCATGCCAGGTGGTGGCACTGGGGGTTTATTGTTCACTGTTTTCTATTTTCTTATTGTGTTATTCTTTTTATTTCTGTATGCTTAAATAAATTGTATATAGTGGATATAGTAACTGGTGGGCCAGAAGAGTGGTCAGTGTGGTCAGCACCCCGGAGTGGGGACACCCTAGCCCTGTCCTGAGAGACCATGATAGGAGTGGGGGTTGAGCCCCCAGAAATTCTGGGGCCCAGCTTTGTCAGGGTTACAGGGACTCCTCCAAATGAGAGATTGGGAGGGGAACCTTTGAGGTCAGGCAGGCCCCAGGGTAAAGGAAGTGGGAGCAGGGACTCAGATCCTTTTGCTACCCACCTTCACCGGGGTGGTATACAAAGTCTGGGAAATTCCCCACAAGAGCTTACATATAGACTGCAATTTGTCATACTGTTAGTGGAGTACAAAATAGCATTGCTGTCTATTCATACAGAACATATGCTGCATTGAATGGATAAGAGAATTTTGCCTGTGGTAGGTGACACACATCAGTTTTGTAAAACAAACAAGGAGTCTGGTGGCACTTGTGAAATTCTTTGGCAGAGGACATAATGTCAAAGCATGACAGGTTAGGAGTCCTGTAGCTTTGTCACACAAGTTTACTCTCTTTTATGCATTTATATTTCTAGCTTAATTGATTGGGTAAGGAACTCTATTTCCATTGTCTGTAAAAAATAAATTGAATAAGAAATGTTAGGAACAGGAAATAGGCAACTTGCCTAACATTTCTGCCTTCTTTACATGTGTGATCCCTCTCATCCTTCAGAGCTCCTTTAAACATTTTGGAAGATCAAACTTTTGGGGATATTTAGCCAGTTGTATTACTGGGTTAGAGGCATGCCAAGTAGGCATTTCAAATGCTAGGTCTTACAGGTGAGTTCCCAGTAAATGCTCACTACACATAAAAAAATGAGAGAGTCCTTAACAGAGATAAACATACAATCCTTGACCCACTATGTAGCTTTAGCCAGTGTCTATGAATCATTTGAGTCCTTCAACAGAATTGGTATTTACCTTGTTCATGACAAAATCTGTTTATTAATAACAGTATCTGATGTAATCAGTTTTGCAGTGCTTTTACATAATTCCTCCAAATTCCTGCTCCTCAAACACATCCTCACACATTGAAGTCATGTTAGAACTGAATAAGTAAGGAAAAAAATCACTGACTTCTAATATTACTTTCATACTACCATCTGATTTCCATCTTTCCATTATTAGGAGATGAGTCAATGTTAAATGTCAAGAGTAAAATTCCACCTGATTCAATCATCGCTTAATTTCATCTTCTTCAATTTAAACAAAGCCACATACGTCTAGTTTATCTTTAAATGAAAGAAACCTGCCTCCTGTCTGTTTGCTGGAGTACAAGGCTAGGAGGGGACTCAAGATGGAAGGCCTGAAGTGAGAGGCACACACTATCTTTCTGGAAATTTTATATTTGTTATTTCTTTGCTGTTTTTCTTAATTTAAAATAAAAGCATTTACCTTTTGCTCTTTGTTAATCAGAACCCATAAATGCTCAGGCCTCAAGAGCTAGATTTTCAATTCTTTAGCACCTACAACTGAGACTCTTCTCTCATTTAGTGCCAGAGATTCAAGACTTGCTTAGACCTAGAATCATGCACTGTGATAGCTGCGGTCAGATTTTCAAAAGAGCTGAGCTTGCTATAAAATGAACCTATTTGTCAGTCTGACTTCTTATTTTGATTCCTGAATAGAAACTAAGGTCTTTTGAAAACATGCTACTAATCATTCAGTTTCTGGCCCCAGCAACTTCCACATTTTAGGCAGGCATTGGTGCAGTTTTGGGCTTATTCACCTACATGTCCATTAATGTGGTATGTGCCAGCAATGCTCCTCTGCCATGCACGTTGGCCAAACAGGACTATCCTTATGCAAAAGGATAAGTGGACTGTAGTCACGTCCTCACCTCAGCAGGGGTGAGGAACGAGCTGCCCAGAGTTCAAGGCCTTCAACCCTGGAAGGGGTAAGGCAAACACAGTTATAGAGAGTTCAAGGCCTTTAACCCCCAGCAGGGGTAAGGCAAACACCCGGTGGCCGGGATGGTAGCAGGGGAGGGAAGGGGAACACAGGCCCACCCGCTCCACTGCGTTCCAGCCCAGGGCCCTAGCCGTGGCAAAGTCACGTGCCACTGGGTCAGCGGGGCTCCCGCCGAAACGCGCTGACTCACTATTGCCCCTGGGCTACTTCCTTCACCTCTCCCCATGGTACCTGGAGTACATCATCCTTATGGTCTTCCAGGTAGGATCCCCAGGGCATTCCCATCAGGCCCTCACTGTCTTCAGGGGGCAATGCAGGGAACTCAGCCTCCTCGGCCAGTGGCAGTTCCTCCAGGTGACATGGGTCCAGGAGAGCTGGCTCGCTGCCTTCCCCAGCAGAGGGGAGCTCATCCAGGTCCTCCCCAGCATCAGGCTGATCCCCAGGCTCTCTGTGGAGGGAAGCTCATCTAGGTCCTCCCCTGGGTGAGTGTTGTCCAGGGGCACGGCCAACCAGGGTTCCTCCCCCCCACTCTTGTGGGGTGGGGAATCCCGTTGTCCGTCAGGCTGCTCTGGCTCCCAGGAAGGGAGGTCTGTCAGTAGTGGCAGCTACCTTCCTCTATGTTCCCTCCATGGCTGTCTGGTCCGGCCCCTTTTATAGTCCTCCCGCTCCCTTTGGTCCTCCCTTTGGTTCTGGCCCGGGCTACTCTGCCGGGCCTCTTCTGGCCGGTGGGGGGAGTGCGGGCGCTCAGCTACCTCTCGGCTACTAGGTAACTGCTCCCCTCTGCTACATGGACACAAACTGGACATCAAGAATATGGAGGAGAACACTTCAGCCTCCCTGGACATTCATTAACAGACTTGAAAGTTGCCGTACTTCAACAACAACAACAAAAAAATCTTCAAAAACAGACTTCAGTGTGAAACTGCAGAGCTGGAGCTGATTTGCAAGCTTGGCACAATCAGACTAGCTCTGAACAGGGGCTTGGAATGGTTAGCACATTTTTAAAAGTACGTGTCTCTGTTCACACATTCTCTTGCTTTAATCACTGGGTGTGGATAGGCTGTATCTGCCCTCTGAATTGACTTTGCTAACATTTGCCCTCCATCCTTGCATGTGTTTATATATACCTCTTGTAGGAGAAAGTAAAAGGTTAAAATAGAAAAAATAAGTAGAAATGCCCAGGTGTTGGTCTGAGGCCTAACAAAATAATCCAAAACATGTGGCCTGAAGGGAACGGACAGTGAGCCTGAACTGAAAGTACTGATAAGAGACAGGTTGTGAAAGTTCAACTTCATTGAAGTTGGCAAGAAATAAGTGAAATTGCAATAATAAGTATGAAAAATGGCAAAGTGCATGAAAGGAGGCAGCTGTGGAGGTTGGCTTAGTGCCAATGAGCTAAAGGTACAGTTTTGGTTAAATGTGACACCTTGATGGATGGAGATGTCCAGTGATATGTGGACCTATCAGATTGATGGGTAGCATCAAGAAAGGCGTATGTGGACCAATCAAGGTAAATTTGGATCCCAAAGGGGGCAAAGTCAGCAGGCCCAAGTAGGGTATAAGAATAGGAGCCTCGGAGCCCAAACTTCATGCAGCTGAAGGGGGTGACAGTGAATCCTGCTGTCAGTTGAGCTGTTCCGTTGCTTTGAGAGCACCAGTGCTGCCAACAAATCTGTTGATATGGATTGTTTGCCATAGTGCTACATTGCAATAAAGCCTAGCCTGGCACCTTTGTTTCTACAAGGATCTGTGGCCATGCTGGTTTTCTTGATTCCAAACTGATATCCGTGCTGGACACAGAACAACACCAATAAAAACACTGATCTTGCCTGATGTACCTGACCACACTCTGCATGGCGTACCACACCTCTCAATGGTGTTTCCACTTCATGCATTTGACCAAGTGGGTTGGAGACCACAAAAGCTTATGCCTGAAGAAATCTATTAGTCTTTAAATATGCCACAGGAAGATCGGTGGGATGCTTTAATAGGGGTACTTGGTCCTGCCATGAGTGCTGGGAACTGGACTTGATGACGTCTCATGGTCCCTTCCAGTTTCTATGATTCTACACACACATCCCCACATAGCCACACGCACCGACCCACCCCACCCCCCACACCTGGACTATATGTATATATCTTCTTTAAAAGTGCCACAGAACTCCTTGTTTGTTTTTCACATAAGCAAGGTAGGAGTAAAGAACCCCACAAGCCACTTACAATAAGGAATACAGGGAAATAATTTTAGATAAAAAATATATACTGGACAAAATGTATGAAGTCAGACTTTGATCAGCCATGGTCTTGTTGTAACCACTAACACAAGGAAATTTAATGTTCTCTCTGCTTTGTTTTCTGTGTGTGGAACAAACAACTACCCAGCCTCAAGTTGTGCTCCTTGCTTTCATTCCAGATTTTCTAACATTCTTACATGACAGGTGGCATGGTGGGATCTACAGACTTCAGTGTGGATGCTCCCTTGTGATAGAAGGCCTACTGTGTGAATATGTACAAGCAATATACTGACAGCACTTTGCTTTTAGCACTATAACTTATTTTGCAAAGATCCAAAGGGGTAGCCATGTTAGTCTAGTTCAGTAAAACAAACAAGAAGTCCTGTGGCACCTAAAGACTAACAAATTTATTTATTGCATGAGCTTTCATGCAAGAAAATCCCACTTCATCAGATGCTTTGAAGATAGGGAAACTTACATAATGGAAGGAAAACATGCAGGGGAGTTTAAGTCATGGGATCAGGTCACACTGTCTTTAAGTGCCACAGGACTCCTTGTTTGTTTTATTTTGCAGAAACTCTGTAGTGTAGATATGGCCTAAAGTAATGCAGCACAACAAAACCTGCAGCCCAAAGGAAAAGGAATAAGGTGACTTTAAGTCATTTTGTATTCTCTGATGCCTGGGCTGATCTGGAAGCCAGAGTCACCCATGGTAAAACTGAGACAGCACCAGGGAACAGCCTACATTACAGCAAACTATTGTTGGGTACCTACCTATACATAGTAGCAGTGCTCTACAGTCTGCTCCCTTCCCACACTTCCAAGTCTCAATTTAGCAACTGTGAAATCTAGGTTTGTTTAACAGTATGACAGCACAGTAAATATAATTCATAGTTAAAGCAAAACTCGTAAATGTCAGATAAATGGATTTAATCACTGTTTTAGACTTTGTATTCAATGATGCATTTTTTATTTTAAAAAACAGGACAATTATCTTAAATGTTTTGAATGAAAAATATAAATACCATAAGCATTGCAATGCCATTATTTGTCTGCTGGGATCGCCAAAATTTTTCAGTGTTTAAATGGGGTCACACTGAGTAAAAGGTTGGGAACCCCTGACCTACAACCTGATTTCTAATAGCTGGGGCTTTCAGAAAAACCAGCAAATATTGGGAGGCTTGCAATAAAATACCAAGAGATAGTAATATACACACGGAAGGGAGAAGGTGTGTGGGATTAAGAGTGAGGAAAGGTGAAAATGAGGATAAGACAGAGTGGGTGGCGGAGAAGAGGTGGTAGTAAATGAGGGGCATGGAATGAATGGAAGAAGAAGGAGGGAATGAAAGGATTAGGTAGAATAACAAAAGGGGGAGAAAAATGGGAGAGATGGCAAGACCTTGTCACCTTCCAGCTCATGGGATGAAATCTTGGTTCCACTAAAGTCAATGGCAAAACTCTCATTGACTTCAGTGGGGCCAGGATTTCACCCATAAATTTTAAACCTGAGTCTTGGCAGCTGCAGCTGTTGTACATGCTGAAAACAAGAAAGGGAAGAGGCCTCTGATCCCTCTACCGTGGCTCAGAGTAGCAGCAGTGATAAGCATGGGGTGAGGGATGCCTAAAGCACCCAGCCCTGGGCTGGGAAGAACTGCATGCAGTCAAACAACCCTGTAGTTCTGTTCACCAGGCTGGTCAAGCTTGCAGCTAGCCTCCTCTGGTGGTGAAGGATCTCCTGTACAGCAAAGCATGCAGCTGGGTATGTGGCTGTAGGAAACTCTTGCCTTAACATTGGTTCAACCCCACTGAAGTCAAGGGACCTAACTTCACCCCAACAAATCTCTTGTCTACATTTTTTTTCTATAAATGGGGGTATAGCTCAGTGGTAGAGCATTTGACTGCAGATCAAGAGGTCTCTGGTTCAAATCCAGGTGCTCCCTTCATGAGTTTACCTAGAGAGGTGGTGAAATCTCTGTCTTTGGAGGTGTTCAAGGCCCAGCTGGACAAAACTCTGGCTGGGATAATCTAGTATGAGTAGTCCTGCCTTTTTTTTGGCAGGGGATTGGACTAGATGACCTCATAGGGTCCCCTCCAACCTTATGATTCTACAATTCTATTTGTAATACCCAAGAAAACTCCTTCATTGCCTCCTAAATCAAAGCCCTAGAGAGTATATAAAGCTGCTCATATCTAGTGCTCTTTATTTAAAGATAATCTTCAGTACTGAATTTTTAGCTATAATTAAGTATGCAGCAATATAACACTTCCTAATACATAAAATGCAGAAATTTAAAACGGGACTTATCTGCAAATACATTTGGCACTGGAAATCAAACATGGCCCTTTTCCAAAACTTAAATGGAATAATGAGGGTAGGAGGGATGTTTAGGAAATATGCATTACATACGGGGTCATCTGGGATTGCCACAGTTGATTTGCTTCCACTGCTTTGAGTAAATTCATATTTGATGTGTTAAGGCCTGACTGAGTTACAGTGATGCAGAACTAGGTCAAATTACTTTTGAGCTACAATACTTCACTTCTGCACATTTCAGGACGCAAACAAAGGGACCATGTCTTGCTTTATTGACCTGTAGTGTAGATGGTAAGACCATGGCAAAACCTATACTTCACCTTGCAGTTAATGGATAATGCCATCTAGTGGCAAATTAACAAGTACAGAGGTAATGAATCCATCTTGCTGTCCAGGCAGAGTCAGATGATTTAATTAGTGCTCCAAGATGCTGACCACTTTAATATGGAATTACAATTGAAAAGTAAACATCATAGATCTTTCTCCAAATTCTTCACATTAAAGAAGCCTTAAAAATGCATATCTATTTAAGGGACATTTTGTCTTCAAAAACTAATACACCTTGATCTCATTGAACTTGTATTAACTACCAATACAAGATGTGAAATAAACCCTAGAGAATCTCACATGTAGCTGATTTTTTCCTAATTTAATTGTATTTAGTAATTTTATTTATTTATTTTTGGGCATGAAGGAGGAATATTTTTAAGCACATGCAAAAGAACTCAGAGAAATTTACTGATTAAATTTACCAACTAGAACATTCTATAACTCTTCTGAGGCATCTCAGAGTGAATGGCCTTCAACTTTAGAGTGGCTGGGATGGTCATGTGTATATGCTGGCATGCACAAAGGACAGTCAGACTGAAAGATTGTCAAAGAATAGCTATAAAATCAAATACATACTTATATGTTGATGACAGAGTCTTACATTCATACTGAATAGTTTCTTATTCCATTAACACCCTTGTTTAGATCCACAGAGAAAGAGGCTATCCATCATGAGTAAGCTATCAGAATCCACTTGGTAGTTTAACAATGCAAGGCAGATAATACATTTTTACTGACCTTTTCTAAACATGCATTTAGCTTTGGCTATAAATCTCTGCATGTCTTGTACAGCTTGTTTTGATTTTTAGAAGTTAATTCATTAAAAGAAATCCTCACAGGTACATACTTCATGATGTTTTCACATTTAATTAAATGAAAATTAAGTGCAAACTAATCCATAACAAATTAGATTCAGTGGGTGAGTGCTGTCTGCGTAAGTCACACTCTCAGTGTTATCAACACTTATGGTGTTGCTTGCTATTCTTTTCAGATTTTAAAAAGGATGTCAGTGTAGACTACCTAAAGAAATCTCTTCAGAACACTAGCAACAGAGAAAGAAATACAGAATACGGAGGAAGAAGTCTGGTAAAGGTAAATAAATTTGTTAGTCTTAAGTGCCACAGGACTCCTTGCTTGTTTTGGTAAAGCTACTGTATATCTTAATGCACATAATACTTTACATGATTGTATTTCATGCAAGGGTCCAAATCTGCAATCTCTGAGTGAATATCCCAAGTGAGTGAGCCAAAATGGCTATGATCCACAGCAAAGCAAAAAATTTAAAGTAAGAGCCAGGCAGGCTTTTGAACCAATGCCATAAAAAGGGTCCTGGCTCTATCTATTGCTAAGTGACACAATTAAACTTCAGGGACCAGTGGCCCCCGCTGCATATTTCTTCTTAGGAGGACTCTCTGGCTGCCTCAGGAGCAGAAGTGGGGCACACAGAATATCAGTCAGGATCTTCTCTCTCCCTCTCTGATGCTGTCAGGAAGGACGGTAAAACAATCCACAGTCCACGTCGTTAGCCAGGAAGACCAAGTTTGCCATGGTCACTTCTGTACTTCGTGGCAACCTCATCAGCATCTCCAAGGTATCAGATATCAGCACTTCTTTCAAAAGTTGCAGTCCAAACTCATTTATGTGCCTTGTCCATACAGAGCGGCCTGAGTGCGCAGGATTGAACCAAGGATTAAAGTAGGCCAGAATGCCTGCAACACCATGCTGGGGCCCACTATTTTCAGGGGCCAGCATCCCAGGGGCCCTAAAAAATGGAAAACCGAGCCAGAATGCTGCATTCCTGCATGTTTCAGCTGGGCAGGCACCGCTACAAGCTGAATGGACACATGCCTGCCATGCTCTAAAAACAGAAGTAAGATCAGGCCCTGAATCATGAGTAGGCAAGGAAAGACAGAGAGAGTTAATCCAGATAATGAGGATAAAATCATAATTAATGAGACAATAATACCATGCTGATGGAGTTAATACGAACAAGAGAAAAACAAAACATGTATTTCTGTATAATGTGCTGACAAGTTCCAAAGGGGTAGCCCTATTAGTCTAGTTCAGCAAAACAGATAAAGAGTCCTGTGGTATATTTAAAATCTAACGAATTTATTTATCGCATGGCTTTTGTGGGAGAAAATCCCACTTTGTCAGATGAACACTCATGTGATAAATAAACTATTAATCCTTAAAAGTGACACAGGACTCTATAATGTGCTATATCTCAAGAAAAAAGGTACATTTACAGGTAAAAATTCTGCTAGAGTAAAACTGAGATGTCCTGGAAAATGAAATGATAAAGATATCTAGGTCTCTCTGCTTTGAAATGATTTTTCTTTCCTCCTGAATTTGACCTTTTCTGAATTTAAAAGCGTTTGTAAAGAAACGATTTTCCTCCTGTCACAAAAATAGTATCTCTCTGTTCCAACTGTGGTTCGAAGTTGATGCAGCCTGCCAATTCATGTTGCAAAGGGCTGTAACTATGCACCCCAAAATACCCATTTATATGCTGGTGTCCTTACTGTGGAAAGAACCTGACATCTGAAAATAAGATTGCCTGATCTAAGTGTCAGCTTGCAAAAATTAATTACAAGAAATTTAAATGTATTTCTTTTTGCAAATAAGTTCAAATCCCCTCAAAATGCTATGCTTTAAAATAATCATGTGAAAACAAAGTGAAACCAATGGGATTTCTGTGGACAGAAAGAAGGCTGAGAACTCACAATTTGCAGGCTGTTTAAACAGCAACATACTGTGATGATGAAGAAAGGAAGTCTAGAGGGAAGAAAAGAAATTGCTGGCTTCACCTGTCAAATTATCTCCAGCCAGCTGATTAATTGGAAGAGCACTGGCATCTGCTCTACAAAATATCTGCCTGTATTTTAGGCACCTGTGAGCTACAGAAATTGATTTCTTAGTAGATTTCTTTTCTTAGATCATTTGATTAAAATTTGATTGATTTCTTAGCAGCTTGTTTGACTGAAATTTACCCCACCTGGATGGAAACAATTGTTGTATGGGACAATTTTTGCTGTTCTAAGGGGTTTAAAAATTTCCCCATTGTTTAAAAATCCCATGCCTGATGGCATTCCCTCTGAATTTTACAAGGCGTTTATGGAGGTGTTAGGAGATCCTTTAAGCAGCACCTTTGATGCTATTCTATTGGAGGCAGAACTTCCACAATCTGTGAAAACAGCAGCTGTTCTTGTTCTGCCTGAAACTGCAATATAGTAATACCTAATCTTTAAGAAGCTTTTATAGTCCCATATCACTACTGAATCATGATATAAAGATTTTGGCAAAAATACTAGCTACCTCATTACAATCCATGCTCCCAGTTTACGGAAAGTCAGATCAAACTGAATCCACTGAAGTTAGAAAAATGGCAGATAATATTCATGGAATATTTGGTACGATTCATAATGTCAAATAAAAAAAGTCTATTTCTTGTTATCACTTGATAAAGAAAACTAAATAGAATCTTGATTTTGAAGTCCTGTTCCACATAGACATTGGCCCCCAGATGCTTATATGGATACTTATTTTTATACCAGCCCAAATGAAGCTGTGTGAGTGAAAGGGATTACATCTCCATGAGTGAATTAAACAGGTGTGACCATAGTCCTCTTTACTTTTTACATTGTTCACAGACACCTCTGCACACAGGTTAAGGAATATTTTATCACAGGAATAAAGCGTTCAGGGACACAACAGCTTCATGCCATAATGATTTATTTTTCTCTAACACAATCAATTATCTACTATTAATGTCTAGAAGAAAACATTACTTTGGGAAAGCAACAAACTTTAAATTAAACTAAAATATTCCAAATCTGAAACGCTACCTCTGAATATGCCAGACTCTGAGACGTGATTCCTAGAAAGAACATTTGAGTACAAATAAGCAATATGCTCTGTAAGATATCTGAGAAGTCAAATCTCATACAACCTAGAAGGCCTATATGATTCAAATATCAAACCACTGCTTCAGCACATGAAGAAAAGATTTGGAGTACTGGGGAAAGTATGCAATTTCTTGTCTAGGAAGAATAGCACATTCACAATGAGTATTTTACAAAAGACAACCTTTTTGTTTCAAAATCTTTCTATAATCATACCAGCTATAACTTTGTTAGGAATACAGAGAATTTATATGGAATAAGAAAAGATGGAGAATGAGATCAGATACTTGATATAGATCCATTTAACAGGAGACTAGAGGTTCCTAATTTATGTGGTGCTGTCAAGACAGCTAGCTCAAAGCAACAATTGATTGGTGGTGTCCTAATGCAACTAAATACTGGGTGATCATTGAACAACAACAGAAACAAAACAAAACAAACCAACCCCCCCCCACCAAACCAAACCAACCAACCAAACAAAAAAAAACAACCAAAAAAACCCCCCCAAACCCTGTGGCTGTGTAAATATTACTAAGCTGCTATAGATTAATAAAAAGTCACATTTTCCAGAAATGTATACATATCCTTCAGAAAAGCCTACTCTGTGGGTTTGGGATAGAACTAGAGATAATTTTTTTGCTTTGCCAGTGATACAAATTTCAAATAATCCAAATTTTAACGCAAATCACAAACAGGTCTCCTAAAAATTGGGAAAGTTATGGAGCAGGTCCGGTTGACTAGCTGTTCTCCAAAGAAACAATTTTCTAACTTACTAAGGAGCTCAAAACTAATTTTAACTGACCCACTCTCCGGTTACACCAGTTGCCTCAATCTAGACACTATGTACACTAATTAAATAGGAGTGATAGCTTCTGGTGGGTTAGGAAACAAACAAACAAACAAAAATTACAACTACTTTATATCGATCAATCTTGGCAGACAATTCTCCTATCAGAGAAATGTCCATGTGAGACACAGTAGAGAAAGTATTTGGCTTGACACATTATCCTAGGGGAATGGGCTTTGATCTGAAAATGAGGACCTACAACATCAGCTGGTAGCACAACAAAAGGAAATTGCTTTAAATTGGTGTTTCAATGGTACTTCAAACCAATCTGGTTACAAACAGAGAGTGAATTGGAAGAAATTTGGGAGAAATTGTGGGGAAAGAGGTGATTTTCTAAATATAAAGTGGAAATGTCTTGTCATTCAGGAGTATTGGAGTGTGATTTGTAACCAGGCATTAGAAACTGTTGGATATTTATTACCAAGTGACCATTTTGATAATCTTCCTGGGGCTTCCTAGTAGAAATAGTCACATACAAACAAATGAAGAATTAATCGAATTGCTCATCTGCAAATAATGCTAGAATGATGATAGCCTCTCACTGGGGGAAAAAAGCAGGGAGGAATGGTTAAAAAAATGAAAAGTTGTTGTAATGGAAAAATCATTGTATCAGTTATGCAGCCACCAAAATAGACATAGGAAAATTAGATACTTAGCTATTTGGTTAATCTTAATTCAATACTCAAACAAAGTACATTCACTTCCAAAAACCCCAGTATACCTGTACATTTTTTTGGGAATATTAACATTTTAGAGACAAGCTTGGTTTGACAAATATGACTGGAGTCAGTAGTTTCACTCACTTTAATAAAATTATCAGAAACAAGTCCTGGTGGTGGAAAGAGATTCACTCTGTCAGAAGGTAACTTCCTACTAAATAAAGAGTTGCTTACCATAAATAATGTTTCTTTAAATAAAAAGTTTGATAAGCTCAGTGTTGTAATGATTAATATTTTATTGTTGAACATTGTATGGCAATGACATATAAACGTGTTAAAGTGTGCTAAATAAACTTTCCGAAACCACAAACTCAAAAACCAAACAGACTTAAAAAACCATTTCCCCAAACTCTATTACATTTCTGCTCCTTTAGGAGTGACACTTTGCGTTTTCATCCTTCCTTCATTACTGCAGTGGCATGTACTGGTATTTGGGGCTCACACTTGACAGGTGGTTTTTTGTTTGCGTGATGCCGCATCAATATCACACAGAGGGAGAATGAACGGCTATCTGATATTACATGTCATTCATTTTACACAGAGGTCACAGTGCTACATGCCACTGGGGTCATTAGTTTAAGATGTGCTTGTTATAAGTGACATTTCATATTCTGAAGGAAAAGACACTTGCTTCTTTTTGCTCCAGAATGACAACTTTACTACATGTCCTTGTTTTATATTTATTTGCAAAGATTAAAAATGCCAAGGAAGAGAGAATTTTTAGGCCTTGAGATGATTGAATCCAACACCAACACAAGAGGAAAGATGTAACAATCAGCTTACAGAGAAACCTAAACGGGTAATTTGAAGAATCTGTTTTGTAGCTTCAGAAATTAATAGCTGTGAAGAATCATTGTTTTAACTTTAAATTTTCCCGATTATAAAAATCAAATGTAAACTGGTGAAAGTTTAAATCCCAGACAGAAAGGCCTGGGAGAGTGACCACGGTTAAGGGATTTAGACACATTTCCATTAATTTTAACAGATAAAATACAGCTAGCTATCTAACAAAGACAGTGTTTAAAATCTCAACCTCAGTCTCTTCAGCTATGTCTACACTTAGATTGCTAAATTGAATTAACTTAAATTGAACTAATTAAACCAAACTACTAATCGTTAAATCGAATTAACATAGTTCCACTAGAAACCCAAATCAAACTAGATGTCCATGGATGAGACTTGCTAGTTTGATTTAGGTGAGGGGCACCATAGGAGGAGGCAAGATGGCCCCCAAGAAGGGCTGTGCCCCCACTCAATACAGAGGAAAAGGAAAGAACCCTGGGAGGAAGAAGGACAATGCTTGTTAATTTGAACTAATGGTTAGTTCGAATTAAGACGGCTACACTGGGTTAAATCAAACTAATAAGTTTGGAAAGAACCCTGGGAGGAAGAAGGACAATACGTGTTAATTCGAACTAATGGTTAGTTCGAATTAACACGGCTACACTGGGTTAAATCAAACTAATAAGTTTGATTTAACCATCGTTTCAAATCTAAGGGAGGTTTTATAATTTCAGTAAAAAAACAACAAGCAGTTGTGTGGCACTTTAAGACTAACAGATTTATTTTTTGCATGAGCTTTCGTGGGAGAAGATCCCATCTTCTCCCACGAAAGCTCATGCAA
>ML681984.1:17906535-18000846 GCA_007922195.1 Podocnemis expansa | reverse complement strand
GAAGATGGGATCTTCTCCCACGAAAGCTCATGCAAAAAATAAATCTGTTAGTCTTAAAGTGCCACACAACTGCTTGTTGTTTTTTTACTGGACTAGACTAACACGGCTATCCCTTTGGAAACTTTATAATTTCAAAATGACCTTTCCTGATTTCAAATTGAGGGAGGTCCTTATTTTGAACTAAGGAAAACTAGTGTAGCAATGCAATACTTTAAATCAAATTAATCATCATTAATTTGATTTAAAATGTAAGTGCACATATAGACATCTTCCTATCCACAGAACAGGTACAGCACGGGCAGCAGGAGTGCAAACTTCCTCATATTGTTCCCAATCCTGGCCCAAAGAGACTATTTCTAGGAGTAACAGGTTAAATCAGTCATCATGGCTCATTCAATCCTTGCTCTCTTTGCTGAGCACACCAACAGGAATTCCAATTAGTCAGCTGTTGTGGTGACTTTTACAGGATGGTTGCCTACCTGCCCATTGGCCACAGGACTGATATATAGTTTTTGCTTCAAACATATCTTCCAAGCCTGAACGGGCTGCCACTCCTTGTTGTAGACTGAAGACAGAGACATACTGATGTAAATAAAAAATGAGCACTCTCCTTTAAATGTCAGGCTGGAGCCATCTGACAGAAGCAAAGGAATAAAGCAGCCATGCTTGTACTACCATTTCTGATTCTGCAAAACAGTGCATTTGAGAAATACCTGGTCTTTGAGGTCTCAGTATTAAGATTCCTGATTCTGCAAGACAGTGTCTTTGAAAAATAGGATGCCTGGTCCCCAGAAAGAAGCAATTTTTCTCAATTTAGGAGATGCATGAGACACGACCTTGCACACAAACTTGGCTGAATGGTAGTAGTATTGACTTTACTGCCACCTCTTCAAGCACAATTAAATTGCAACTACTGAACCAGTCCATCCATTCTCCTACTGTGGGGCTGTATAGAAGCATTCTTAACTTTTCTTAAGTGGGGTCTCATGCTGCACTCGGGATGTCAAGCAACCTGGAGCATTTATCAGCAAACAACATCAAAACTCAAACAAATTTCACTCTCTGGAGTCTGTGTATGCAGCATTGTGCTTTGCTAATTCCCAGGAAGGTGTTCAACCATGTGTGTCAAAAGGAAAAGGAATTCTTGTAACTCTAGATTGGACGCAACAACTCCCAAACGGGTATAATATATAATGCTACTCTGGAACTTGCTTACAGTTAAGATAGAGATAGTTCAACTCCATTTAGAGTGAAGTAGAATAATAAACATTTTGCACTTCTAGAGTGACCATTGTGCCACAGAATGACCACTGTTTTACTACGCACCTCCATCAGTTCTACCAATAGAAACTTTTACCAGGAGTGCTCAAATGCTCCAACTTTTTCTTCTCCATCGGTACCATAGGCTGTTTGTCATCCATTATTGTTTCTTTTGGTGTTAGGTAACAGAGAGGCTGTAACTCAGAGATCTAGGCCACCCTACTGCCAAGAGATTATTCACAATCTTAAGGTAAAGGTCTACTTATATGAAGAATAAGTTGGATGGGCCTAATACAGCTTCCATCAAAATCAATGAGATTCCACCTACTGATTTCAGTGGGAGTTGGATTGGGTCTCATGTGAAAAAGAGTTAGAATCCAACCGACTTATTTTTCCTTTCAATGGAATCAAGGGGTGAATAAGAAAGAAAGAACCTCTGAAAACCTGGACCCATGCAGACAACAAGCAATCTAATAAACAAAAAAAGAGAACTTATATTCAGCTACTGTCAGTCCATTGCTATGGTGCAAGGACCTGAGTGACTTTTCATTGTTTGAGATCACCTTATTGTGGACACCAAAATATCATTAAGATCATAAGCAATACCAGCTGTGAACAAGTTTCTATGAAGAAGTATTCCACATGCAAGTCACAGTGTACTTGAATCTCTCAGCAATCTGTGGAGGCTGCTTCTGATTTATGTATTGTGATTGTTTTTGTATTCTCTCATTTCATGGCCAGCAAAGATGAGGGAAAATATGAAGAACCTTTGAGGGCCAAGATACAAGCCCTTAAATAATACAACTCATAGGAGAAAAGTCTGCCCTTGATTGTTAAACCTTTTCCATTTGCTAAAAAACTCACAGTCCCTGTAAAGGGGGTCTCACACAAATCAAATAGCTGGTTGGCAACCAACTTGAGAACAGAACCTAGGTATCTTAAAACTCCTGATCTATTGTTTGATCCACCGGAACACACTGCCTCCATGGGCTATAGGGGATGAAGCCCTTGAAAGGGTCAAGAAAAGTACAGGGTGCCAGTGGTTTGGGAAATAGCACGTCATCACAATAATGAGTCAGCCTCTGTTTCCTAGTAGCTAGGCTGGATACATAATGAGTTGAAATGAGATGCCCTGCTTGACGAGAGAAACTTCACTATGGAACTTCTTCATGTTTTGGATTTTGATCTGCTAGAACAAAACAGATTCCTTCCTCCCACTCCACCAAGCACAGAGTAAGAAGGGCATGGCAAAATATGAGGGTGAGGGAAACATTTAAAAGACAACGTTCATCCCTTCCTTAGCTTCCTGCTCCTTTACTTACCACTAAGACCATAAACGAACACAAATAGGTACCAAGCCCCTGCCATGAAGAGCTTACAGCAACAGCAATTGAGGATAATTAGTGAAAGGAGAGATGCAAGGAAGGAGAATGAAGGTACTGAAGATAAGACCATGTGCTTACATAGGTATCTAATGAACAGTTCATGAGTTTTGAAGGGCCCAAATCATCTGAAAAGCATTGCTTTTGTTTATTTTACATTAGATTAGCTGTCCCTAAATACCTAGCCATTGATTACTTGTGGATACAAAAGCAATATTGCATCTTGGGTAGCAGCTAATGGGCTTTGCTAGTTTGTCTCTCTGTTTATAAGAAAAATCCTTCAGTTTGGAGTTTGGAAAACTGCTTCCAACTGAAACTTCTTCCCCAGTACAGAACAAAACTGAAAAACTAATTGGTTTATGAAGGGGAGGAGGAGAGATGGAGGAATGCTAAGCCTATCTACCAACCTGGTAACAAGATGGATGTTAATTGGCCACCTGCAAATCTAATAATGGAAGAAGTATTACATACACATGTAGACCTCTCAAGACATATTACACTGTACAGTACACGTGTATGCTCTCAAGCAATATTGGCAGGGATGAGAAACAGAGGACACCTCCTTTGGTCAGCTTACAGTACGCTGCCCCATCTTCTCAGGAGAACAGAGGCCTGTGAGGAAGAAGGAGCTACTGGTAGATTTTGAACAGAAGAGGCTAGAAAAAGGAAGTCAGCAGGCTGAGCCAATACCATTTTTCTCAATGGGTAGTGTAACCTTTATGTCGAAATGTTCCCAGTCAATATTATGTTGTTAAATATAAGGTGCAATACAATCCAATTTCGTCTTTAGATTCAAGCCTCTAGAACATGTATTTAGTTGACAAACATGTGGTGACACTTCAAATGATACACCCAGTTTACTAAAAGAAAAATAAGTAGTTAAGCAAACAGGCACACAATTACTATTGACCAAATGCTATTGTTACACTCAAAGATGAAATGGTGGATCATTGGGTGATCAATTCAGTGACAGCAGAGTGAAATGGAGCCTTATAATCCTGGAACCTAATAGTATCCTTTGGATGCTAATTGACACTCACCCACAATGTAGCACAACTTCTTCTGTTATTAGAATGCTAATTCATTTTAAACTGCTCTTTACCATTATATTTCTGCAACTTGTTTATTTCTGTTTTACATTATACATTATTTAAATTGAATCTGCACTAATGTTCTTCCCATGCTATCAATACAGATGGCATTTTAATACAACATTCACACTTCTCAAAAAACATTACTTGCTTAACCTGGTAACATACCTCACTGAAACCCAGGGGCATCGCTGGTGATGGGCTTACAGGGCTTGAGCCCTGAGTCCCAGCACCGGAGCCCTGGGTCTTTTCCTGGCCAGGGGCGCTCCTGCTTAAACCAGTAATAACACAAACCTGAATCATGCCTTTGGTAACTCTTACTTTATTATAACACTCTGTCTCTAACATATCTCTGACCTTTGTCCACAACAGCAACTTTGCTTTCCCATACCCTGCTATACTTAGGCTAACTTAGGCCCAAAATCTAACTTCTACTTATTTCTTAACCTAAACTATCCTATATGAGAAAGATTAGAGTGGACCAAGCAGTTCAACCTAACTTTGCTCCCTTCTTTGCAAAAATGGTGCCTGCTCAACCTGTTGGCTGACCTCTCAGCTCCCAGCTAAACACTAGCATGCACTTCTGTCACCTTGGAAGGCCACCACTCTTTGGACAGGAAAAGAAAAGCAGAGCACCCAGAGCTGCTGATAGAGAAGGAGCAGCAGAGGTGAAGCCAAGCAGCCTACATCAACTGTACTAAGCAGGGAAAGGGACTTGAGTTTGGGGGGCTGCAGAAGTTGTACTGTTGAGCATTGTTTGACATGGAGGGGCATGAACTGAACTGGGAGCTGCTGAAACAGGAAATCACTCCTCCCCCAAATTCCCCTCTTCTGATGACTCACAAGAAGCCCACATTGGGATCCTGTCCTCACCCTGGCAAAGGCCACTCTGGGCAGGATCTCTCCCCCAACTCTCTGCTTCTCACCATCAGCCAATTTGCAAAACTGAGAAATCTTAAGAACAGATTTTAATGAAAAACAAACATTATGATCTATTGCCAATGGTGTGATGTAGCAAAATGTAGGCATTCTTTAGTCAAGTTGTTTGTTGCAGATGTCAATGGTTTGTGTCTCACATTAGCCGGTGCCAAGGCTGAGAAGTACAAGGACATAAGCCTCTAAAACACCACCTACACTCCTTGTACGGAGCTGCTTAAATATTAGAAAAACCTCTTGTTGACTATTTTATATGTATGACTATTTTTTTAAACAAATAATTAAAAAGTTACTCGAGTTAAATATTGATGAAAAAAATAGCCTTCATAGGGTTTCGTGGTCATGCACATTAATAGAGATCTCACAACTGGAGCAAGAGTACGAAGTAAGGATGAAAAGGAAATGAAGGTGAAGGGATTCAGGATCTCAGGACCTTGCTTCGAGTAGATGCAGGCGCAATGGAACGACATGCTTGGACATCCAACAATACTACGCCTTCTCTCCACAGCCCCATAAAACATACTACTCGACAACACTGCAAAAGCACCAGCTAGGTATTTCAGCTAAATAATAGCATTTCATATGCTTCTATGAAAGTTTTAAACCATCAGCTTGCATAACAACCCTTTATGTTTACTGAAATGTAGTTTTCCTATTTAATTAATTTATGTTTTAAAGTACAGTTGAATACATCTTGAGGATTAGCATCAAGGATTAAGAGATACAATATAGATTTAGGCCATTTGGATATTCCTATTTCAACAAATATCCCCAAACAGGGCCTATTAAACCCTTAGAGAACTTCTCTTTCTAATGAAATTCCCTACTACAGGAAGCATGAAGCATCTCCCCCAGAAGCTGTTAGCTTAAAATGTAAGGTGTGTGTTTGTGCAAAGTCTCAGTTAACTCTCACTGACCTTTCTGTATTCACCACATATGATTACCACCAAGACTAATGAAGGAAAATGCTATGGGGATACAAATATCTGTTTGGTCATTGCCAACAACCAGGACTTCTTGTTTGTTTTGCTATATGACAGAGTTATTGTTCTTTGGCAAAGTTTTTTTTCCCCAGCAAACCCTGTGAGTTTTTAAATGATGGTCAGTATTTCTTGTGTTCCTCTGCCACATCTCAGACTAGAGAACTGAGCACAGGCCTGAGGATCAGGAAGTGTCAAATTCAGACTAATTCGCTGCTGACTTGCCATGCACATTTAGGGACGTGTTTTAGGGCAAGATTTAGATGCATGCCTACCTACCACCCACAGCCCTCCCATTCATGAATGATTGATTTGATTTTTTGGCTCATCTCCCAGCTATCTCCCATTTGAGGTCTCCCACATAAAAAGTAAGTACACAAAATCAGTGGATATTTTTGGAAATCTGGGCATTAACCACACTGTGCCTCAGTTTCCCTATCTGTAGCATGGGAAGTAACTCTTCCCTTCTTAACTAGCATGCTACAAAGACTAGTTAATGTGTATAAAATGCTTTGAAAACATAAGGCCTGTTAAGTGTGTCAGCTTCTCCCCTTGATAAGAAAAGACTGCAGTTATTGAATTAAGTTCCAGAGGGGTAACCGTTAGTCTGTATATAGCAAAAACAATGAAGTCCTGTAGCACCTTAAGGACTAACACATTTCTTCAGACTTAAGCTTTTGTGGGCTGCAACCCACTTCGTCATGCATCTGACAAAATGGCTTGCAGCCCACAAGCTTGTGCCTTTAGGGTGCCACAGGACTTTTGTTATTTCAGTTACTGAATAACTCCTGTCCACAAATAAATGTTAGGGAACATCACAGGCCTGAAAAGATGAAGCCTGTGGTGGTTATAGACAGGCATAGGGGCCGCCAGGGATGGTCTAGGGACGGGGAGGCTGTGGGGGTGACAAAGGGCAAAACACCGGGAATGCTGGAGGGCCAGTGATGGGGATAATTTCCTCAGCCACTGTCAGTGGTGTCACCGGCGCTGGGCACAGGGGGCATGTGCCCCGAGTCTCAGTGCCAGGGCCTTGCGGGGATCCAGAACCCAAGCTGGGGATCCAGGACTGAGCCGCCCATGGTGGTGGCTGGCTTACCCGGCTCTGGCTGGGGATCTGGGGCTGGGCTAGCAGTGGCAGGAGCCCGATCTGGGCTCTGCCTTGGGTCTCAGACCCGGATTAGGGCCTGGGGTCCCAGACCCGGATTAGGTCCTGGGCCTTTTTCCGGGGCAGCGTTGCTCCTGGCTGCTGTGCAGGAATGTCACTGCCCTGCGAAAAGACCTGGGGCACGGGCACGGACCCTGCCGCCGGCTGCAGCCCCCGCCTCTGGCCCCGATTCTGTGCCCAGTCCCAATCCAGCCTTGGGCACCTGCGGCCGCCAGCCTGGCTCCAGATCCCTGGCCGGGGCCGGGAGAGTCGGGCGCCACTGTGGGCGGTCCGGCCCGAATTCCCAGCCAGGGCCGGGAGCAGCAGGCACGCTGCGGGCAGCCTGGGCGCAGACGTCCAGATGCAGATTGCGCCGGGAGAGGCAGGGGCTGTGCCAGACACTCGGGGCGCTGGTTCTGGGACTCGGGGCACGTGCCCTGCGTGCCAGCGACACCCCTGCTGCTGTGCAGTCCGAGCCCGCCACTAACATCTCCTCCTCTGGGATGCTTCCCAAATTTCTTGGGGCATAAGCTTGCACCCCCTGCGTGCCCGAAGCAAGCGGCGCCCCAGGACTGCGGCTGCTTTTGCTGTCCGCAGACTAACCCGGGCTCTGCCCCAGCAACAGGCAGGCGGGCGGGCGGCTCCCGATTCCCCCCCGGCCGCCGCCCGTCGGTCTGGCCGGGGCGGCTGCTCGCCGTCGGTCCGTCCCCCGGCTCCGCCTCCCGCGCTGGAGGCTCCGCGCTGCCCCGCCGCCTGCTCGCCCTCGCCCAGCCATGGAGCCGGCCGGGCCCCCGGAGCCCACCGTCCTGCCGCCGCCCCAGGAGCAGCTGCGGGTCGCGGAGAGCGGCCCCTGCGGCCAAGGGCTGGAGGACAGAGGTGGGTGAGCCCCGACCCCGCCGTTCCCGCTGCAGCCGCGCCCCACGGGCACCTGGCACCCGGCTGGAGGCAGGCACCTCTAACTTCTTTCTGCCCCGGGCTGGGGTGGGCAAGGACAAGCGGAGAGGAGGGGGCGGATGAGCGGGGTGGGGGGCAGCCCTCCCCAAAAGCCCGGTGGGTGCCGGGGGCTCAGCTGCCAGGAGCTGGTGGCTAAAGACATTTGGGGTGCTGGGTCATGGGGTGCTGCTCCCAGCCATGCCAGCTGCAGCTCTTCAGACCCCCTCCTGCACCTCACATTTCCCCCAAGCTCCCCCGTTCTGCTTTTTCTTCCCCATTCCCCTAGCTGCAGAGTGTGAGGGCATGAGCATCTTCCCCAAGGTTGGCTGGGCTTCCTAGCCTATTGGAGCAAATTAGAATTGGTACCCATTTTTACCTGAGGCTTCTTTGCTTTCATGGCCAGAGGCTGCACAATGGGATGCGGATCCATGACTGAGGTCCCTGGGTGCTATAATGCAAATTAATAATAAAATACTGTTAGGATAGGGAAAGGGTAGACATCTTGACAGAGGGCAGCGTTTGGCTTCAGCTCCACTAGGAGTAATGGGAATCAACCACTCATTTTGACTAAGGTCAAAATTTAAAAGTTTTGAGAGCAGGAATTGAGAGAGCTA
Source organism: Podocnemis expansa (assembly GCA_007922195.1). Taxonomy (NCBI): domain Eukaryota; kingdom Metazoa; phylum Chordata; order Testudines; family Podocnemididae; genus Podocnemis; species Podocnemis expansa. The sequence goes on along the minus strand of ML681984.1, from coordinate 17,992,506 downwards.
AGCTGGAGGAACTAGTTCACCCATCTTCGAAGCATCTGACAAAGTGGGATTTTCTCCCACGAAAGCTCATGCGAAAAAGAAATCTGTTAGTCTTAAAGTGCCACACAACTCCTTGGTTTTTTTGCTGGACTAGACTAACATGGCTATCCCTTTGGAAATTAAATTCTGTAGCCACCACCTCCGATAAAGAGGTTTGATCTAAAATGCTTGTTATAAAAGGTCAAGGCTTGCATCTTAGCAAACAAGGGAGATTTGGAGAAGAGTCCCCAGCTGAACTGGTCAGTGGTAGGAGTAAAGAGGAAAGAGCCAGGGAGTGGACTTGCTGTATGTCTCCTCGTCCCCACCCTATCTCAGGCACATGGAATAGCCCCCATCTCCAGTAATTCCAGGAAAAGTTTCAGTCTGATTTTCAGTTTTTTAAAATAATGTTGATAGTGTGTGTTTTAGACTGCACTTTTTACCATTTCCCTTTCCAATAAATCCTAAATGCAGACACAGTCATATAGCTGTGAATCTCTAAGTTAGTCGGGATCAGTAATTTTTCAAGTACTTCTGAGGGTCCTTTTGCATTTTGTTGTCAAAAAAGATCACTGAAGTATTTGGAAAAAAAAGTTCTTTAAGGGCTTTATTCAAAGTTAATGATTCTCTTCATGGATTCCAGTTGACTTTGGATCAGGCCCTTGACTGAATTTTGAAATCGTACAGTAGATTTTTTTCTCAGTTAAAAACCCCAACACCGTAGTATTTAAAATGTGACATTGTAAAAACGCTCTTTTAGTCAAATTTAAAAAAAAAATTCTGGTAAAACATGATGTAGTAAAAATACCCTGGAATCACCTCATAAATATCTTGTGTTCTGAAATAGTTGGGAAGGATTCCCCCTGGCCTCTTATTTAATTTAAAAACTAATTTATTTTTTATGAAAAATATGTATTCAGCAGGTGAAACATCATATCAAATGTACAAAATTCAATACATTTAACAATGCACACTCTTGACATTAGGGATGTTTAGGTATTACGTCAAATTATTGTTTTCAGCAAAATTATTCAGCAATTCAGTTTCAGGGTGGAGAAACCTTGACACTAGCTGCAAGCTTGTCATTTTGTAGCAATGCAGGTCATTTTTAAAGGTGGTCTAAAATGTGCTGTGGTCAGTTAAAATTAAACGTTGTTTTGTAACATGCAGTGAAAAGATCAAAAGATCTCCCTCGTTAATCTGTTTGCTGTATGTAAATTAATGGGCCAGTATATCCTGTAAATGAATTTTCATGCTGTGTGTTTGGTAGCTGCATGAATGTGCGTTGTGTATATGTTTGCATGCAGTCCCTTAGGACTCATTAAAATGAGATGGTGCTTCTCGTGGGGAAAAATTGTAAATACATACAAGTAGGTGAATTAGTTTTAGGAAGGAAGGAAAAAAAAGTTACATCCTGCTAAACAGGAGTATATCAACCATTCTTTAACAAAATACCTTACAGAATACATCCCGTACCAGGAGTGTTTTTGATTTTATGAAATTAAGGAACTGAATTTTATGCGGCAGGGGACACTAAATAATAATTACCAATAAACAGGGGCTAGCTATGAGTTTATTTCCTTCTTTTTAGCTAAGATTCTCTGTGATTGATAAACATCTATTGTGTGCCTTGGTCTTCGTGGCTGCAGCTCTTTGTTACCTGGAACTGGATGATGTATTTAAAGAAAGAGAAAAGCAGGAATGAGTGTGTCATTCCACCTTATATTTATTTAATCTTTAAAGCCAAAATGAGCCACAAGCTTTGCATCTGGGCATAATTTAAATCTTAAAGTAGAGCTGTTAATAGCTCCTGGAAAAAAAACACCAAAAAAACTGAAGAGAGATTTCTTTTTATGGTTATAAAACTAGAACAATGAAATCTCACCTTTATTTCTAGACCTGTTCTTAGGCGTTAGCCCTGTAAAAGCCACCATTGAAATTGTTCACCTTTATTGGCAGTGCATGTGGACAGGCCTGAATGGATGTGGAGGAGGAATTACCCTCTCCGTGCAATGGTCTTTGTAGGCAGATTAAGTAGGAAATTTGTATTGTTGCTACCCGTGCCAGACCTGTTCTGTGAGTAAACAGAAGAATCAAAGCCTTAAGGGCTATCAGTTTGGTAATACAAAAAACATTTAATTTGTGTTGAAAATAAACAAAATTTAAACATAAAAATTAAGAAATATGATATAAGGCCAGATTGTTTTCATATACAATATTGCTAATTATTTCATATACAAGTGTGTAGCTCCCCTGGAAGATAATTAGAGTTGCTTGCATGTATTTAAGGGCAAAATTCAGTACATTCAGAATTTAATAATTATGTGTAAAAATACTGTACAAACACTAAGTAATTAACTCATACAACACCCTTGTGAGGTATCCTAGGCAAATATTATCCCTGCTTACCAGGGGAAGCTGAGGCAGTGAGATTAAGTGATTTTCCCAAGGGGCCATGCTGAGTTAGTCATAGACTTAAGATTTGGACTAGGAATTTCTACTGGCTATCTTAATTTTCAAGCCACTGAACTATGTTGTTGCTCATATTTATAATACCTTAGCTTCACAGATTCAAAGCCCTACATTAGCTTCCCTTTTCAAACACATTTGTTTTCTGAAAAAAATGACAGATAACCTGGAAGAAGCATCAAAGAAGCCTGGCTGGCTTTTTCATTTGTTAAACAAAATATTTCAGAGCTCATGGGTGAAAAATTTTGATCAAATTTTATAGTTTCTGCTGAAAAGGAACTTTTTAAAGAAATTCATTAAATGACTCATAATTAGGGATAAAAAGACTGGGGGAGAGAAGGTGTGATATTTAAATTAAAATCACTTTTTAAAGCAGTGTGAGACAATAGCTGAAGGAGGGTGTGGAAGACTATCACTATTTTTCTGATTTTTAAATTGAATCGTTAGCTGGGGATTAGGATGTGGAGGGTTTCCACAGCTGGAAAATCGGGTGAAAGGCAAAAACAATTTAAGATGTAGGACTCAATTCTACTCCTACTGAAGGGAATGGAACTTTTCTATTGATTTCAAGAAGAGCAGGATGAGGCCCTAAATTCCTCTCTGATGTCCTTTTATGTGAGAATAGTATGCGTTTGCAGGACAATGGATGTTATGCTCAAATAGAGAGATAAGGTAGGTGAAATAATTGGACCAACTTCTGTTGATGAGAGAGACAAGTTTTCAGGCTACATAGGGCTCTTTAGCTCTCATATGTCTTTTTCCCCCCTTAGTGGTGTGATGGTAAAATACATCTGCTCCAGCTTTGATGCTTCATTTGAGCACTGCATTTTAATGCTTCAGCAAGTTAACATCTCAGGTGTGTGAGCCTGGTGAAAGTAACATTCAAAACTGACTTTTTGTATGTTCTTTTAGCTGGCTCTGTTTTGGAATGAAGACCAAATCCCGAACCACAGACATCAATTAAAGTTTTATCATTAACCTAACAAGGTGCAGGATCAAATCCTTAATGTGGACCTGTATTGCCAAGCACTGAGCTACAACTGAGCATGTCTACCTGGGGATAAAAAAAAGTCAGTTCAGCTGACTTGAGCTCTGGGGCTAAAACCTGAGCCGCAAGTTCTACACAGCAATTTTTAGTCCTGCAGTGTGAGCTTCAAGAGCTTAGTTCAGAGGACCTGGGCTGGGCCAGATGTGGATGCAGGGGTTAAAGTATAATTTGGCAGGCCCCGGAACCCTCCTAAATTTCCAGGCCCCCCTCACACAGGTCTGGGCCTCCTTCACCCAACCCAGCTATGGCCCCCAGCATGCCTGCCCCCCCACCCTAGTTACAGGCCCCCCACACCTGCCTCCTTACCCCAGCTACTGCCCCGCAAATACCTGCCCCCTCCACCCCAGCTACTGCCCCCAAAACACCTACCTCCACCCCAGTACTGCCCCCAAAACACCTACCTCCACCCCAGTACTGCCCCCAAAATGCCTGCTCCATAGACCCCTCTTTCCATATGTCTTCCTCAATTCCCATTCCCTAAGTTCCCTGCCCCATGTCCCTACTCCAGCCCTCCTAACCCTCCACCCCCATCTTCACTCCACCCTCTTTAGCCCCCCACACCCTCTCCACACCTCCCCAGCCACCCTCAGTCCCCGTTGCCCCACTCCACCCCTTCAGCACCCCCAACCCCTGCACACCTCCCCAGTCCTCCCCTTGCGCCCTTTCCCTGCCAGAGCCTGACTGTCTCCAACCCCCAGGGCCCTGTTACCTGCGCTACTGAGGAGTCAGGCCAGGGCGGCCTGGGGGGAGCGAGGTAGGTTGCGGCGCTGGCCGGCCAGGTGGCCAGCGAGGGGGGACACGGGCCCAAGACTGGGCCCCGGCTGTGTGTGCCGCCTGGGCCCAGCAGGAAGGGGCAGGGCTGCTGCAGGCCCTGGGGAAGGGGGAGGGAGTGGCTGGGCTCACTCCATCCTGCAGTCGGTTCCCTGAGCCAGCCCTAGGGGAACACGGCAGAAAGCAGCGTTCTGGCCCATTCTTTTTATCTTTAGGGGGCCCCGGAGCCCTGCGTTCTGGTGCGTTCCCCTATTTTTAGGGGGCCCCAGAACGCTGCTGGGCTAAAGTAGGGGGCTCCGGAACACTGTTCCGGTGCGTTCTCCTTTACTTTAAGCCGTGTGGATGTGTCCCCCTGTAGGCATACAACAGGGAAGTTACTGTGAATCTGTCTTTAGTTGTCTGAAGACTGCAGTGCTCTTCTGGATGGTAAGAATGCATTTAATACTCTTTCAGGTGAAATGTAAACATTAGGGCCAAAACACATTTTTCTTGCTCACTCAAGCACTCCAGTTAGCTTCATTCACCTGAATTAAGTGAGGTGAGTAGAATTTGGCTCCTGCAGTACTGTATGGGATATGTAAAATTATCTGATTGGTCCTGATTTGACACAGTTGTGTTTTTAAAAGGAGTAATGTAACGTTCACACCTCTGTGTGTATTGCCTTTATCAGGTTTGCTAGAAAGCAGTACAAGGCTAAAACCTCATGAAGCTCAGAGCTACAGAAAGAAGGCATTGTGGGTTTCGTGGGTTTCCATCATCGTCACACTGGCTCTTGCAGTGGCTGCCTTCAGTGAGTATTGGGAATATTTAAAACTTTCATTGTAGATCTCTTGGGTCTGCAGGGTGCTTATAAATTAGTAAAACAACTCTTCTGTTTCCCCCCTGCAGAGGACAGGGTTGTTGAAAGTCAGAGAAAAAACTAGGAGACTGATTCCTGTTAGTATTTGTTGTGTGGAAATCTGTTAATTTTACAGACTAGTATTAAAAAAAAAGATATTATGCAGTGGATTGCTTTTAACCACTGGAGGTCAAACATGACAAGTCTAGACCTACCTGAAGCTTATATTTGGAATGCTCTGAAGTTGGAGATTAAATGTAGTGAGGAGATGTATAATTTCTCTTAGGCTGACAAATACCAGAACACAAAGCTAATTTAGGGGTGTGAAATCCCAATCTTTTTAAATAAGACTGTCTTCCTGGAGACAAATTTAGTGACATCTGCCTGGTGGTAATTTTCCTACCAATAATTAAAAGAAAATTAAAACTATCATGTGAAAAATTGAGTTGTGGGTTTCTTTTTTTTTTTAATTTATTTTTTGCTGAGTAAAAGTGTCTTTATTTAAATGTGTTAAGAAGCACTCTTTACCCCCCCCCCTTTTTAAGATAAGTCAATTACTAACAGTTCCTTATCCTAATAATACAGTGCTCTTTATTTAATTTTATGGACAAAACAAGACACATCATGGGACCTAAACCACAATTTTTTGCAGTGAATAAAGAATAAGTTAGTTCACTTTGTTTGTTTATTTAGAGCCCTGAATGTTTACTGCTCATTAAAAAGGAAAAAGCTCTTTGCTTCTAGCTAGAAGACAGGAGGCTTCTGAGATGCTCAGAATGTCACCCTTCATCTTGGAAAAGACAGACTTGTATTTTCTGGGAGCTGCAGCAGCATGTGTTTTATTATTCTAATTTACAATGTTGGATCTGCTGCTGGAAGTTGGTGTCAGCTCCCAAGAGGGATTATTAGAATCTGACCAAATGGTCTCTGCAAAACTCAGCATATATTATTTGAAACTACTTATTTGGGAAAAAAAAGCACAATAATTTGACTTAAAAAAGGGAACATTTAAAAGCAGTATCTAATGCATCATAGAATAAAAACATTTATGAGAAAATAGAACAAGCTGAGTTTACATTTTGTTCTGCTTTGTGAAAATTCAGTAATTTATTTCTCATACTGGCACTATAAGTTTTGAGGTAGATTATTGTCCCTTAAGAACAGTTTTGTTATGATAGTTTAATCTCAGGAAAAGATTTAACATTGTAATGGCATGGTTTTTACGGACTGTACCAAATGAATAACGATTCATCTTCATGAAGAAGTTAGCTACCCTGCAGTGAATGAACATGTCATTTTTGTGTGTGATATATTAACATGTTTAATTAAAGGACCATCTCCTTGTCTCTCTCACTTGAATTCATTGAGACTACTGACATAAATAGGTTAAGCAGGATTTATCCCCACATATTATAAATACAACTAATGACAAATTCATTGATTGCATCTAACCTATTTTAGGTGTTTGGAATACATCTTTCATCGTGATATCAAGGTGCCAAAAATTTTAAGCATTAAAAGCAGAAGCAGCACAGATCTTGCTATTAAGTTTGTATGTGTTTAAACAACCAATTGTCATATAATTAACATGTATTAGTAAAGTATTTAATATATTATATACCTTTTGCTCTTTGAAAAATTTATTCTGTGAGTGATGGATTGTTGCATGTGGCGCTTTACAATTGTTTAATTCTGATCGAGGTTCAGCCGTTGACCATCTCATTAAAGTCTCCTCTCTTTTATCATTCATTATCTTCTCTTTTATGTTTTCTTTCAGTTGTCAGCTTGTTCCTCTCTAGCTAATCCCTGAATTAGGAGGCATGTCAGGTGACCAAAAGATTGCTGCCAGTTTGATATGAATGGCTGGTTGTCAGTTTTGGGGCATCTGACAGTGACAGTCCTTGGCAAACAGCTGCTATTTAAAGCATCCTATTTCCTCACCTCCCATTCAAACTATTTTTTTTACTACTTGTCTGGAAAGGCAAACTGTTGGCTATAGAGATCTGATATTCTGTTTCAGTGAAGAATGATATTTTCACTATACATACCCCAGTGTGAGCTTGCTGTTGCAAATGTTTGATAGCTGTCACAGTGCATTGCCTGCCTTCCTTCTACTTCTTTCTGATTTGTCTTTAAGTTCTCCCTGTACACTTTCCTTTTTTTCCACTTCCAGTCTTCACAGTATTTTCCCCCAAGGACTCCTGTGTGTTCTTATTGCACCAGTACTGCAGGAGCACATAAAAACAACAACAGCAGGAGAGTTGAGGAGTGAGACTGCATGGAATCCGCATCTGTAAAAACAGAGACATCTGAAGGGTAGCAAAAGTTACGGGAGGTGTGTGTGTTTGAAGGCGGAGGGAGGATGTTTTTCTTCCATGCTCATAGTGATTGCAACTAAAATAATCTCCAGTTTGGGTGCTGCGATGCAGTCACCATCTTCTCATCTAGAATTAGCTTGAGCTGCATTCAGGAATAATTTTTTATTTCTTTAATCAGCTGGAATGGTCACTGTGTGATGTGAGACATTCCTTTCCAATGGGCTGAATTTACTATTGCTGCATAATTTGCATAATCTTTAATATGATAGTATTCTTCAAGGAGGTTGACAAATATGATGCTAATGGTGATAAGCACGCTCAAAGAAGGTAATAGGGAATGATCTCGGGCAGCAGTGGCTTAGAAATTGGGCTGCATCATGCTATACTTTGTGCTGGCTGGTTGTTGAAAGGAGCAGTGAACGTGGCCAAAAATCAAATATAGATTGCAGTGCTGTGAGGAAAGACATTGGAAATTCTGTGGACCATTGTCCCGAAGGAAGAAGTTCTATACATTTCCACAGGAACCTGCTTCTGCTCCTCAGCATCATGTCTTACTCATTTGCTGTGGGGTGCTGTTGTCTGCATTAATATAACTCCCCTGACAAGGTTCGTAGGCTGTAAATAGTGAGTAAACATACAGTGGCTTACCATATTTTAAAACTAAAGTGGATAATAAACTCAAGTAATGGCGTAACAGATGTGTAATAGAGTAGCATGATTACCTTGAGATGAATAAATTGTGAAAGTCACAGTAAAGTGCTATTGAAGGTCCAGTTAGATGGTTGAAAAAGGGAAGCTGTGTTTGCCTGAAGTCTTGTCTTCACTGATGGCGGTCAATTTGCCCCTGTGAGGTCTATCTCCCTGCTCAACTGATCGGGTCTGTGAAGACCCACCCAGCTGATCAGCAAGTCGATCCACTAAGACCACCCTGGCAAGGAGTGTAGCCCTGAGTTGGACAGAAGGGGTTTACCTCCGACTCACCCGCTGAAGACACTGTGGTAAGTAGGTGGGAGGCAATCAGAGGGAGATACTCAAGGTATTTTAAATTCTTGTGCATCTCCCTTTTATTACTGCTGGAATCACCACATGGTGTAGACTAGAGCTCAGCATGGGTAGCATGTTTAGTCTTATGAGGTTAGAAATGCTAAACAGAGCTTGTTGGCCTGGTCTTTGTGTGGAAGTCTTCATAGGGGAGAATGAATCAGTTGCATATAATTATCTCTTGTTTACCCCCAGGCTGTTGAAAAATAAGAATGACAGTAGTAGCAGCTTTTTCCTTTAGCGCAAAGAGTAGTTCCACTACTGTCAGATGGAGAGAGGTTCTAGTCTTGAGGACTGTTCAGAAGCTTCAGCTACTGCAAAATACAGGTTCCTGCCTCTGAGCTCGGCTCGCTGCTGCAGTCCAGGTAGCTTCTAGGTGCATCTGAAGGAGCTGGTCCTGCAAGCAGAGTATAAAAGCTTTGGGCAGCTCTTGACTGATGGCAGCATCAATCTTCCTGATCAGTTGAGCAGACCCACTCAGTCAATTGAGAAGATGATCCCTGAAGACTGCTTACTCAAATAGCATAGCATTGAGTCAATGGGAAGGCACTACCCACTCATTCAGCACACATAAGACACTGCAGTGAGTAGGCGTTAAGCAGTTGAAGGGAAATAACACAGGTTATTTCAAGCAACGTGCATATCTCCCTTTGACTGCTGCCAAAAAGTACCTGCAGTGTAGACCTGGGCCTTGATTGCCTGTAAAGCCTTTATAGACTTTAATTTATAAAACTCTGGTACCAATGAAACCTTAAGGTGCATAGCTACAAGGACCTTAGTGTCTGGAGACCCAGCTATCTAAGGAATATTTATGCCATTTGTGGCATTTATGTTTTTTCTGGAGTGCCTGTCTTCTGTGAGATACCAAGCAATGAATATGGTCACTCTGCCTTTCTCTTCTTTTCTTAATTTGGATGGGAGTGGGTTCAGTTTGTCAAGAGTTAGTTTTAATTTTTATAATATAGTCCCAAACGTTGATCCAGGGCACAATGCAAATAAGTAAAATCAGGTTCAATTTCTTTTTTCCCCAAATGCTTTCAGAATCTGAATTTTAAATGTTATTTTACTCATAGTTGTTTCCTGTCTTTTAAAGTAATGCAATGGTAATTTCTTTCTGTTAATAAACATAGTGTTTTTAATTTAACAGAGAGATTTTGATTGCCAAACAACAAAGTCAAATTATTTTATAAATGCAGCAACTGCAATTTGGCCATGTTGGGTCAATTTTGTCCCTGACATAATTCAGCTGACATTATTCTCTAAGGATATATCTACACTTAGAAGGTTAGTTCAAATTAACTTAATTCTGACTAATTAATTTGAACTAATAATGATTAGTTCGAATTAAGTTAATTCAGACTAATGTGGCCACACTAGGAAAACCAATTCAGACTACCATGTCCATGGACAAGACTTGCTAGTTCGAATTAAGAGAAGGGCACCGTGGGAGGTGTGGCAAGATAGCCCCCAAGAAGGGCCATACCCACACCCAATATATAGAAAGAGGAACGCACCTTGGGAGGAAGAAGGTCAAAAAGTGTTAATTTGAATTAACATGGCTACATTGGCTTAATTCGAACCAATAAATTCAAATTAACCCTTACTTTGAAGTTAAGTGAGCTTTTATAACTCTGGAGTAAGCTTTCATTAATTCAAATTTAGAAATTCCTTGTTCGAATTAATGAAAGCCAGTGTAGCCATGCACTGCTTTAATTTGAATTAATCCTCATTAATTCAAATTAAATTGTAAGTGTAGACATATTCTAAGGTAGTTGTAACATGGTAGATACACATTAAGCCATGGAACTTGTGTGTGGGAATAAGAAATACCATGCGTGTAATGGGACAGTGGTTATGGAAAGCTATATTTTTTCCCCTTTAATTTTGCACTATTAAAATCTTATTCCTAAAAATGCACAAATACAGCTTTTTGCAGGAATAGCTTAATTCCTGCCCAGCAGTCCAAGATCCTTAAGCACATCATCAAAGCCATAGAGTAAAACCCTCTTTCTAGCTGACGTTTGTTGTCTAATCTAGTCTTGTGATTCAAAGAATGTAAAGTCTGTTAATTTGTCTTCCTGATTAGATTAGCTAAGACTGTTATAATAATCAGAGTAGATATATTAATGCATAAATGTAATGTATTGTTCAGATTCTGAAGTTGAAGCTCCCTTTGCAGACATAGACTGAAAAGGATTAAGGAATTTGACATTGTAGAAATAGGAATACATTAACATGTAACTGATAATGTGTCCTCTGAGGTCCTAACTGGTAACTATTTAATCCAGTTAGGGAAATATGCTATTATTCTGAGAAGTCAAATTCTATTTATGAAGTTCTTTGAATATAGCCCTGGTAGAGGTTAATTCTGTAACTGGCAGGATTTTTATTGGACTAGGCTGTTATCATAGATTTTATAGATTAGTTCCAGTATGCAAGTGTGAGAAACTGACGTGTATGTTACCATACCATATCCTTCTGAGTTTCCACAGGAGGTAGTGAAAATGACTTAAACAGTGTGAGTATTCATACATTCGGATTAAGCCCAACTAACACTGGGAGGGGCCCAAACTAACCCTCTGCCCCCGCTTTCTAAACAACCTTAAATTTCAGGATAGCTCAGTGCTGAGTCAGAACTTCATGTCAGTCCAACCCCTTTCATTATAATGGCTTGTTCCAAGTTCCAAGCCCCATACCCAAACAGCTGCAGACTCTGGGAGGTCTTGAATCAGATCACATTTCTTGGTCAGAACGACAAGAAAGCAAGTGACAGAATTTTGTTTCTGACTAATGGTAGGAAGTATAGGCCTAATTCTCCTCTTACATTATTTTACTCTATTGTAACTCCATTGATTTGAATTGAATTACCTTTGACTTATAGAGGGGTAAACGAAAGGAGAATCAAGGTTTAAAACTGTTTACACTGAAGCATTTATACCATTTCTCAATAGTTGCCATTTAAAGGCAAACTACACAAACAATGGAGCTAGTAGATTTTTATTAATGAATTATGTCTATTTCCCAGTGATACATTTTTAGTTGCTGTTTCAAAAGGAGAAATTTTAAAACATTGCACATAGTAAGAACCAGTGCTTTCCCTTATATTTGCATAGGGCCTGAACATCGTGGAAAACAATGGAAATTAATCATAATAATAAAAATAAATGTAGGCCAGGATTTTCAAAAGTGATCAATGATTATGGGTGTCTTTGTTTTTGGATGCCCGATGCAAGAGTTCTTTACAGGGGTCTTATTTTTAGAGACAGGTGCTTACCACTTTCTGAAAGTCAAGCCCTTTTAAGACAGCTCAATATGGGCATTCCAAAATGGAGGCTATCAGCATGTTTTTAGTCACTGTTGAAAATCTTGACCTTTGTGTTTTCATCTCTAGGTGCTATACCAAATCACACTCTCATTGTTATGGGCTTGGATTTATATTGGCAAGGAAATATTTGACACTTGTTTACATTTAATATGCAGGATCCTCCTCACCCTCTATAAAAGTTAAAAAGTGAACAGAAATCCCATGTGAGTTTTTAAATACCTCATTCTATGTATTGCACAGGACATTTAATTATAGCTACTATAAAAAGACAGATGGCACAGTATAGTCTCATAAAAATGTCAATGAAATAGCTAAATTAGACTCCAAGGGCTAAATTCTATTGTTGGTGATACTGGTGCAACTCTGCTGGCCTCAGTGTGGTTCCATTGGTATAACTCTGTGTGTAACTTGGCCTCAAGCATATTATATAAGGGTTTAAAGGACAAATCAACTATATATGTGCAGCACCAGCAGATGATGATCTTACAATATAGTGAATCAGCTCTTTTTAGTAACAGCAATATACAGCTTTCACTCATTTGAAAATGTAATGAAAGGCTAGTAAGGGCTTGCTGTCCTTACACATACAAAACTCTGTGACTTCAGTGGGGGAAGAAAAATGTGTAAAGATTGCAGAATTGGCCATGACTGGAGCTAAAAAGAAATATAGGGTCAAATTCTGATTGGGTAACACACCAGGCAACCTTCTTGAAGTCATCCAATAAATTATAGCAAGCCAGTATCAGGTAATTCAGTAATCTAAATCTATGGAATCTAAAAAAGGCACATCATGATGTATGTAATTTTATGTTCTCAATAAGAATTGAATGTTTATGGCGGTGGTGAGAGTTTATTAAAACAGACAAATTTACATTTAAATGCCAACTTGTAAAGGATTAGGCCCCCTCGTGTCTTGATACAGAAAATGGGAAGTCAGTTATTTTCTGGGTCAAATTTGTGTGTGTGTATGCATGCGCATGCATGTATGTAATATTTATAATATACATACAATATACTATAAACCATAAAACTCCATTCTTAACAAGGATTTGTCCCAAGGAATTGTGCAGTTAAGATGGACCTTCAGTATTGAGGGAGATCTAGCATCAGCACCTTTGCTGGTCACAACTGCAATAGCCTGTCATAGGGAAAGAAGCTCAGATAATTGGTCCCACTCCATTTATGATTGTTTAGGTCAAAACTAATGTTGTTTAAAATTTATATGGAAGCTTACAGATAAGCAGTGCAAGTCCTGGAGCATAGCTGTTGTGTGCTGTCTATAAGATGAGATATATTATATAATAATTTCATCTACCCTTTGTCTATCTTATCTATTTAGATTATAAGCTCTTTGAGACTGGGAGTGTCCCTTATTATATGTCTGTTAAGTGGCTTAGCAGACTATTGTAATGAAATTAATTAGTGAAAGCATATATTTATGTAAGAGGTTTTTTGGGCTCCACAGATTTGGGGCTCAGTCTTGCAGTGAAATACGTAGTGGAGTCCCAGAGAAGACAGTGAGAACCTGTGTGGGTTAAAGGGTCCAACCCTGCATGTTCATTTGCAGGGTTGGAGGCTTATGCAGTAAGATAGGTAACTATCAATTGTCAGATCTTTCAGTAATTGAGCTTATGTCGGCTCTTGCACCTGTGCAATAATACATCTTTTTTCATATCAGCTACATGCTTAAACTATGCTATTGATGGGCAGAATATGCATTTTGATTAAAATATTACATGCAAATCTTCAGGAAAATTCATAAGCATTATACTTATTGAGGTAATGACTTTCCTAATTGAAAACATCTAGGCTTTTGAAATTATTTTTCTTCAAGGGCAAATGCAGAACTACTCCCTCACAATATTAAATATTCTATAAAAAGCAAGAACAGCAAATCCAACCTGTATTGTCAGAGTAGTTAAATCCAGTTTTGTACTAAATATGGTAGAAAAATCAAACAATAAACATGGCATCTTGACAATATGAATTAATATCTCTACTGTGTCAGTACTATGTGAAGTAGATTTCCTTGTGAATTCATGATATGCCAATCAGACTTGATTTTCCTTATACATTTCTCTGCTTTCTCTCATTCAGTTATAACTTATGTTTATTATCAGAAACGAACTTGTAATCCTCAGTTCTGGAACAGAAGACATGTCAAGAATAAGGAGAGAAAGTGAAAGTTTAATATTCATTGCAAAGTAATGTTTTATTCAGAGTGTCTTGTTATTATGTGAGGTTCAAAGTTGCTACACAGTTAAAACTGAAACTTTTCAAAAGTGCATTGTTGATGGAAATGAAAATCAAAATCATGGCTGGTTTTTTTTTTCCAAGGGTGTCAAACTCATTTGTTATGGTGGGCCAGATACGACTTAAATGTTATTCAGGTGGACCAGACATACTATCAACTGAAATACTAGGGCACTCTTGCAGCATCACAGAGTGCTGTATATGCGAGACTGCACTCTACAGTACCTAGCTCACACACTCTCTCCCTCTCTCTGAGGGGGAGAACATGGTTCCATGGGCCACATGGAAGAGGTTCACTGGTTCCATGTTTGACACTCCTGTTTTAGATTAACCTTCCTTAAAATATGTCAGGAAATTTAAAAATATTAATTGGTTTAGCTGAACTTGTTAGCCCCTCAGATTCGAAGACAATTGCCTGATTTGAATTTATAAATAATATTTTAGCTGATTTGCATCATGGAGGCTGTAGAGAACATTTAATTTATAATTTGACACTGGAATTTTTTTTTAGTGTGTAATTTATTCAATTCCGGTACTGAATTAACTTCATTTTCGGTTGAAGTTCCGGCTAAATAGATATTAACACTCACCCTGTACTGTATTTCACTTGCGAGTTACATAGGTTTTGGGGGGGGGGGGTCAATAGTAGAAGAATTTTGCTACCAAGCAAGAATTTAGGAAAATATTATGTGCCTCTTTAAAATGTCATGTGGGTCACAGCAGATCTAGTTGACAATGATAAAAATCCTTGTGGTTGGTTTCACCAAACACACCAATGAAGCTTACAGCAGAAACTGCAGAGGAAAAACTAGATGCTGTAGCAAGGGTTGGTGGTGATTCAGTAGGCGGCACTCTTTCCTCTCTGTCTAATGTCCTGACGTTCTAGCCAAGGTCACTGTGCTGTGGGAGGTGCTTTCTCTCTACAGAAATATAAAGCTAATGTTCTGGCCACGTGTAGTCAGGGATGCTGGAACAACTTATATATTGGAGATACTGAAAGCCTTTGAACCCAAACTGTAAACCCCGCATATGATGGCTAAGTTATTCTTTGTCATTATAGGTGCTAAACTATTATGCAGTGTTGACTGCACCATTGGGCAACTGCTGTATTCCACCCAAGTGACAGGGATGTTTCTTGGTGGTTATGGAATAATCTGTGTATAGACTGTGAAACCAGCAACTAATTTTTTTTTATAAAACACACGAACCATCATAAAACTTTGACCAAAATTTGAATGAATCTCTTGAGAGTTAAAAAGATCAGAACTTGTATTAATCACTAATTTTCATTTTCATTGGCCAGGCAAAATTACCAGAGTACTAGCCACAACCTGCCTTTCTCCTCCTCTGCCTTTCCAGGAGAACCGTTGTCGTCTTTTTTTTTTTTTCTCCTCTGGACGCAGAGAAGAAAGGAAAAAGGAGTTAGCCCCAGAATGTTGAATAGCAACCCAACCAGTCCCCCCTCAGCCTGAGAAGAGTGAATTATGTAAAGAGACTGGAGTGAGCTAGGTTTCTTTTCAGTTGGATAGATTGAGGCTATTGGAGGGGTTTAGTCTAACAAATATTGTTAGATACACACGTTGCCCAGTCAAGGAACAGCTGCAGAAGGCTCAACATTCATGTAAATTACTTTTGCTGCTTGCAGCATGCAGAATATCACCTTTTTGGGCAAGATCATACTGGCTGCTTCAGTGCAGGAAGCAGTACTGAGGTCATGAGTACTGACGAGCTATTGCAGAAAAAACCCTCCTCCTCCATACCCTAATTAATGCATCTTTGCTCCAGATATTAAGCTTTGTGCATCAGTGAACTATTGAGTATAATGTCTCTTTTTTTAACATACGAAGGTGAAGAAAATATGGACCTACCTTTTATCTTCTCATTCCATTTAGTTTCCTTTTTGGAGACTCACTTTTTTTTTATTAGACATCTTGTGGATGACGAATGAAAATATCTTCCCAACCCCTGAAATATTAATTTCTGCAAGTTTTAGAAATAAGAGATTTAGGGCACGCCTACGTTGCCCAGCATTTTCGAAAAAAACTTTTTTTGGGATAAGTATTTCAAAATAATTATCTCAAAAAATGTTTTTCAAAAATGCTATTTCGGGACAACAGTCCATTGTCCCAAAATACCGTGGCTTTTTTTATTTCGAAAAGGAAAGTCTACTCCGGACTTTCTTTTTTTAAAAAAGCAAGTCAATGGATGAGATAGGGAGGATTTTTCAAGAAAAAGCCTTTTCTGTGTCCCGCAATGACTTATTTCGTAACAGCTAGCTCAAAAAAGGCTTTTTATTTTGAAAAAGCTGGAGGGTTTAGCTTTTTTGAAAAAGTGCTCCGGTATCTCAAAATACCGGAGCCTTTTTTCGGGATCATTAAACCTCTTTTTTGAGCTAGCTTTTTTGAAAAAAGCCATCGTGGGACACGGAAAAGGCTTTTTTCGAAAAATCCTCTGTATCTCATCCGTTGACTTGCTTTTTTCTGAAAAAGAAAGTCTGGTGTAGACTTTCCTTTTCGGGGGAAAAAAAAAAGCCGTGGTATTTTGGGATAATGAGCCATCCCCAGACTGTTGTCCTGAAATAGAATTTTTTGAATAAAAGGTTTTTTTTTTTTTAGATAATTTCAAAATACTTATCCCGAAAAAAGTTTTTTCGAAAATGCTGAGTAATGTAGACATAGCCTTAGTGTGAGCCCATGGGAAATTTAATAAAATGCAAATTTAGCTTCCAGTGTCAACTAGGAAATGCAGTTGTGGAAATTATGATCATTTGAATGTTTTACCATTGTAAGGTAAGACCCAATAATAATCTTAGTTAAAATACAGTTAGAAATGTTAAAGTCTGATATTAAAAAAGGGAATTGCCTGTCTGGAAATATTTTTTTTTTATATTGTATATTTAGAATGTGCTCTACTTTAGTCAAAAGAATTATTTATGATCCACTAGGTTAACAGTGCCTTTCCAGAGCTAACAAATGACTTGATTTTTAAAGCAGAGCTATGCTGTTTGAACTTTGCTACAGTTCACATTCACTAGAGACTTGAGTTAATCACAGGAACATATTCTTTAGATCTTGAGGAAAACTAGCTCCTCTTTAGAGATGGGCATTATTATTCAGAATACCTTTTAACCACCATTAAGGGTCCAGTCCTGTTCTATTGAAGTCGGTGACACAGCTCCCAGGGACAGAATGGTATGAGATCAGGTCCTAATGGAACATCTAAACTGGGAGGAGAAAGCCAGTAGGCAGAACATTATGGAATAAGAAATCCTTTATCAGCACTGTTTTATTAGTAATCAATTAGTCCATGTCTATTTGGGGAAGGATGGGGTGGATCAAAAGGTTTCTGTCCTACCATTGTTGTTTCATAAGTGGATAATAAATGAGAGCTGTTTGTATTCAGTGGATTAATATCTACCTCCTGACTCGATAGGCCTCATTGTACCATGACTTGCTGCAGCAGCCAACATTTATCAGACTATGCTGTTCAACTGTGTGGAACTAATAGTACCCAAAAGAACATATTTGTTTGCTTTTCCATGTGGGACGCTAGATATGACTAATGAATTCTATCTTTTTACTTAATATGACTTGATATTTCTGTGGGTAGGGAAGTGTAACAAGAAAGAGAAATATATAAACTCCCCAGAATCAAGAAACAGGCCAACAAAATAAACTTTGATGGCTCCATAGGTAATGGTTATAATGAAATTTGTTGCTAAATGCTCTCTACCACATGGGCTCCTGATTGTATGAATGCTGTCATTCTCTGTCTGAGTAGATGAAAGGATTCTCTATCTGAATGAAGAACTCAGCAGCTGCAGATGCTATAAGCAAAACAATCTGATTTGTGTGGTTTGTGAACCCCAAGGAACACTGAGGAAGACTGTATGCAAACTCGAACTTTGTTGCCCCACACTGATAAAGATCTGTGGATTGGATAATTTAGTTCATATTTGCCTAAAGAAAGGTGGTGTTGGGCTAGTAAAAGTCTTAGAGTTAGGTGACAAATTCAGAGGTGATGTGTAATGTGCTGTAGCTCTTTTGGCTTAGATCTTTTCACCCGAAGTGTGGGCAGGTTCTCAGACTGTGTAAATATGCATAGGTTCACTAACTTCTGTGAAGCTCCCCCTGTGAGAATTAGTATTATTAACATGTAGGGGATCCTGTTAGTGATGAAAAAGATTTAAAAAGATATAGCATATTTTCGTTTTCATTTTTTACATTTTCTTTTTAAAAATTATTTCTTGCTACATTCCTCTTTTCCTTAAGAGGTCTGTGTCTGAGGCAGTTTGTCCAGCTGGAGTCTAAATTGATTTAACGTACATCTTAAGGAAGGGGCAGAAAATGTATGTTGCATCAACTCATATTCTACTAGACTGACTTAGGCTATGTCTGTACTAGCAAATTAGTTTGAATTAAGGAGCCTTAATTTGAACTAATCTGAACCTGTCTATGCCAGGCTTTGCCTTGTTTGAACTAAAAAAAATTTCAGTTTGAACTAAGTTCAGCTGCTTAGTTTGAACTGCTTAGTTTGAACTAATTTGCATATGTAGTTCAAACTAGCACAATGTAGACAGGCTAGTTTGAACCAAATAAGTTCAAACTAAGCTCATTTTTTTAGTTCAAACTAACTTTTATTTCAAACTAGCCATGCTTTCTTTGTTCAAACTAAAAAGTTAGTTCAAACTAAAAAAAGCACGGCTAGTTCGATCTAAAAGTTAGTTTGAACTAAAAGACCGAACTTAGTTTGAACTAACTTTCAAACTACTTAGTTTGGACTAACCAAGTCTGAACCAAGATTTTAGGTGTAGACATAGCCTTAGATCAATAGATGAATATTTGGGAGTGGGAAGGGGAGTGAGTAATACAGATAGTTACCACTCTCTGTATGTGGGTTGCTGTCTCTATCTTGGCCCAATGTGGTGATGAAGCCTGGTGCAGAGAGGCATGTGAGGTTAGAGAACAAGCCTGGCCTATGTTCACCCTACAGTGGGGCTGAGCCTTGCTCCTTACTCCAACTACAGACTCCCTCTGCTCACAGATGCTGTGATGGGCCCCTCCAATTGGGGATGGGGGTGTTAGCCAGCTGAGAAAGAGACAAGAAGGGGGAAAAGGTCACCAGCTCTGCATACTACTTCACAATGAACATGGGTTACAAAGTGGGATTTTCTCCCACAAAAGCTCATATGTTAGTCTTTAAGTGCCACAGGACTCCTTGCTTCTTTCAGTGAGGTTAGAGGCTCCCAGGTGAGCCGGAGGGGACTGCAGCAATGGAAGAAGACGTGGGGGTAGGGTTGGTGCAGCTAGTAGTTGGAGGCTTTTGAACTGGTCTGTAAGGTAGATGGAATTGGGTGACGGGGGCAGCTGAAAGGTCCAGAAAAGAGTAGGGATGATGAAGCAGTGGGGTGGGCAAAGGAAAAGAGGGTGAGAGGGAGGGAAGAGATTTGAGGATGAGATTAGGGTAGGTTTTAAGAAATGGGTTTATTGGGTAATGGGGTTCGGGTGAAAGATGAGCAGTGGTGGGGGAGGGTTGGTATGGGGAATGAGAGTTTAGGTAGGGTGACATTTTTTGAAGGTTGTGTGACAGGATGGGTTTGTTTGGGGAGATGGGAGTTAGTGGGGTGGGTTAGGTGGCAGGTCATGACAGGAGGAGGCATGGTGGGTTGATTTTGAGCTGGGGGTAGCAGGATTGGGGGGTTGTTTGGGGGTTGGGTAGGAACTGGAGGAGGTGATAGGATTGGTTAGGAGCACAAGGAGCTAAGAGATTGTGCTGGTGGCCACAGTTGGCTGTGACTGGGTATAGCTCCTTCCTGCACAGCTCCCCTTACCCTTCATCTCCTCTCCATGTCTTGCTCTCTCTCACCCCAGTCCCAGTCTTCTGACCCAGCCCTACTTGCATGCATCAGGGAAGAATGGTTGCTGCCTCTGCACCATGGGTGAGGCTTTGTGTTGGCCACAACTGGAACAGACTCTGTCCACCGCACCATGCTAGGGCCCTGTGGACATGCACCACTTTTTCTGGGGACTCTTCCTGCTTGTCCTGCTGCTGGTCAACCGGGCGGGTTGATGCCAAGAGTATCCTCCTATTGCCAGAGGCAGGGCTTCACCTGAGGATCTGGGCTGTGCCAACGGCCGGCAGGATAGCTGAAATTATCTGGAGTCAACCCTCCCTTTAGCCTTCACCACCTGCTGTCTATGGGGTCACCCATCAATGTGTTCCAGAAACTTGCCCTTTCCAGTCCTATTTATGTCACTATATTTCTCTGCAGCCTTGGAAAAGTCACTATACCACTCTGTCTGTTCTCCATCTGTAAGATCAGGATAACATTTAATTGCCCCCATGGGTGCTGCGAGTAGTATTTTGTGGTTGTTAATATTTGAGGATACAGGCCTACGTATGCATGGGAGGGAGGGCTACAAAAGAGACTCAACACCCTTGCAAAATGCAAGAAATTATAGGGAAGAGCCCTGGCCTCTTTCCCTCTGGTGTGGTGGCTTCTGGGGTGGTGCAGGGGGTAGGGGCAGTTAGAGTGACTCAACTCCACCTAAGAATTCTTCTACTCCATGATTGGCTAAGGGAGCTTAAGGGTCAATGGAGAAGCACAAACCTGCCCTAATGCAGAACGGTAACTGTTCTGTAATACATGTGGTGTGTTCCAAGCATTATTAATGTTTAAACTGTGCTTTTAACTTTTCAGAGGTAAGGCCCTGTAGAAGGATAAAGCATTGCATTTGCCAATTGCTTTTGGTTTTGTTTAGCTTTGTCTTATTCTCAAATTCTCATGCAAGACAAAATAAGTTATTCCTCATGCAGCATAAGACACGTAAAGATCTGACCTTTGCTTGTAATGAATCTATTTAACTGTTACCCAGCTGATACATTTCACAATTAAATGTAATTTAAAAAGCAGTGTTGCCACCTGTGCTTTACAGATGGGTTGTCACAGTCACACTGCATCTTCATTTTAAAGAGGCAGCAGAAGCTGGGTTTTTAGCTGGAATATCCACATTCATGAGGTCTGTTTATGAAAGAACATAGAAAGTACATATTCTCTAATTTCCTGTCAATGTAAATTTTAATACAGAATTATTTTAATTTTTGGCCTGTTCAGATTGAGCATAGTTTTTTTGGAAAGATGCAGCCAAATTCTGGAGTATCTTAATAAAATGTATTCCATTCACAATAGCTTATAGGTTTGATTCTGATCTCACGCTAGTGGAAATCTCTTGACTTGAATGGTTATGTTCCTGATTTACATTGCTGTTATTTAAATTAGACTGAGACTTTATTCTCAGTGGTTGGTTTTGATATCTATTGACATTCATGCACATATTCTACAGTGCAAGTCTTAGGACAATGAAAATGTCAAGAGAGGCAAAGTCAACATATTGGTTCTGCAGACAGTGTTGGTCAAGGACAACCTGGCAGCTGCCCAGCATGCAAAATTCTCATTAAAATCAATAGGAATTCCTTGCAAGAATGGGAAGGAAGATATTATTTTGCTTATTGTGTCTGGCTTGCAAAAATCTACACACTATATAACCAATTATAAAAAAATACATAAAACATACCGGCTCAGGCTGTCTTCCAGTTTACTGTTACGTAGACATTATAAAGTGAAATGAGACCAGTAAATACCCAGGATAACAAAATACTACAATGCTAATATTGTGGTCTTTGTATTCCAGCCTAGTAATAGCCAGATTGGGGAAGTCTTTTATCTCCTTTCATCCAAATATCAAAATCTTATCTTGAACAGTGAATTTAATGAGAAGCATACTTGTGTGTCTTGCTGTCTCAGGCACTGAAATGGCTTCTGTGAGTGTAGTATCTGAGCATCTCTTTAATGTATTTATCCTGATGCCTTCCCCCCAGCACACCCCTGTGAGGTAGGGAGGTAATATTCTCCTTTTACAGGTGGGGATCTGAGGCGCAGAGAGACTATGGCTGTGCCTACACTTAGATTGTTAAATCGATTTAACTTAAATAGATCTAATTAAATCAAAATAAAAATCATTATATTGAATTAAGTTAAATTGATTTAACATGGCCACACTAGAAACCCAAATGAAACTAGCATGTCCATGGACAGGTCTCGCTAGTTCGATTTAGGAGAGGGGCACCATGGGAGGTGTGGCGAGATGGTCCCCAAGAAGGGCTATACCCCCACCCAATATATAGAAGGAGGAAGGCATTCTGGGGAGGAGAAGGGCAAACCATGTTAAATCGAGATAACGGTTATTTCAATGTAACGTGGCTACACTGTGTTATTTCAAACTAATAAGATTGAAATAACCCTTGTTTCGATTTTAAGGCAGGTTTTACTATTTCAGTATAACCTTTCCTTATTTTGAACTGAGGGTGGTCCTTAGCTCGATCTAAGGCAAGCTAGTGTGGCCATTCACTACTTTAAATCAATTTAATCATTATTATTTTGATTTAAAATATAAGTGCAGACATAGCTGACAGGTATATCTACAATCAGATCGGAATACCAGGAGCAAACATAATAAAGCAACAAAAACACTGAGAACTTTTCCTGCACCCTCCATCTGAAGATCTCAAAAGCACATGTGGATTAGTTTTCACAAACAAGCAAATGCATCAGAAAAGATGTATTATGTCACTGCAGTGCTAGAGACTGGGTGAAATCCTGGCTGCTTTGAACTTAATGGGAGTTTTGCCACTGATTTCAGTGGGGCCAGGATTTCACCCACCAACATTATGAAGAATTGCAATGAAGATCTCCATTTGTCTTATTTGTTCCCATTAAAAACATGGCATATTCCTACCGAAGCCTTTTTAGAAATGCTTGCCACCTTTTGTTACTCTGGTGAGTTTTAAATGTGACTATAATTATAATTCATTGCTCATGAATAATTTATCTTTATTGTTCAGTGCTCCCAGAATTCTGGTGTTGCTCAACTGCAGACAAAAGTCCCCATCCCATTTGTAATAAAAAGTATTTATATTAAAAACTGGGCAGCTGCCTCTTTGTCCTCTCAGTCCCATCCCAGCTGCTTTCATTAAGCTTTGTTATTTTAGACATAACCTAATGGCTACTTAGGAGAGTTTGTTTCTTTCACCTGTGCTCTACAGGAAGGATGTCAGGGATGAGGTTAGTGGATCCTGAATTAAGGGAGCATCTAAAAATTAAAACTATAGGTCTCCTGCCAAAAATTATAACACTTAGAAGAACAAAGTCAAACAGCAAGGCAGCTTGGTTCCTTTTGAAAATGACAGCTTGTGATTTTTGATGCCTTGGTTTTTAGGTGTCCATTTTGAGCCACTTTAGCTTGGATTTCAGTGGTCCTATGGATGCCCATCATCATTCATCTAGAAATGCAGTCATCCAAAATCAAAGGCATTTTTGAAAATATGACTGATGAATATTTGTGCACATGGGATAATGTAAACATGTACCCTGTTCCATAGGTCTGATGTTCACAGGAAAACTCCCTCCCTGGTCAGAGCACAAGCGTGGAGGCAGGAGCTCCTGAGTCCTTATTTTAGGTTGCAAACTTGTTCTCTTTGCTTCCAGATCACATCTCTTCAGACTCTGCTTCCTTTCCTTCACCTGAAAAATGAAGGTCAGAATACCTTTATCTGCCTTAAAATGCCATTAAAAAACAAACACAAGGGTGTTGTGTATTAATACATGTAAAGTGTTGAAAGAAGAGCAGCACAGTGTAAACTGCAGCCACCTTATATGAAATGCTGATCTTCTCAACAGCGTTGCTGACATTGTTTCAGTGGGGTTGCGGCAGAGGCTATGTTTGAGATGACCCAGGTGGTGTTTCGCTGCATGTGCCTGGAATGTGGTGCAGTGGTAAAATGGGAAATAATACAGTTTTTTCCTCTTGTATAAAGGTCATTGTCTTAAAAATGAAAATTAAGATTGAAACTCAAAGGAGGCTAAGGTCTGTTTTAAAGTGTTTGTACTGGTATGACTATATTAGAGATTTTTTTGTTTAAAACCAAAATCATTCTTTGTACAATCCCCACAGTAGATACAGTTCTAGCTGTATAAAGTTGTTGTATACCAATATAGTTTATCCCTCTTCCTATATGGGAATAGCAATCCATAGAAGGCATGGATATAACTGCATGCATGCTGGGGATGTTGAACCGCGCTAATAGAGTTAAGGGCCCATCTCCCTCTTAATTTCAGCGAGAGCTGGATGCCTAACTTCCTTAGACTCTTTTGAAAACAGGGTCCTGAACTACTTACTATGGGACGTCTTCCTTGTGCATACCAGGATGTTTGCAGATTTGGCAGGACTCTGTCTATTCTGTGTCAAGGCAAAATTTATCCTACCCACCTATATAATGAGATAGTAGAAATGTTGGGAGCTAGAACTTGTAGAGTTGCTGGCCTTTAAAGGCCTTTTCCCTGTGTAGGGTCCAATGTGTTCCTTATCGTTTCATATTTAGGCCCCAATCCTGCATTCACACCTTGCACCCAAACGGAACCCCTTAAAGTCAGATTCCATACAAATACAAATCCGTCCTCGCAGTTCTCAGTGCAGCACTGGGGCCTTCAAATGTAACATGAACTGATGATTAAATCCATGTAGGTTTAGAAAATATAAATGATACCAATAATTATGCATAATGGAAATCAAATTTTGGGAACTGCAGAAATAACAGAATACAGTTTCAAAATGGTGGGACCCAAATAAATAAATACATTCTAAAATTGCAGCTGCACGTTCCTTTTTCAAGTCACTTAATTTGCTTAAACTGCATTGAGGGCAGAATTTGACCCCCCCCCCCCGCCAGGTTAGGTGTACATCAAAGCTGATACATTAATTCATTACAAATTATCTATGTTACTTATTAGAGGAAATATTTGTTCAAGTCAGGAAAGTTCAATGGATTTTTAGGGACAGAGGTGATAAAAGGATTTTTATACTTACAGTCAGCATCTAGCATCTTCTTTTCATTTTTTTACTCACATTGCAAAGGAAGATGCAACACATCTTCCAGACCTTGGCATCAGGTGGTTCTGCTGATATGTTCATGTGGTTAATTTCTTAAAATGCTACTGAGGTCAGAGTTGGGTCAGATACTGCAGTAATTGGATAACTGGTCATCTCCCGAAGTTAAATTAAATACTGCCAAACTACTTGAGAGAAAATATGTATTGAAATTGAAGATCAAGATGAAAAAGGAAAAAAATAATCGCATTTGAGGAGTTGCAGCAATTTTGTTCCCGGAAGGATATAATCTTGAGTGTTACATGCTGAACGAGAGATGGAGTGCTGTGAGATAGAGTTTGAAGTGTAGCTGAACACAACTGCTAAATGAATAAACACGTAGCATGCCAGTGATGTACAGAGGTGGTGGTGGCGGAGGAGGCTGTATCCCTCCGGCACTGGCTGGGCTCTCAGAGGAGAAGCCACCCCACTGCTGTTGCATGGCCCAGCAGCCATGTCAACCTCAGCTCAGCCTGCTGGTAGCTGGGGGCTCACGTGGCGGGGGGGGGACAAGTGTCTTCCTGGCCCCTCTTCCCCTGTGTTAGGCACAATGGGGTATCCATCAGGAGCAGAGCCCATCATGCTCCCTGTGCTGAAGCCACCTGTCCTGGTTACTTGTGCTGCCAGCTGCCCCTGGCATCCCACAGTGGGGATGGGATTGCAGAGGGGGGGAAAGCAGGAAACAGGCCCACAGATTCCCCCCCGCCATGCACTAGGGTTGCTGCCCCCAACAGGCAAGGGGTTGGGGGACAAAAGGAAATATTAGTCCCCGAGTACCGGAGACCCATGGTACATCACTGTAGTATGCTTCTATACCAAGCTTTTTCTGAAAATCTCCTGCCACTCTAGCACCCAGGCAGCTGTTTTGGAGAGAGTGAAAATGAGAAGAGATTATGCTTGTTTTTTTTTAAACCACAGTGTCATCTTACCCTAAAAACCCCATTGATACCAAATCAGAAACATGCACAGTAGGTTTGTGGATAGGGTACAAATCAGTGGGGAAATTGTCCTAACTATTTGTAGGCCTCTGCTCTGGGCCTAAATATTTTTCTCCAGTTGTGAAAAGATATTTCCCTTGGAAAGGAATATCCTTTTAGAGTAAGACTTCCATTGGAAGCACATTACATTCTTAATAATTCAGCATATGCTTTTAGAAGTAAAATATAATAACCCCCCCCCCAACACAAAATCTGGATTGCCTCTCTTTTTTCCCCCTTATTCCATAGTCGCCTGTTATGATTTTTCTTGCCACCT
The DNA here is from genome assembly GCA_007922195.1 of Podocnemis expansa. NCBI lineage: Eukaryota > Metazoa > Chordata > Testudines > Podocnemididae > Podocnemis > Podocnemis expansa. The sequence continues at coordinate 17,966,189 of ML681984.1, read as the reverse complement.
CTTATTTTCCTATAAAAAGTGTTTGCATTGTTTCAGATTTGCAACTACCTTTTTCGAGTCTGTGTCTTATTTGGATGCTTAGGTAAAACTCTTACAAATATATATGTATATTTTAACAGTAATCTCTATAGTCCATTTTATTCTATTTCCACCATCCTTAGAGTAAAACCCTGTCCTCTAATATGCATACACAACTGCCATTGACTTCAATAGTGTGTGTACAGAGGCCAGAATCCGGTTTGTAGATTTTCAGGATCAACACCGATCATTTCCACTAATAGTTTCAATGGCAAAATTAATCACCTGCTTTCCGGGGTTGTTGTTGTGGGGTTTTTTTTGGTTTTTTTTTGTTCCTTTGGGCCTCACTCCACAGCAGCTCCCAGTGAGCAGAGCTCGGATTCAGAGGTTACAGAATCAGGTTTCAAGCCTGTATTATGTCCTTTCTGTTTGTCTTTTTACGTTTTCATTTGTTATGGAGTGAGCACATGCCTTGTGATTATATGCACTATTCAGTGCCAAGAGGAAGGGTGCGTGAGAGAAAGGGCACTGAGAATAACAACTGCCATCAGTTTGCAATTAATAACTCACTCATCTCTCTGTGCCTCAAGTGGTTTCATTTTATCATGAGTCTCACAATAGTTGGTGTTTTTCTTAAAGCTTCAGCTCCTGAAGTCATGGGATTACATGAGAAGCAAGTATCTCCTTCCTGCCTTCCTTCCTTAATAGTTGTGCAGAAGAACATGAATCCTAAAGACTAAAGCTGGAAGACATGTGAAAAGAACCCAACATTTGTTGTTTTTAGTGCAGTCTCATGATTTTTGAATGTTTGGCATAGGTGATACTGAGTAAAGGTGTGTCAAGATGTCTACCTTTTCCAGAGGTGTGTTGTGAGACTTAACAAATCTTTGTAAAGTACTTGGATGACATATGCTAGAGAAGAGGGAAGTATTATTCCTATTACAGTGTAAGCTAAGCTGATTGTGCAGCTGAAAAAAATGACTCGGTTACAGAAATATTCTGTTTATGGATTATGTCTGCTTTGCACTGACTTATGCACACATTTGTTTGACTGAAAAGTGTAATGAAATAGTAATTATAGAAAAAGTATGTAGAGATTGATGATAGCCTCATGGACCCCTCTAATAAGAATTGTAGTTGAGTTCACTGAATGTTAGTCATCTACATGAATCACTTCTGAAAAACAAATAAGTTGTAAAATTTAAATATTTCTTTTGCTAATTCAGAAGTAATATAAAGACCTGATCTGAAACAGTTTAACTAGGAAACCAGACATTCTTTCAAATGCAATTGGAATTAAGTTCATGCCATCTCAAAATACCAGGTTATTTTAATATAGCTGTGAGTCACATACATGAATAAGTTATCTTGGTTAACGCTTGCTTCTGTCAGCATCTGAAGGTGATTTAAATGCTGTAGCTACTGCTGCAGAATTCTACATAGGCAGACTTCACACCTCACGTCAGCTGGGCAAGGTATGCTGTTGTTTAAACAATAATATCACAATAAGTTCCTTTGAGGTGTCATACAAGTTTATATGAGAATTAAATAGTGATTATACAATAAATAAGTCATATGAAAAGGAGTAAGCCAAGGCACAGCAATCATTTTAGTAAGGCTCATTTAGTCCCATGATAACATTAAAGAAATGACTTGTAAAAGGCTGTAGGATATATATATATAATTTTTTTTTCAGTTTAAAGTGCTTTGACTGTGATTAAAGTAGTTCCCATAGCTAAGATCATTCTCTGGAAGCAATGAAGTTCTTTCCGTTCTAAGCAAAACTATTTAAAGAAGAAAAACAGCAATCTGCCAACACCCAGATGACAGTAAATACAGAGAATTTCATAGCACAGGCCAAAATCTGGGGTCTAGTAGAACTGTGCACAAAGACAAATGTGTGGCAGAGGGGCAAAGGTGGTATACAACTCTCTTTTGTGTGACCTGTGGCCAGTATGAGCGGGGCCAGCCCTCTGGCATAAATTGAAGATGCCTCAGGGCTGTATTAGTGAATACCAGCTATTAAAAGCTCCAAGGAGTTGAAACTGTAATGAGAAAATTGGTGTCTTTTGGCCACACACTTTCCTTCAGCCATGCCTTGTAGACTGGCAATGGGGGTGGGTGGGTGGGGTTAGTTCTGTAATTGTTCCTGCCCTTGCTCCTCTTTCCTAGATGTTTACTCTTGAACTGGGACCATTCTCCCAGAGCCAGATATGCCAGTTTTATGGCCACATTCATCAGTGGAGTGACACACAATGGAGCACCACAACAGAAGTTTAGAATCTCACTTTTTTAGTCTGAGTAGCTGTTTCCTAACTGCCAGATATGTAATACACATGTCATCATGAGAACAGTGCTCTGATGTAAGTATGCTCATCCCCTTTCTGCACCTGCAGAAACTGAGGCACTAAGAGAGCAAGTGATTTATGCAAAGGTCTGTTGCAGAACTGGAATTCAAACCCATATCTTCCAACCATTTCCTTTAAATCCAAGACCATCCTTCCTTTGCTGGAGAGGATTCGTGTTCTAACCAGTAAGGTTAATCAGGATAACAAACCCCAGAATTTACAGTTATCCTTATTAATTCTGTTTAATTAATGCAATGCTCCTTAGATCATAGTTATCTAAAAAAGTGTTTTCAGGCAGGAGGATCCTGAATTATTCACGTTGGAATCATGCATTAACACACATATTGGTCCCTTGAGAAACTAGTGCTTATCTTACTGTTATTTCTAGGTTTGTTTGTCAGCATCTTGAAATGAGATTAGCAATTAGTAAACCAGTGAAACTGAAAACTGCTCTGCTAATGGAGGACATGGAATAGCTAAAGTGCTTTGACCTGTTGAGAAGGATTACGTCTCAAATGTATTTTGATTTTATTCTCCTTATGTCTACACTGCATTATTATATTTCAGTGTTCATGTCATTATTTTTTTAAACTTAAAATCAGAAAAAAAGGCTCACAAATCCATTTAAATGTGGTTCAGTGGACCTCACACATAATTGGTCACTGCTGTACTTAAAAATTTAATCCTTTCAAACCTATATTAGTAAATGTTGGGTAAATGTCAATTCTACCATACACACAGAAACTGACAACAATATTTCTGTCAATAATAATCAAATCAGATCTATCGATAATAATCAGAATGAACAGACAGGCATATCTGTTTGAGAATGTATTAGTTAGATGTAAGTATGTTTACTTTTTTTTTAATGTTGGATGTTGATAATTTGCTAATGGATATGGAGCTTTATGTTTTTGCATCTGAATGACTATTGTCATTAAATAATTGTCTGACCTTCCCCACATAATTTTGCACAACTATGAAAATTTGAAAGGGTTAAAAGTGGAAAAATGCTTAAAAATGAGCACCAGTATATCTGTCAACTATATATATAAAATATATAAAAATATTTTAGATAAAATATATTTAAACTATAAATGTATAGACATAATATATAGAAGTGTTTATATTATTTACATAAATATACCTATAAAATATATAGAAATACCATATAAAATCAACTACATGTTCACATACACTTTGTATACATACACACACAATCTCTCAACATAACTCAAGTTTGCTGTACAACAATGAAAACATTCAGTGCAAGTACAATATTAAAGATCTTAATTACTAGACCAAATCATGGCATTCAGTGACAAGCCCATGTATTCAGGGAGCTACACTTTTCTGAGCCACATAACATCTCCTGGAACTCCCCATTTGCACTGCTGAGAGTGCAATATGCAACAGTCCTTTAAGGCTTACAATATATACTCCGCTCTCCACCGCATGCATGTAACTGATCAAGTCTACATACTTTCTGCTCCACCTGCCCTTTTTTCACTAAGTTGCTGGTGTGGGGTACAACTTGATAATAGCTCTTGCAAACAACTAAACATAGTGGCTGCAGTTTTGATCTCCCTCTTACATAAGCATTCCAAGGAGACGATATTACACTTTCCTCTTTCCTCTCCTCTGATGTCATGCAAGGGGGGAGAGGAGGAGGCTTTCCTTAGCGTTACTTAAATAAGCTTTGTAGGGATGCTCTATGGTTTAAACTTTATATTGCTAATACCTAGAGCCACACAATGAGTCAGTGGAAAGGTTGCCAACAGAACCTAAGAGTCCTGATTTCTAGCTGCTGGTCCAGCCAATAAACATAGAATCCTTTATGGCCTCGCTACTGAATGTTTTACCCCATCTGTCTGTCTTAATTTATACTGAAGCTAAAACTATAAAGGACTGACGGCCATTTATATTTTGAAAATAATTTGTTACATTCAGTGCACAAACCAGATGCTTTTTTTTGTGTAAAATAATTGCTGCTTGCTATCTGCGATAACTTGAGGTTGGCATTCCATCCAAAAGATGTAACTATGATTGTAGAAAGCAAGTGTTCACTGGAAGCTTTATTTTTCCACACGGAGGTTTATATCCACCTCCATAAGAGTTTTTGCCTTAAGAACTGATGAAAAAAGGCTGTTAGGAGGGCTCAAAACTGCTCAAATGTCAGCAAGTACCCTGGCCCCATTGAAGTCAATGAGAGTTCTTCAAGGGCTTGCTTATGTCAGTTCCATTCTAGCTGTGTGCGCTAACGTGCACACTTACCAGAAGTTTTTTACACTTAGCAGTACCTAGAAGGCCAGCTCTGCTGCCCTGTAGTGTCACAATACAAGAGGGGTAGCTGATGCTGCACCTTCTCAGTCTCTTCTTTGCACTAATGACAGTTGCTGGAACTCCCTTACTTGTAACTGCAGGGCTCTTGTCCATGGTGAGGGCATGTACCAATCCCTGGGATTTAAACCCTGTGTGGCCTGTAAAAAGTCATTCCCCCTGAGCGACCTCCCATGACAGCTGCCTTAAGTGTCTGGAAAGGTTCACAGAGAAGACAAGTGTGCTACCTGTAAAGGTTCAAGCCCAGTTCACTAGAGAACAGAGAAATTTGCCTGAAGTCTCTACTCATGGGAGTAATGTTGGGGTCAGACTTGGAACCCTCCTGAACTTCCCATGATGCTGAGTACGAGAACACCAGAGCAGACTGCACTGCCAGCACTAAGCACCTACTGAGATTATTTGGTGTCACCAGAGTCGGGGTGCAGAAAGAAGCACCATGCTGAGAGAAGCACTAGTGCCCAAGAGGACCAAGAACTGGGCTCAGGGTATGGGGACCTGTACCAGGATCCCAAGTAGCCAGTTCTCCACTAAAAAAACCAGCTCAAACTCTGGCCAGTGTGAGCAGCGCCATCTACCTGACCATTTTGTCGATGCCTGAGGCATTTTAGGACCTTATCACCTTGCCTGTGCCTCTGACAGTGGGGTTTTGGTACTGGACAAAGGCAAGATTACAACTACAGGGGAAAGCTGGTAATGGGGTTGCCCCAGCATCCGTGTTGCTCACCGGCTCTACTTAGCTCAGTGAGGTCCTCAGTACCACGATCTCTTGTATGGAAGAGATCCCTGTGGCCTCAGCACTGCTGTTCTAGATCCCACTCCAGATCTTCTTCTTTAACATGAGGATCAGACAGGCACTGGTCATGTTCCTGTCACCACTGTCTCTGAGTTGTGAGCCCTGAACTTAAAACCACCATACATTGTCTGCTACAAAGACAAGATCCAACTGTGGCTGCAGCCAGTATTCCTGCCTACAGTTGTTTCCCAATTCCATGTTAACCAGGACATTTCCCTGCCTGTGTTTTACCCTAAGCCACACAATTTGACCAAAGAGTGTAGATGGCACATCCTTCCCATTACGAAGGCTCTGGCCTTCTATATTGAAAGGAGGAGGCCCTTTCGTCAGACTTCTCATCTCTTTGTCACTGTGGGTTGCAATGAGGGTTTTCCTGTTTTCTCCTAGATGATCTCTACTAGGACATCCTCCTGTATCTGATTGTACTATAAGTGAACTGGAGTGCCGTCCCTCAGTCTATCACAGCTCATTGCACCAGAGCTTAACTCTCATCATCGACTTTTCTGGTGCAGGTTCCATTGCAGGATATTTGTAAAGCTGCTATCTGGTCATCAGTACACACCTTGTTATACTATGCTATAATGCTGGAGACTTGAGGCAATGCCAGTTTTGAAGAGTGATACTGAATTCTGCATATCTGCAAACTCCAGACCTACCTCCAATGGTACTGTTGGTGAGTCACCTAGATAGAAATTGACATAAGCAAACACTTGAAGAAGAAAAAATAGTTGCTTACCTGTAGTAACGTTTGTTCTTCAAGTTGTGTTGCTCATGTTCATCCCATGACTCATCCTCTGTTCCCACCATTGGAGTTGATTGCAAGAAGGAACTGAGAGGGTGCAGTGCTGACTACCTCTCTTACACTGCAGCATAAGCGTGCAACACCAAAGGGCACTAGAGCTAGCCCTATGGGTACTTCTAAAGGGAAAAAAGTTCTAGTAACCATACAGTTTGCACACACACACCTATAATGGAGTGGTCATGAGCAACACATCTTGAAGATTTTCAGAGGGGTACCCATGTCAGTCAATTTCAGCAAAACAAACAAGGAGTCCTGTGGCACTTTTAAAGACTAACAAATTTATTTATTGCATGAGCTTTCATGGGTATAATCCCACTTTGAAAGATAGATCAAATGGAAACTGCAGTATGTCAGGTACATATACACATACAGAGACAGGTGAATCTCAGAGTCAATTCAAACAGTTCCAGGGAGGGGTTGGTAGCAAAGTTAGTAGCAACTGTTTGACTTAACTTTGTGACCCACAGTCCTCTGCATCTGTATGTATACCTGCTGTACTGAAGTTTCCATTTCATGCGTCTAAATAAATGGGATTATACCCACAGAAGTTTATACGATAAAAACATTTTTTGGTCTTTAAAAGTGCCACATTTTTCCCCCTGTTGACTTAGAAACTGTGGAATTCTCACCACCCGGAAGACAACAGTAGTGGCCACGATCAACTACTGCACTAAAATAGGAAGTCTTTTGTCAGCTACAGTCCCAGGTTTAAGATTTATGACTTCTAGCTTTGTTTATCCTCCTTCCTGAGTTTTTATATTGAAAGTCAAATGTTTCCATGTTGTTGTCTGGCAGCAGACTAGCTGTATGTTATCATTGGAGAATCCACCTCCTGTATTGGTTCCATGTTTAAATAAATCTCTCTGATGTTGTTTTTAGTGGCTGTGGTTATCAGTGTCCAAAGGGACTGTTCATTAAATTATGAGAGTAGAACAGAGGAGTGCTAATTATATAATCTGGACTTGAGGGGACAATTTTGTCCCCTGACTCAGCAGTAGAGCCCTAGAATTTTTCTGGTTGTTGTGACTCGGTGCCCTCACTACTGATACTGAGACAATGTGTTCAGGGATGCCTGCACCAGTTCTGTGAAATATAGAAATACTGACAGCTCCCTGGCACAGTAGATATTGAACTTGCAAAACAATTTGTAGCTTTGTGTGACAATACATTTATTTTCTGTGACATCTAGGGCTCAATTTGGAGTCAGTCTAGTGATGTTCACTTTGGGTAAAGAAGATCCTTCAGGACGATTGCCATCAATTTTTGGCAATAGCACTTTAGCAGACCCACAAAAGAATCATTTATAAAAGTCAGAGTAGGATATGGATCAGCAATCCAGATGTCCCTACCAATTGGCTTCATAGGCTCATCTTTTCTGTCTAGGGGAGGGATGAAATCTCTTAAAAGCAGATCATTTTCTGCAGATTTGCTTTCTCTGCTGCAGGGCTAAGGTCTAAGGCTTGCTAGAGTCGTACAAAACAGCAGAGCTAGCTAAGCACCTGTCAAGAAGTTGGGGGGAAACCCCTCGAAGTAAACAAGATTTGAAGCCTTCTGGAATTTGGGTATGTTGGATTGTTGTCAAATTTCCAAGCTAATCAACCATAATGTTTGTTACTCAGATGTTAGACAAAATACGTGATTGGTATCACTCCCCATTTTAATTGTATGCTGTCCAAACAACAGTGGTTTTCTTTAGTGCAAGGTTTGAAATCTGAAATATCAATATTCTCTGAAGTATCCAGTCTACTACCATGAGCATTTTTGCCAGGTTCAGTGTATTAATGAGAGCATATAATGCACACTTATCGCTGATAGGGAACTTTTGCTTCTCCTATGAAGGAGCATATAGTTCAAAGACATTTCAATTATTTTTGGTTTTAGTTTCAATAAGGAGTCATTTTAGGAGGTTTTCTATCGTCATGGTAAAGCTGTAAATCTCTGACCTGAATAAAGGCCAACAATTCTTTCACATATACATCCATTTTGCCTAATAGTGAGTTTGCACTTTGCTGCATGTTTACACAAGACTTTAACTGATAATAGTGTGTTTTATAACTTAATGCTCCCCTCTGTGAACCCAGATTGCCCCACAAAAAGCCTTCTCATCCCACACCTTGATCCCCTCACGCTGAGTACCTACACACTTGGATTTTGCTAGGCTGAGCCTGGCTGCTCCACTCCTGGATTGTGGTTGAGGGTTGGATGTATGCCTGAGACCCTGTCCCTGTCACTTATTTTCTTGAGGCAGCTGGCAGAGGGATAGGACCCCAGTGTTTCTGGGGCAGGCCTGGTCCTTGCTGGGTGTCAGGATAACATGTAGCCTCACTGCTGAATCTGTCTCAGGAGTGGGCTGGATGGCGATCTAACTCCATGCAGCCAGTGGCCTCTTCTCCCCCCTGTCATGTTGGAACATCCACATTATTTATTGACAGTACAATATCTAGAATGGCGCAGAATTTTAAAATACTGTGCTCAGAATTCTTAACTTTTTGGTGCAGAATTCCCTCAGGAGTAGAAAATTAATCCAAATTAACTAAACTACATTAAATCCCTGGATGGACACTCATTCAAAATTACAGTGGCCTAAACTCAGTTTTGCTTAATTCACCTGTAGCTAAATTGAATTAAGGCCACTTCAATTTGGAATGAGAGCATTCAAACAGGGGTTTAATTCAGTTTGATTAATCTACTTCAGTGCACATTATTAGTTAATTTTGATTGTTTGCTATGGATATTAAAAAATCCAAGGCTAGCCTGGATTAGCTGACTTGGGCTCTGCTTCTGCTCAAAAAAATCATTATATGGGTGCTTGGGCTCAGCCTGTATGGCAAAAAGTCTCCGATCATGGGTTCTAGCTTGAGCCAAATGTTTACACAGTGATTTTTTGCCCTGCAGCCCGAGCCCTGTGATCCTAGGGCTGCTCACTCAGGCCACCTCTGATAATGCTGTGATGTGGATGTATACTAAGTGTCCCCAGATAGTAGTGGTTCCAAAACTTTTTATGTTGCCTTACCCTTTCATGGTCTCTGTGCTGGGCTGGGAGCCCAGGTCTGAGGCTGCAGGTGGGACTGAGAGCACGGCTATGTTTCGGACTGGGTCCAAAGCTGCACCTGGGTCTGGGAGGAGGGCTTTGGTTAAGGTTGGGTCCAGAGCTACAGTTGGGGCCATGGCCAGGAGCAGGACTAGGGCCCAAGCTATGACTGGGGCTGAAGAGGGGTTGGGTGGCACTCTTTTCCAGTTCCCTATGAGGGCTGGCCTATGGCCTGTTGTGTCTTCTGGAAATGTTCCTCTGGAGGGCATGCTCCACAGTTTAAGGACCACTGTCACATAAATAACCCCAGAGTCTAGTGCTTAACAATATTGTGACCATCTCCACTCATGACTCATTCACCTTTGTGCTGGTCTGAACAGCTTTGTGCTCCCTTGTGTACTCTGTACAAGGATTGGCACCAGGCTTAAAGATTTGTCAGCATTTGTTTTTAAACTCCTTTTTTCCATGGTTTCTCATTTGACTGAAGAAGTTTGCTCCAGGTGACAGTGTGGCCTGAAAAATATATAATATAAAAATTACAAAAATATGTTGTTTTAACAACACATTGAAATGAAAAAAACTGATCACAGTGTTTCATGTGTTTCCAGTGAATGACTCTGGAGCTGCTGCTTTTTGACAGGTAAAAACTCAAATAGCAAAATTCCACCCTTGGCTATGTACTCAAATGTGAATGCTAATGGTGGCAATTGTGAGGCTGTGGTATTTGAGGCAGGTGTGTCCCAGAAACTGCACTTTAATGGCTCCAAATATCGTAACCTGTTTTAGTCTACCATGTAAATAATACATACTTTTGAACATTCTGTAAATATATATATTTGCATGATAAGCTTCAACTTAAAAAGATGCATTATATTCATATAAATATTTTACTTTTAACATTTTAGAAAATTTTTTTGGTCAATGCTTCTCTAAAAATGAGGAATAAAAGCTACAGTAAGTTGTAAGAATCTGCTTCAAGCCACAGCCAAAATACAGAGATTTTAGATTAAAAATCTATATTTAATTTACTTTTTATGCCTCTTATGTTTTCCCATGTAAAAATGAGCAGTTGCATGCATTCAGTCTGAATGTATTTTATTTTAGATTAAGGAAAAACAAAAAGTTTGAGAGAAGCCGGAGAAAATTTTCTTTAATGTACAAGAGCACAAAGTGTGGATTTCTCCTGGAATGCACTGCATCAGCTCTGTTCACAGCATGGTACCTGAATCTGCAGAGAGTGCAGCTGTGATGCCGTAGAGTGGTAATGCAGATGTTTTCCACATTGATGGAAGGAGCTCTTCAGCTGATGTAGTTAAATCACCTCTTCAGGACTCAGCACCTCTGGAGACTGAAGACATTTTCTGATGGCCTAGCTGCATTTACATCAGCGTAGGCACTGACTGCAGCTCAAACATCCACTGGTACAAAAATAGGGGGTGCTCAGCACCCATGAGCCACAGAATAGGTAGTGGGCATAAGAGGCTTGGGGAAGCTAAGCCAAGTGGGGCAAGAAATACCAAATGCGGTGCACTCCCTTTGGAGAAGTGCTGACCTGCCATCTTCAGAGTGCCACTGTTGGAAGCTTTTGAGAAAACAGGAGTGCCAGTGGTGCCTGTACCATGACCTTACCCCTGCTTTGTCCCCTTTCTGCTCATCCTCTTCCCTCCGCTCCCTGAGATACCATTCTTGCTCTGCCTTTTCCCGCTATCACTCTACCACTTCCCCTCAAGGCCCCTCTGTGCGATACTCTCTCCTCTCTTTCCTACCTTGCCCTTAAGGCAGGAGAGGGCAGAAAGGAGTGAGTGGTATGTAGGGGGTGCTTTAGGAGAGCGAGAAGGAGAGGAGCACCTACTGGCAAAAATAAAAGCAACACTTGTGTACATCAGAGTTAGGTTGACCTAAGTATGCTACATGTGGTGCAAAATTTTTCATAGCCCTAAGTGGTGTACTTAGGTTGAGCTATTCTTTAAGTGTAGACCAGGCCTTAGAAATGTAAGGGTTTAGCCAATCTGCCATCCTTGCTCATAATGAGAAATATTTCACTCTAATTGTTCCCATTTAGTGGAAATACTTGATGAGCGAGGTGCTAGTCATTAAAATGTGGGTGGTGGAACCTGGCTGAATATAATAATTAGAAAGCGCTCCAGTACTTTAAAGTCTTACACATACTGTAGTTAATGCATTAGCACTTGTACACACTGCTGTCACAAGACTGCTCACAGTGCAAATAGTTAAGCATTTGTGTAAAAAGATTTTGCAGAACTAGGGCCTTCAATAGCTGCATATACCAAACTGTCTGTTTACATACTCCTCAAATGTCACTTATTAAATTGCACTCTTTGCAATTTAGACTGAAATTTAGCTCTGTCTCTGCTTTAGCACATGTAGAGTTCTCTCTTAATTGTCATTATCTACATCTGAAACACCAAGTCATGAAACAGTGTCAATGGAAACAAAATTCTTAAGAATTGAAATCAAAATTTTAAGTTTCCTGCACTAATACATCTTTCATTTTTTTGATTTTTGGGCAAATCATGCTTTCCATACCCTGCTGAAGGCAGAGGTTTTACTTGTTCATTTATGTAAAGCACATAGGATTGCTGCTTTGGGTCAGTGTTCCACACTGTACCCTGCATTTGGACCATAGAGGATTATGAGGATTATATATATCTATCTATTTATAAATGTAGATAAAACTGATAATGTCAGATTCTTAGGTGGGCCCAGAAGATGCATCCACTAAAGTTATTAATCTGTGCTCACACACAAATTTTGTGTAGGATAGTAAGGCCTGCACAGTTGGATGCATTTGCAAAATTTTGCAGGGTCTATTTTAGAAGTACCTTTTAAATTTCAGTGCTTACCATTAGCCAAAGAGTGATTGATTTTGTTTTGATGTAAATTCTAAGTGTCTGGGTGAATGAGAATAATTTTGATTAATGCTCTTAAACCCCCATCCCCAACAATGTTGTGTGTCTTTGACTCAAAGATATTTTAGTAGGGGGGGTTGCATTTACAGTTTCTTTTCAACCATTAAGGTTTTAATAACAAAATACCTCTGAGATGTCTCTCAGTCTCCATAGCATGACAATCAATTCGCTGAATAATTTACAGAGCTCTTAAATGATGGGTTTGAAGACAGTAGACAAATTTCAGAAAGAAAACATGAAGAATAATGCACATTATCATAGACCAGGATAAGCCTGGCAATATAAGGAACATAAATGTGAAATATTAGTTATTTTAGCTTCAAAACTAGGTGTCTTACTTTTTCTAGAAGCAAATCCCCAGGGGGGGAGGGGATTAAACTAGCACTATTAGCCATCCATAAGGGATACTGAGTAAGCCTATTTCACTTGTAAATCAGCAGTTAATGTAGATTCTCTTTCATTTTAATAGAAAGGAAAGAAAAATATATAATGTGTCTTGGCAAGAGACTTTATAAAGTGCCTGCCTAAAACACAAATGTTTACTTTCTTCAGTTAGCGAGTAGACCTTCAGATTCATCAATCATGGTACTTTTAAAATGCAAATATATAACAGCTCAATATAGCAACATTTTTTACTGTAAACAATATAAGGAACATTTATGAATCTGTTATTTGTAGGAATATTTCCCTTTCCTCTCCACCCAGTCAAACATTTCTCCTCCCAGGTGAATATACAGAATTTTTGACTTTTTCAAATTCCTGACATACGCTTAAGACCCATGGTGTGCCACTGAAGTCAGTGAAATCTTTGGCCCCAGCTCTGCACAGAGTTGAGCACAATCTTAACATTACATGCTATGAGCGGGTCATTGACTCCAGTGGGACTGGTCCTGTGAGGATATGGGGAAGATGAAAGAATCATATATTGGGAGTTGGCAAAACCATTGCTCCTCCTTCCCCCCATACTGGTCAGAATGAAGTATGCTACATCCTTTTCAGGACTGCTTCAAAGCCTTTTGAAGTCATTGGGAATCTGCCCATTGACCTCTATGGGTTTTCAATTCATCCCTGCTTGTCTGATTGTGAGAGGGGAAAGAGGAGTTGCAACCCCCATTGACTTCAGTGTTAATGACTTTAGTTTCAGTTGCTCAGCATCTCTTAGGTTTATGTCCTATGCAGAGCTCACTGTACCACACTAATACCTTTATGCTACTGTATGAGAGGCCACAGGTAACAGAAATTGACTCGAGAGAGAGCAGATTTAAATGTGGTTGGTTGTAACACCATACCATGTTATAAGCACCTTAGAAAAGTTTGCTGTAACTCTAGCATACCAAACCTAAATTTCTTTAAGCATGAAACTTAAGTTCATAATTAAACTGTTGTTGCATTTATCAATTGTTATGGTCTCATTTATCATAAAATCTGAAAGGAACCACGAGATGTCATCGAGTCCAGGCCCCTGCGCCCATGGCAGGACCAAGTACCCTTTTAAACCATCCCTGATAGGTGTTTGTCTCACCTGCTCTTAACTTCCAATATTTTAATTTCTAGCAAAGGAATCAAAATAAGCAAACTAGCAGAAGAGGTACTCAGTATCATGTGGATGAGTGGATGTTGTGTTCACATCTTCATGTATATTTGATTAAGTAGCTGAATTATTGCTACTGAGGAAACAGGACATCTCTATGAGTTGATATTGCTAAATACATAGGACTGGGGGGGGGGGGGAGGCAATGTGGCCAGATGACCAATACAGTAGCACTCTGAAGCCTACTGGTCTTTATCATTTTTTTTTTTTTTTTTTTTTTTTTTTTTTTTTTTTTTTCTAAAATACTACTGGGGATTAGCATTTGCTGCTACCTTGGAAGGTTAGCAGAGAAATGGGAAATTTGAGAAATAAATGAGATTCAGCTCTCAGAAGTAAAGGCAGCTAAGTACTGAGGTGTAAGAATGGTCCTCTGCCAACTTTCCTTAATGGATTTCAGGGATGTAAAGTGATCAGTTGAGAGGGCTCAGATTTCTGTGATAATTAATCTCTACTTCACAAAAAATAAGGGGGCTGGGGCAAGAGGTAGGTGGACAAATAAAAGATAAATGAAGGAAAAGTGTCTGAACTTTAGTTTTGTTCATGTGTCGCAAATGGTATTTGAGAATACTGACAACACTTTGGTTATGTATTGTAATGGTAGAGTACCGGTAGCATTTTTGGCAGGTTTAAAGTAACATAATGACAGTTAATCAAATCAAGCATTTTGTCATATCTGCTAATTTTGGTTACTTGGTTTAGATTAAAAACTCTAGTTAGTCAGTAAATGATGATGTATGTAGAATGGAGTATCATGTCAGCCATAGAAACAGAAGTTGAGGATGTGGAGAGGAAAAGAAACAATATTAATTTATTGAAATTTTCTGTAATTAGTCTTTCACCAGTTCCATAAGGAGACTTGTCTTACAAGCTAATGCATCTGATTTTCGGGAAGATTTCTTGATTACAAACCCAGAATTTTTTTTCTTAATGTCATCCCATTGCTCTTATAGTTATACTGTAGCACATTAAATTCCCCTGTCCATGATTTTAACAACCTTCAGTTATTTGTAGACTATTAAAATACATTTGTGGTAGTTGTAGCTTAGCTAAGCAATATAGATTTACCTTCTTAATGGTCACTTCCTCCAGTTAATTTTTGTTACTGTTTTCTGAACTCATTCCAATGATCTGATAGTGCTGGAAATGTAATGCCTATACCTGAGCATAATATTCCAGTTGCACTCGCACAAGAGATGTATTATCTCTGCTTCCTGATATGATCCCTCTGCTTATGCAACCTAAAGTTACACTGGCTTTTTATGAGCAACATCACATTACAAACTCCTGTGTAAATTGCTCTCTAGTATCTCCCTAGGTCTCTTTCAGTGTTACTGCTCCCTAGATTCCATTCTTGTATTGAATAATGGAATTGCAGATAACTTTTTCTCCTGTGTAGTTGTTTACATTTTTCTAAGTCAAATCTCATCGTATTATTTTCCATCCATCTTTCTAATCTCTCCAGCCCCTCTGTATTGTTTCTATGTTCTCAGGGGAGAACATTTTCTGCCAATTGATCATCAAAGTTATTAATAAAGATGTCAGATAAGACTGGGCCTAATACCAGTACCTTCTGTAGCTCACCAAGAACCTCCTGCAATGCAATATGTTAATTACTTTCACCATTGAAAATGCATGCCTTATTTCCTTTGCCAGCCAGTGCCTTCTTGTAACTGTGTGATGTCATGATAACTTTGCCTCAGTTTCCACCACCCCATCAACAGTCATTTGGCCCTCTGCTGGATGGCTCTGTTTATGATTCCAGCCCTCCAGCTGTGTCATTTACTGTCTTCCTGCTTCTGAGCCAGTAAAGAGTCTGAAAGACTAGGGCTATGTCTACACTAGCAAATTAGTTTGAATTAAGGCGCCTTAGTTCAAACCAATTTGAACCCTGTCTACATTAGGCTTTGCCTAGTTTGAACTAAACAATTGTGTGTGAATGGTTAGTTCGAGCTAACTGCTCAGTTTGAACTAATTTGCATATTTGGTTCAAACTAGCAGTTAGTTTGAACTAAGCGCTTTTTTTTAGTTTGAACTAACTTTTAGTTTGAACTAACTGTGCTTTTTAGTTCGAACTAAAAAGTTAATTTGAACTAAAAAAAAGGTCAGCTAGTTTGAACTAAAGGTTAGTTCAGACTAAAAAAAAAAAAAAAAGTGCTTAGTTTGAACTAACTTTCGAACTACTTAGTTTGGACTAACAAAGTCCGAACTACGATTTTAGGTGTAGGCGTAGCCCAGCACTCTAGTGACACACTACCCTACTCAAGATCTCCAGTTCTTAAAAAAGTTTTCAATCCATGTAGTAGTGATCTTATCCAAACTAATACCGATATATTTTTCCAATATGATTTGGGAGCACAAAATATCAAATACTACATTAAAATCTAAAAGCATGATGTCTATATTCCTTATAATTTGCACAGTTTATTGCTCCTTGTTACAGCTGGTCAGAGCAAACTTGATGGAACCAAGTTCCTGAGGGTTAGCCTGTGTACAGCAAAAACAATGGGAGTCCTGTGGCACCTTAAAGACTAACAAATTTCTTTGGGCATAAGCTTTCCTGGACGCCAACCCACTTTGTCAGATGCTTTTACATTTGTACAAAATGCTTACGCACAAATAAATTTGTTAGTCTTTAAGGCGCCCTTGAACTCTCGTTTTTGGTGGAACCCATATTTGGCATATTCATTCCACTGAAATCAGAATTCTTTGTGAAATTGAATTTATTTTGCTACAGTTTTATTTGAGGAAAAGACTTGGGGAGGAGGGAAAGTTTCAACAATATCAGCATGTCCTATTTTGACATTATGGGAATGTATGGCTTCACTGTTTTTGTTTTTAAGCAAAATGTTTTTAAATGGAATACTTCAACCAATTGGAAATTAATTTTTTAAAAATCTTCCTTCAGAGAATTTTGACATTTTAGGCTTTTTATTTGGATTTGGAATGAAGCCAGATTTCAAACAAAATTTCAAGCAAAATTTCTTACAAAACAGAATTTCTGGCTTCCTTGCATCTTTACTCCTGGTTCAGTTACCTTCAGATGTTTCTCTTTTGTCTCTTCTTAATATTTTTTCCATTATTTTGAACATTGGGACGTTAGCATTAGATGGTTATTGCTGGCCTGTGAGTGAACTTGGAGCAAGTAATTTCACCTCTATGATCCTTAGTTTCCTAATCTCTAAAATTAGTGGGGATAATGAGACTGATCTCCTTTATGAAATACTTTGAGGTCTATGGATGAAAAAATGCTATAAAAACTAGGTATTAATTACTTGTTTTCTTTTTTAATTAATAAAATTACATTTAGTTTTCTTCTATCTTTTAACAAACTTAATTTAATTTTATGTTTCCCCAATTCTTTTTATCTATGTTTTTCTAATCTAATGCATTTGACATTATGGTATCTAAATGCTATTTATATAAGAAATTCTAAGTGATTTGATAAATTGATTAGCTAATTCCCTTAATACTGAAGGATGCTGATCATCTAAACTAGCTGATTTGTGTACTGTTTTATTTCCCATAACATTTGTAAATTTCTGATTTGTATTTTCAAACCTCTGTAAGTATAAAAGGTGTTTGGATCTGGAGGTTAGATCTGAGCTCATTTTATCAGTTTAACAGCTGATCCATTATTTTACCCAAATAATACAAGTTCCAAAGGTGTAGCTGTGGTAATCTAGTTCAGCAAAACAGAGAGTCCTGTGTCACTTAAAGACTAACAAATTTATTTATCACATGAGCTTTCGTGGGGGAAATTCCCACTTTGATTTTCTCCCATGACAGCTCATGCAATAAATATATTTATTAGTCTTTATGTAACATGGGACTCCAGATAATACAGTTAACACAATACAGGCAGTAAATTTGTTTGTTTGTAGACATTTACTATTACAATTTAAGAGCTCAGTCCTATAAACATATACAATACTAGTTGCACTGAAATCTATAAAGTTTATGCAATAAATAAAATTATTGGTCTTTAAAAGTACCATAGGACTCCTTTTTTGGTTTGCTGAAACAGATTAACACAGCTGCCCCTAGGGAAATTGAAATCCATGGGACTACTCACATGACTACAATTACTAATATGTATGAAGGTTTGCAGGATCAGAACTCTAGCTCTGAAATATATTTTCTGGCCACATTCACAAGGATCCTAATCCTTAATACATATTTTGAAGTAGTCTATTTGTCCAGTGCTATGTTGATACACTACACTAGGTACGGGGGACTGGGGAGAAGAAGAGAGGCCCTTGGTGACAGAAGGTCAGGTTAGGGACTGCTTAAAGAAACTAGATGTGCACAAGTCCATGGGGCCGGATGAACTGCATCCGAGGGTGCTGAGGGAGCTGGCTGATGAGATAGCAGTACCGTTGGCCATTATCTTTGAAAACTCGTGGCGAACGGGGGAGGTGCCAGAGGACTGGAAAAAAGCAAATATAGTACCTATCTTCAAGAAAGGCAAAAAGGAGGATCCAGGCAATTACAGACCTGTCAGCCTCACCTCAATCCCTGGAAAAATCATGGAGCAGCTTCTCAAAGAATCCATCCTGAAACACTTGGAGGAACGTAGAGTAATCAGGAACAGTCAGCATGGATTTACCAAGGGTAAATCATGCCTGACCAACCTCATCGCCTTCTATGATGAGATGACTGGATTTGTGGATGCGGGAAGAGCCGTTGATGTGATATACCTTGACTTTAGCAAGGCTTTTGATACGGTTTCCCACAGCATTCTCATTGGCAAATTAAGGAAGTATGGGTTAGATGCATGGACTGTAAGGTGGATAGAAAACTGGGTAAAACAACGGTTTCAGCGCGTAGGAATCAATGGCTCCATGTCAAGTTGGCAGGCAGTAACAAGTGGTGTGCCCCAGGGGTCGGTCCTGGGGCCAGTTCTGTTCAATGTTTTCATTAATGATCTGGATGATGGGATAGATTGCACACTTAGTAAGTTTGCAGATGATACCAAACTGGGGGGAACGGTAGACACCCTAGAGGGCAGGGACAGGATTCAGGGAGACCTAGACAAACTGGAGCAGTGGGCCAAGAGGAATCTCATGAGGTTCAACAAGGATAAGTGTAAAATCCTGCACTTGGGACGAAAAAACCCCATGTACTGCTACAGGCTGGGGAGTGATCAGCTAAATAGCAGCACTGGAGAAAAGGACCTGGGAGTCATGGTGGATGGGAAGCTGGATATGAGTCAGCAGTGTGCTCTTGCTGCCAAAAAGGCCAATGGCATACTGGGCTGCATCAGAAGAAGTGTTACCAGCAGATCGAGGGATGTGATCATTCCCCTCTATTCTGCACTAGTGAGGCTACATCTGGAATACTGTGTCCAGTTTTGGGCTCCCCACTACAGAAGGGACATGGACATATTAGAGAGAGTCCAGAGGAGGGCAACCAAAATGATCAAAGGGCTGGAGCACAAGCCCTATGAAGAAAGACTGAAGGAACTAGGCTTATTTAGCCTGCAGAAGAGAAGACTGAGGGGGGATTTGATAGCAACCTTCAACTATTTGAAGGGTTGCTCCAAGGAGGAGGGAGCTCGACTGTTCTCGGTAGTAACAGAGGGCAGAACGAGAAGCAATGGCTTCAAGTTACAGCTGGGGCGGTCCAGGCTGGATATTAGGAAAAACTTCCTTACTAGGCGAGTGGTGAAGCATTGGAATAAGCTGCCTAGGGAGGTGGTGGATTCTCCATCTCTGGAGGTGTTCAAGTCCCAGCTGGACAAAACACTGACTGGGATGATCTAATGGGAGTGGTCCTGCTTTTTTTGGCAGGGGGTTGGACTAGATGACCTCGTGGGGTCCCTTCCAACCCTATGATTCTATGATTACCTTTTTAAGCAGTGAGCTACTCCATATCCTAATTAATTTTATGCATATAAGCAGCTTGGTATTTTCAATTATGATTAAATTAAGTTTGATTTTTTTTCATGCATAAGAAGGTGAGATCAGGTAATGAAATAGAAAATTTTATTCATTTAATCAGTGAAACCTTTATGCCATTGAGAATAATTAACAATTTTATAGAATTATGAACTCTGGCACAATAAATTAAAGCTGCCTACTCCCAGCAATGTCCAGATTCACACAACCAGTCATTCATTGTAACTTACACATTTAAAGGAGCTGGAAGTTTTCAGAGGTAAACTAAGTAATAGGAGAACTGGATATTACAATATAGTTTAAAATGTCAGTACGCTTCATCCTTACACCTGAACCAACTCGTGGCGTAGCAAAAGCCTGTCATACTGCTTAAACCTGGACAATGGCTGAATGTAATGCAAAGGCACATTCTCTATAGTTTGGGAGGTGCAAGCGTTGATTGAACACATTTGCTGAATATCCCTTGAGTCAAGCAGTGCTGTTTATAGTGCCTGCCTTTACTCTGAATGGAATTGATGGTACCTATTTAAAACGCCTACAGCAGACATTGAAAGCAAGTTTGGAATAAACAATTCAAGGAAGATTTAAATATGAACATAATCTCACCTGATGTATTTTTTTGACACTTTACAGCATTATTTTCTATTTATACTGTAATGGCTCACCATCCACACTGCCTTTTACTCTGGTTCATATAGCAGAAGATGGACGTATTCGATATGAGATGTCATTAGTATAATGCATTTAGGGGCATGGTCTGCTCCCCCTGGCTGCAGAAAATCACTGCATGAGAGACAGCGGATGCAATTCTGCTCTATGGGGGTAGGGGCAGGAGCAGGGGCATGCTTTGTATGTGATGAAAATCTCCTGCCTCACTGTGGAAATTTGTGGCTGTGGCTGTTGTGTCTATGGCTTCATAGATCCACCAGCTAAACCCCGCTTTGGGGGAGAAACCCTGATAGAGACTACTGCAGTCTTCAGCCTGGCCCTTCCAAACCAGCTAGGGAAGATCTGTTTTTCACTTTCCCCCACTTACAGCTACAGACCCTTTTATTCTTAGCTTTTTTTTTTTTTGACCTTGGTGTAGGGACCCTGATTTGGACCTTGTTCTAGCTCATTTTTCAATCTGGGAGTGTAGTGTTGTTTGCATATGACAAGCCCAATTCTACTCTCTGTTATCCCATGTTACCCCCATTCATTTCAAATGGAAATGCCACATGAGAAGAGACATTTACCTAAACAATAATGCCTTCAATTAAATCCAAGGCTATCTGGAGAAGTCTAAGGAAAGTCAGTAGAAATCAATGTTAATCATTTCTTTTTGTGAGTTAGTCATTTCTAAAATTTAAGAAACAATGAAATCATTCAAGACAAATCTGAAACACAAAGCCAGATCAGAGGACCAATATATTAATGCTGTGGACATAAGCATGTGCCTAAATACACGTGGGGCTCCAATGGGTACACCATTTTCTTCTGGGGTGAAAAAGGGACCATACTGATTCAAAACTCTTTCATGTCCATTTGTCTTACAGCTTGGAGAATGGTTTCTGATAATAGCAATGTCACAGATACCAAGTTCCAAAGGGGTAGATATGTTAGTTTAGTTCAGTGAAACAAACAAGGAGTCTGGGGGCACTTTTAAAAACTAACATTTATTTATTGCATGAGCTTTCATGAGAGAAAAATCCCACTTCATCAGATGAAAGCTCATGCAATAAATAAATGTGTTAGTCTTTAAAAGTGCCCCCAGACTCTTAGTTTGTTTTACAGATACCAGTATTTGAGTGCATGTAGAGTGCCATACACCAAACCTTACCCTTTTAGGCATATTAAGTCCTAGACTCATCAGTCATCTGTGTCCTTATTTGTTTTGGAAATGATGAGCAACAGTTGCTTAGAATTAAAATGCTTTATTTGTTGGGACTTTGGAATCAGTATCTCCAAATATACATTTTGCATTTACCTTTCTTTTTTCATACTAAATTAGGAATTGCAACAGCTGATCAGAGCTGGTGTATGCAGTCTATGACATATTGTGCTGACAACACCAACAAGAGGCTGTTTTTACATATAATGTCTGTGTGTGGGATGGGGGTGAATCTTTGATTCTCTCTGAGGCTTTTCTTGAGCAAGTGTAGCCTAGTCTCATATTCCTTTCAGTCTGCAGTTGGTTTACACTGGTTTATGTTTACAATACCATATCTGCAGGCAAAAGAGCTAGAGATTAACTTTCTCCAAAGCCTGACTCTGCTAACAGTGAGATTGGGCAGTACCCTTCCAGTTAATCAGTGTGAACAGCTATAGAACAGAGAGAGGCAAACCTCTGGTATGCTTTTTGGCTTGTCCTTTTCCATAAATGTTCTTCCCACATCCCCACTGAACACCGATTTACACTTTTCCCCATCTCCCTGCATATTCTTTTGTTGTATGGGACCCACAAGAATAAATCCTATTTGGTATGATTAGGATATTCCCCAGAGCATTCACCATACTATGATCTTCATACACAGCATCTAAATGACTCCCCAGACTCCCGTAGGTGATTGCCAGAAGGTGCAAATATGTTGAAAACAGCCAAGGACATCAATATATCTTACTGCTCTTCAGATAAAGATCAGACAGAATACCATCAAGAAATATTTCTCTCCCATCACAGCCTTCATCTCATTGTTTGGTTTGTGGAGTGAATAATTTCCTGAGAGGAAAGTGATAAAATACTTCAATCTCCTGGGTGTTGTGGGACAAAATTAATTAAATAGGTCCTGAGGTCGCTGCAAGATGTGAAAAATTTCCTGCAAGATGCTAAGGACCCTATAGTAGGGCTGAAAGCTTTTGGTAAAAATTCAAGTTCAGCAATTTCAAAACATTTTACAAATTTATGTTGATTTTGCCTAATTGTTTTTATTAAAAAAACCAGAAAAAAATTGAAACACTTTGCTTTGACAGTTTTTAAATTAAATATTTCTATTTTTCTATTCAAATTTACTTTTTATTCTGAAGATTTCCTTAATTTTATTTCAAGAGATGAAGAAACATGAATATTTTTGTTTCAGTTTTTAATTTTGGATTGAAGAAAACATTTTGTTCACTAACATTTAAAAAATCAGTTTCAATTTGATTTAAAATGAATTTTTAATTTTTTGAGTTTTAAGGAATCAATAAATCTGTCTTTTCCCAGCTCTACCCTATGCTCCCATCCCCTCCAGTGAGAGTGGAAGACACTCTACAGCTTACAGGATTTGGCCCATAATGTTTCAAAGGGCATTAAGTTGTCAGATGTAATATGTTAATGTCAAATGTTATTGGCTCACATTGTCACTCTGAGGTATAAGTAAAGACCGGATCCTCCATGTGTGGGTCTCCCTTCTCCAACATGGAAAGGTGGAGGAGAGAAGACCTACCTCTCCAAGATGAACTCTATAGCCCTCCCAAGCTGAACTAGGCAGTTACCGCAGACCTAGGAGAGTCACCAAGGCACTGTATGGAGAAACAGTTCCTCCTTGGATGAATCCATTTGTGGATCTCTGGGAATCTGCCAAGTTTGGAAGTAGTCCTCTGGTCTATGCTAAACAAACCGCATACCCTACACAACGAATGATCAGGGGGAAGGGAAGAGTCTCTGTGATATAGATCAGACTTTTCAAACTTTTTTTCCTTGGGACCCAGTTAAAAAAAAGCTTTTATGCCTGTGACCTGACAATTACATCTTTCAGCAACTCATTTCAGCTTTTTGGCAGCAGCAGCAACAGGGGGTGCCAGAACCCAGTACCTCAGGGTCTGCAACCCAATATTGGATCCCAACCCATGGTTTGAAAACCCCTGACATAGATCACTTCAATCTCCTTCATGCTCATGAAAAATTTCATGATTAAGGTTGGACTCAGGTTATGAAAACACAAAAGGAACTCAAATAGACTCTTCAGGACACTGGTTAAATCCAGTGCCTTACTAATAGAGAAGAGTGTTGAGGATGAGATAGTCTCTGATGGTTCTTTGCAGATGATAGCCAAATCCTGACCTCAATTATGCTGCATAACCACACTGACTGAAGTCATTGGAGTTGTGTGGAAGTAAGTGAGGTCAGAATTTGTTAAGCATCTTCCCAGTACTCAATATCTTTTTTCCAATGGAAATCTGATTATACAGCAGGTTGCAGTTTAAAAAGCAATGTGGGAAGACCTGCTGTTCTCTTTGACATTTCATGCTTTGGAGAATCTGTAGAAAGCTACAAAACAGATTCTGATCCCATTTACACCTGTGTAAATCGGGAGCATCTCCCCTGGCTTCAGTTCTGCATTTAAAATGGTATTTGAGCTCTGACTGTAAAGAGATCTGATTTTTAAAACTTTTGTTTGCAGTATTTGATTAAAGAAATTTTGGATCTGATTTACTACTGTACACACTAGCTCCTCAGAATAGAGATCCTTGAGTATTCCATTCCAAGGAGAGGAAATGAGTGCAACTGCTGTCTTGCATCTGAGTGGTTTATAGTGCTGTTCCAAATGAGCCTCCAGTACAGAAAACTGAATTTGTAGGTTGCTGTCTTTGTAACCGTGGAAGAGTCAGATGCTGTTTCCTACTTTTGTGGAGTTTTAATTTTACTTAACACTCAGCAAATAGTAAGTGCAAGACCAAACTACCAGTTAAAGAACTAGCTTCTGGCCTTGCCGCTAGCAATCCTTAGCAAGGCTGACATGAGCACAATGGAGTTAAAAATGTAGCCCAGAAAGTTCTATAAAATGAAAGGCACAAGGCTTGTTATCCTACAGTTATCATTGTTCTGAGTCACTTCCACTCCAGTTTTCCTTGGTGATGCCTTCTTTGGCCTTCTCAGCATGCTCAAAATGCTCTATGCTATCTGATGACACGTTTTCCTTCAATGCAAGAGCCACTCATTTCCAGCAATGTTAATCTCATTCTGGTCTCTCACTTTCCCAACTCAACCATATGTCCCCTGTGTGACTCAAGCTTGAACCTGAGCCTGGCATAAGGTCTCTTCCCTGACTTAGTATCACACAATCTATCAATTCAGGCCATTTCTGCATTTCCTATAAACACTGACATTAACCTGAGCATAGCTGTTGAAATTTTTGATTTATTAATACAGCACAGCTGAATCTTATAGTATTTATCTGATAGAACATTTGTGACAGGATCCCTGCCCCCAGCCCACAAACAATAGCTTCGCAAAGAATATAAAAGATTTATACATATAAAGTGAAAGCATTTCAGAATATGCACTGTTGTCATGGCAACTGTTGGAGAACTGTAGTAAATGGACAGAGCAGAAGTCTCAGGTCTGCCCAAGCTAGAGCAGACATCTGCATTATTTTGTTATGTTTCTTTCAGTGAGTCAGAGTTAGGAGTGTCTTGTTCACCTACTGACTTTCTCATTTTAGAGATAAGTCTTTTTCTGTTTAAAAAAGAGGAGGAAATGTGCATGTGAAGAAGGAAAACAATACCCATCTAAGTAGCTGACAGCCCCGTTCCCTAGCCTGCTTGGTATTAGTTGAATCAGGCGCATATCTTTTGTTCTCACTGGCTGGGTAGAACTGCTTTTGCCCGAGATGGCTGCTGTATGATACAGTTCACGGCCTCCCTAGAACCACATTTGCTTTCTGCCCACAGAAAGTATCTGCCTTCTTTTACTGGTATAAGGCTCAGATCTGGAAATAAAGGAGGGTAAGTCGGGAGCATGCACCTAGTACAGAATTTTGAGAAGATGCAAATTGACAAGTCTGACCCTGTACTGTCTCCCTTCAAAACTGCTGGGTTGGAATGGTCTCCCTTCATGTCCCACCCCTTTGGTCTTCTAGTGTGCCACATGCTCCACTGGAGAAATAACCCTTTTTTATTGTAGGCTGTCTCATGCAGGACATTGCAAAGATGTCTCTTAAAAAAAAAAAAAAAAGAGATGATGTGTCCTTGAACAAATGTCAATTTCTCTTTGGTTTTATTCTTCTGCTTCCAACACAATACCTTCTCTCTCTTTGTCCTGACTTTTTTGTGAGTTACTCACAAAATACAAAGGATTAACCTCATCTTGCTATAATTTGGTATGAAGCTCATTTTGATGTATTTTCTTAAATCTATTTGTATTCCTAGTGAAGTGATTGGTACAGTGAGATTTGTCCTGGTGTAGCTGAAAGAATTTATAATTCCTAGACTTTTAGATCAGAAGGGACTGGTATGATCTTCTAGTCTGACCACCTACACAATGAAGGCACAAAACCTCACCTGTTCTCTCCTGTCCTTAGTCCTGGTTTAAAGACTTCAAGGTACAGAGAATCCACTTGGCTGACCTGGGTTTTCTAAATGGCTTTGGAGATGATATGCATAGTGACAGACTATACAGGCAACCTCAGTCTTAATATACCTGAAATGACATAGCTGCTGATGCATAGGTTTAATTTACATTAAAGAAAGAAAGAAGAAGAAGAAGGAAAAAACCCTTCATATTTGGTGTGACAACAGACATATTCTTAATCTTAAAAATTCTTTAGAAAATATGCTTGCCTTTCTCAAGGACAGTGGTTTTCAGTTAGTGTACTGTGGTGTACTGTGAGAACTGTCCAAGTGTGCCATGAAATTTTGTACAAAGGTCACGAAAATCAGTGTAAAACAAACATTAATTCATCTTAAACAATATTCTATCCAACCAAAATTTCAGCTCATAAAACTCTTGAAAATTAGTCATCAAATTAAAAGCTGGATATCGGACCTTTAATTCTAATGTGAAAATGCTAAATCCAGGACGTCAAAGGGCAAATTGAGATGATGTATTTTTTTCCTTGTGGATTTGAAACATTAATGAATTTGATCCTTCTTTAGATTGTTTTATGCAGTATGTTGCAAACCTTTCTACTAAGACCATAATCATAGTAAATGTAGGTAATTGTGATATTTCTGAGCAAGCTATTCAGCTGAATAAAGTGGGTGTGTCATGGAATTGTTTGTCTCATTGAAGTGTGCCCTGTCACTGAAGAGTTTGGAAACCACTGCTGTAGGAAAAAGCTTTCTACTCATATTTCTCTGTCTTGTCGTTTACTAAAGTTTTTACAATCTTTATATTATACAGCACCTCAACAGTATTACTGGGTGCCATTTCATAAATTATTTCTAATTAGTAAATTTACAAAATTTAAATTAAATAATTATTTCTAATTAGTAAGTCATTTACATAATTTAAATTATTAAATAATTATCACTATGTACCATTGTGAATTGTCCAACTGTGGTGAATAACTAAGGCATTTGTTTCATGTCAACACACTGGTTGGGTAATACTGAAGGAGTGTAGGTTTTTCTTTTGGTATTCCATAGCATCATTAAGTAGGACTCTGTAGTCACGTCCTCACCTCAGCAGGGGTGAGGCACGCGCTGCCCAGAGTTCCAGGCCTTCAACCCCAGTAGGGGTGAGGCAACCACAGTTTAGAGAGTTCAAGGCCTTCAACCCTGGCAGGGGTAAGGCAAACACCCGGTGGCCGGGATGGTAGCAGGGGAGGGAAGGGGAACGCAGGCCCACCCGCTCCACTGCGTTCCAGCCCAGGGCCCTAGCAGTGGCAAAGTCGCGTGCCACTGGGTCAGCGGGGCTCCCACCAAACACGTGCTGACTCACTGTTGCCCCTGGGATACTTCCTTCACCTCCCCCCACGGTACCTGGAGTACATCGTCCTTATGGTCTTCCAGGTAGGATCCCCAGGGCATTCCCATCGGGCTCTCACTGTCTTCAGGCAGCAATGCAGGGAACTCGGCCTCCTCGGCCGGTGGCAGTTCCTCCACGTGACATGGGTCCAGGAGAGCTGGCTCGCTGCCTTCCCCAGCAGAGGAGAGTTTGTCCAGGTCCTCCCCGGCCTTGGGCTGATCCCCAGGCCCCAGGCTCTCTGTGGAGGGAAGCTCGTCTAGGTCCTCCCCTGGGTGAGTGTTGTCCAGGGGCACGGCCAACCAGGGTTCTTCCTCCCCCCGACTCTTGTGGGGTGGGGAATCCCGTTGTCTGTCAGGCCTCTCTGGCTCCCGGGGAGGGAGGTCTGTCAGCAGTGGCAGCCACCTTCCCCTATGTTCCCTCCATGGCTGTCTGGTCCAGCCCCTTTTATAGTCCTCCCGCTCCCTTTGGTCCTCCCTTTGGGTCCGGCTCGGGCTACTCTGCCAGGCCTCTTCTGGCCAGTGTGGGGAGTGCGGGCGCTCAGCTACCTCTTGGCTACTGAGTAACTGCTCCCCTCTGCTACAGACTCCAACTGGAGACCATTAATTTGTGGACTTTAAAGTGAATTGCCTTCATCTATGTAATAAACCATTCACTCCACAAGGGTTTTAATACATTTTTGAAAGCATATAGAATCAAGTCAAACCTGGAGCATACATTTGCAAATCAAAAATTTAAAGAATTGCTTCTGAAGATGCTGTGTGCCTGGGCCAAGGCCTTCTGAAGTAAATGGAAAGAGTCCAATTGATTTAAATGGGTAAAGGGTCAGTCTGTGAATGAACTGAGAAAGTGTGCCATTGTAAACATGTCAGAAGCTAGAGAGGTGATACTCTTCCTTGAAGAGAGCCATTTTGTCACTGGATGGAATAGCAGAGATTCACAAAATAATGGCAGTACCAAGCCATGTTACATTATGTTCCAATCAAGTTATTGCAACTGTGAGCTAGGACACAGATTCACTGCAGCTCAACAGGATTACACACCAAGACAACATGACATTAATATCATGATACAGTATAGTCTGATTGGAGTTGAATGACTGTTCCTTCAATGTTACTGTTAATACAGCTTGTCTTGCTAGTGACCAAGAGAAAGTGGGGGTTATTCTTGCAATTTCTTTATAAAATATTACTGACACAAGCACCAGTCTTACTAATTATATGTTTGGTTATATACAGGTTCCTTCGTATCCCCATTTCTTGAGTAGAAAATAACCCAGTCATTTTTAAGTGTATATTTTTACCACTAATTTTTTAAAACAGAGATATTATTTTCTGAATTGTGTGACTGTTGTTGGAAATGAACACAGCTTCGATTAGTAAAACCCTGCTGACACCCACTGCAGAGTGGCTGCAAGGGAGAACTTTTAAAAATTGCAATCGTAGTGAAATGACAATTCTGAGATATGTGCATCAATTTGAATGATTCCTCTAGTGTAGGTTGATATGGAATGTAGATGCCTGATTGTTTCATAGTGTCTGATGTCAGACACTAGAATCCCAACAAATAAAACTGTTGTACTATTAATTACATGATATACAGTTTGCAGTCTGTCATGCTAGGTCTCTTCAAGAGCCTGACTGAGTGGATGTCTGCAGCTTATATTGGACATAAAGGGACAATTAACAAGATAGGCAGGGATGACAGTGTTTCTGGAATCTGGGTTGGAATATATGGTGAGAATGAAGGTTAATTTGTGTTAATTGGAAATGTTTAGTTTTGGTGAACATTAATAAAGCCTTTTTATTGGTTTCATGCTAACATTTTTCTAACCAAACTTCTGTTTCAATGAAGTATTATGCTTGGGATTGAATTATGGAAGCTGAGGAGATGGTTAGCTCTAAAATTAATCATCTGGTTTATATTCAGTATTATAGCTTGCAAATGTCAACACCTGTTTTTACAATTTCTCTCAAGAAAAACCTAGGAATTCATCTAATTCCTTTGTGTCAGCATAAAGCTGACAATACTTAATGTGGAATTTATTAAAGGGAAGAAAAGCTATTGGTCAAATAATTACTACAGTTATGTTGTTTCATGACAAAGACTAATGATAACACAATGAAGTAAAAATCATTTTCATAGATTGTTTATAGCTTTCCCACCAAACATCATTCATAACTCTCTTTGAACACTAGCACACTGTTCAGCTTGTATTACTATGGGTAATAACATTTTAAAGTGCTTTTTTCTCTTTAATTTAATGGTGGCAAAACACCATGTTTTTAACAAAAGCAATAATGTGCCAAAATCATTATGAAATTATTACTAATGTGGATAATTTTGGACATATTTAACTGTCACCCATGTTCATTAAGACCAAAAGGTCTTTATTTCTAATGTATGCAAACAACTCCCACCGACATCCATGGCCAGATGCTTCCATCTTTCTTCATATCTCAGAAATACCTTAGCTGAGTGTCTTCGCTGGAAGTCAATGGGACTGCTTATGGAGTAAGGGTCTACTCACCGCATGCAAGGATGACAAAGATGGGCCCTTTGCAATTACTCAGACAACAGTCCCAATGCCTTCAGAATTTTACTTCTGTGAGACATTTGCCTGAGTAAGCATCAGTACAGTCCAAGTCTGGGCTGACAGCAGTAAAGAAAACATAATGGTTGGCATTCAATATGAAACAATAGGTCAAAGCAAGTCATTCTCAACTGTTATCTTCCCAGGAAGCACATAAGATACTATGGGGTGGATAGTATACAAAACCATAGATTTGTTAGTTAGAAAGAAAGAAGTCAGCACCTGGCACTGCAAAGTCCTAATTCATGATTGGGGATTTTAGATGCTACCATGTGCAATGGATTTGCAGTTCTCTGTGATGACTTATAAATGCACCATCTTGGTGTGGTTGTAGTAATGTTTACTGTATGCATACAGTGAGTAAAGGTCTGTCTTCAGACAGGAATGAGGACAACAGTTTAGGTAACAGCCTCTCAGCAAACATCTAGGACATGTGATGTTAATGTTGCTTCATCTGACTTGTGCTGCCCAAACCCAGTTTAATCAGGTCCAGAGAACATACAGTAATAAAGAACTTCAGCTGTATTAAAAAGAAGCTCCTCAAGGATGGAGGCAGAGACATAGGCATAATTTGACTGCTATATTTAGGGGAGTGATGCATGCACTGACAACAGTCTACCTAGTCTGTTGGCTCTCTCCCCTGCCTGGAGTGGTACCTGCCCTGCCAGGCCTGGGAGACTATGGGGTAAACTGGCTTGGCTGAGGAGGCCTATCATGGCTGAGAGAGCCAGAAATGTGCTGGGGCAAAAGGAGGTGCAAAAAGTGCTAGACAGCTCAGTGCTGGCAAAAATTGGGGGGAGGCCCTCCTATACCTTGCTTGTGTTGTGGGGAGCAATGCTTCTCCTGCTCTTCTGCAAACTATGTCCATTGGTGGAAATGAAAATGAAAGAAATCTAAAATGAACCCAGACTTGGGGAGTCTGAGAAATTAGAGCTTCCTAGAGCAGTGTTTCCCAACCAGTGTGCTGGAGAGTAAACGGCAGTGTGCCTCAGAAAAATTAAAGATATCAAGGTGTGCCATGGCAGAAAATAAGGGTGGGAACCACTGGCCTTGAGTCCCTGCTGAGGGATGACAAGTCTTTAGGTAAAACATAGATATGTAGACCTTTTTTTGTTTTAAAAATCCTTCTCTCTTTTCTTGTGCTTTTTGTTCCTACTGTTAAGATTAAACAATACTTTAGGAACTATAGTATTTTGGGAAATTCTGGGGCCTATATTATAGAAGTGGTCAGACTAGAAGGTCACAAAAGGGTCCCTTTTGAGTCTTGGATGCAGTGTATCTATGAATTCTTCTATTTCAAGAAGTCTGTTTTGGACACTATTGATTGCTGATCACAGATTCCAATGGGAGAAACTGCAGGTACCAAGTCCAGTTGGACTTTCGAGACAAGCACAATCAGTATACACAGTATATAGTACTGAATGTGGTTTGATGTGGCAGAATCCATTCTGAGAGAGGTATGACACCTGATGAGGATTGCACTCAAAGGGTCTGTTTATACTGCAGTCCCCATGATTGACTGCCTTCAAGTAGACATAGTTGATATAGTTTTGATCTACCTAGCTTTGGTACGAGAGCAGTGAAGCCACAGTAGCTTATGCTACAGTCTGGGCTAGCTCCATGAATAATTACCCAAGGCTCCAAGTAGGCTTGTATAGCTTGCAACTGGTCCATGACCTGAGTTCACTAAATCATCAGCTGTATTTGCACCCCATGATTGACCAAGAAAGGGGTCAAAGGTGCAACTTGCCCTGAATCGTGACACACCGTAGTAATAAATAATAATACTAATCAAGCTTGATTAAAATAAAGTTAATTTTCTCCCAAATATTCTTGGCAATCTTCATTGTTCCATTCTTCATGAAAGAACTGGGGGGGGGGGGAACAGATTATGAAGTGGGCATGTCAACACAAAATTGTTGAGACAAACCAAGCGTATAGTACAGTCCAATACTGAACATTGACTTCATAGATATAAAATGGGTTCTTGAAATGATTTTATAACTGGGGAGCAATTGATTTCCCTTGACAGATTTTCTTGAAACCTCACATAGGGTCTTGAAAAGGGGGCAAGTAGTGCCTTTACCTTGCATGTTCATATTTCTCTTAAAGAATCTTTTGTAAGTCACCTTGGTTTTAAAAAGAGAACAAAGTATGGGCTTTGAATAAACACTAAGGCCACAATTCTACAATTAGATCTATGCTAATAGGTTAGTATGCTGAGTGCTATGAATGGTAAGGATGTGACCACATCAGTCTCTTTGCAGAATTGTGGCCTCAGATGAAAACATAACATAGCACAAAGAAAAGGAGGGAGGATATTTTCCTTAGCAAGAATCGTCTGAGTAAGCCAGCAAGCTGTAAGGCTTGGAACCAGCTGGCCATTTAGACTAAAACAAGTCCCTTATGGTGAAGAGGAAGCAGTGTGTCTGTATTGCTTATACTTCATAGCAAACCAGGTCATGGGCTGTCACTCTCTTTCTGTTACTGAATATGGGTAAGAAAGATCCCAAATCCAAGTGCATGGCTACGTGTACCAGATTTATGGCAGCTGAGGTTCTGGCTTCTTACCTTGTATGTTTTTTGTTGTAAATCATAGAATTACTCAATCATAGGATTAGTAGGGACTACAAGGTTCATCTAGTCTAACCCCTCCCAACATGCAGGATTTGTTGTTTCTAAACCATCTGAAACTTATTCTTATCCAGTCTCCTTTTGACTACCTCCAAGGAAGGAACTTCCACAACTTCCCTATGGAGTCAGTTGTATTGTCCTACTGTTTTTACAGTTAGGAAGTTTTTCCTGAGATACTTGTTACACACTGTACCCAAAGGCAGCACTCTGTAAACCCCATATTCATCAATGGTATAGAATTATGATATAATTTATGCAAAACATGCCATGTAAAATATCATAGGAAAAGTAACCACCCACCTAAAACCCACTGAGGTGTCCAAAAATGCTTATCATTATTGCGTATCAAGTTATGAGATTTTGATATATTTCATTAGGGAAATATGCTGTAAATTTAAGAGCCTTTTTTACAGGGGCAGTGGTCACCACCCAGCAGACTGTTAAGAGACTATTGTCCTTCAAGGGAGATGTAATTTTAATCAGAGAATGTATAATTCAGTGACTGTTGCACAGGCATCACACAGGGAATTGCTCAGTTTTACAACTCTGTGACACGAGATGACACCAGAGTATTGAGCATCCTTGTGACTTAGCAAAGCCCGCCAGGACATGTCTAGTTGCATGTCTGCTGGGCATATAGTCAAATGATATAAAATAAGGGATGGGTTTACATGCCTTGGCCTTTCTCTTTACCCTTCTACTAGCCAATGGCTAGGTCTACACTATGAAAGCTAAGTTGACTTTATTAAGTCGATTTGATAAAGTCTACTTAAAGTCAACTTTAAGTAGACCTTATTACGTCAACTTAGTGAGTCCACATTGCATTAAGTCGACTTTATAAAGTTGACTTAAGCCGGGGGATCTTTAAATGGGTCCTCTGGCTTAAGTCAACTTTATAAAGTCAACTTACATGGCCACACTGCACTAAGTTGTGTTAAGAAAGTCGACTTAACCCCTCAAGTCGACTTTAAGGGCAGAGGTTATTAAGGAAGCCCTTAAGTCAACTTAATCAACTCCAAATGTGGACAGGGTTTTGCTTAAGCCTCCTTAAATTGAGTTAAGCCCATAATGTAAACATAGGCAATGAGAGCACTAAGGGACTGTGATGGGGTGGTATAGATCCTACTGGATTGGCACCCCTGGGTGAAGGTAATGAGGAATTGTTCAATCCCATCTGCAACCTGTGCTTCATCACTTAGCCCTCTGGCTGAGTACCTATCTGTGCACCCCTTCTTCTGGGGGAAGGTCCTGCTCGCATGGCCTGGCCACTCTTCAAGCAACTGTTCCCTGCAGCTCCAGGTGCACACAGACCCTCTCCTCAGGGCTGCTCCTCTTCAGTCTGTTCCCAGAGTGCTTCCCCAGAGTTTCAGCACTGGGTCAGCCCTTCCCTCGGAGCCCTTGCTCCCATTTGCTCCCAGTGGTCAGCCACTGAGCTGTCTGGGTGCTGATTCCTTTCTAGCCAGGGAAAAAATCTTCTTCCCCTAGTCTCAGAACCCAAGTCACTGCTCTGTCCCTGTAGCTCCCTATGTCCCTTTAACTGCTTAATTGCCAGTGTGGGGCAACTGCCCCATGACAGGAACAAAGACTTATGCAGACATCAGGGAGAAGCTTGTGTATTGAGAACTATAATCTCTAATGGGGTGAGAAAAATGACTTAATCTAGATACTGCTTAGTGCTATAAGGTTTAAGAATTAGGTTATGTTTATCTTTTAATTTCTTTGGTACCTGTCTCTGGTCTCTTATGCCTGACATGGACTCATTTAAGAGCCATCTTTCTGTAGTTAATAAATCAATTTTATATTTTAACTAAAAGTATGTTTCAGCTGGAGTGTTTGAAAAATCTCAGCTCAGTTAATTAAACTTGTGTGTTTCCTCTCCATTTTGTGGGGAGCTGAACTTGTTAATATACTGATCAGTTTCCTGATCAGGGCAGGACAGTGTACCTCTGGGATGCAAGTCAGGGAGCTAGTTTGAACTGGCAGGTGTATTTCCCTGTGTAGTTCTTGCGTGGCTTAGCAAGTGTGCATGTTACCTAGCTGGGTGTATGGCTTCGCATGCTTTTGTGCTGAATGGTAACAGCACCTGGAAGAGTCCAGTGCTTGTCACTATCAAAGAGAGACAGTCCAGGCTGAAGAGTTAAGGGGCCCAGTTGTACCCCAGTCCTGGGATATACTCCAGGGGAGCCCATCACAATACTATTCTAGTGTATGTGTGTTGGCAGCAATGCCCATCTGCAGTGAGAAGTGATTTTGTGGGGTGGAAGCCATCTATGTCTGCCTTCCATCCTTCCAAGGCATGTTATAGGCACAGTGTCTAAACACAGTGGCAGTGATGCTTTATAGTTTGGCAGTGATTTTAAAAAGCCTGTGAAAATACCATCTCCACAACACTCTCTCAGAGCCTGATTCTGCAACTCTGTAGCAGAAATTCCCACTGAAGCCACTGGGAGCTGTGTGTGTATAAGGAGTTGGGATCTGGTTCCCAGGTTGTTACTTTTTGTTTGGCTTTCCATTACTAGGCTGGGTAATATTATGGTACTTCAGGACAGACTGGGTAATGTCCTTGAGCTGATAACTGTTCTGCCACTGAAAAAAAAGATCCTATGTCAGGTGCCCAATTTTTTTTTTTTCTAACAGACCATTGAAATTCCAGAACAAGTAGCATTTGAATGTACCATGGAAAAATGTATTGCAAAGTGTTTTTCCCTTCTTGGGAATGCTGGGGTGAATTTAACAGCGATTTTGCATGAAGGAGGACTATATTTTCTTTCACAATATATATGGAAGTATAAATTGAAAGGGTTAAATTCCGTGAACCCATGGAGAATTACTGATGGACCTTGTTTTCCAGTCACTTGTATTGGTTTTACACGGGTGAATCCAATGGAGCTATTCCTGATTTTCTCTGGTGTAGGTGTGGGAAGAATCAGGGTCCTTAAATTTGATGCAGCATTCTCTTTAAGTGTTGTAGAATTCATAGGACTCACGGTATCATGCGACTGAAAGAAAATGAATTCTTGGCAACAAAGAAAGGCAAACAGATAATAACTTGTTAACAATTAAGAGCTGCTTACCTGAGGGAGGGGTCACTGAACAGTGAATAAATAAATGTAATTAGAGCTGTAATTGAATATGAAATACCTCTTTTGACACAAAAGAATTTGCAAAAAACCCCCCACTCTTCTTCTTCAAGCAGCAGACAACTGAAATCACTAGGGGTAGTAGTGCTTACGTCATTGAGGGATTCAGGCTGAAGCCTCATTGGTGCATCCAACGATGTGAGTTCAAAGCCTTTCATCACCGAGAAAGGAAAGCAGCAAACCTGGCTCAGTGGGAATAGAAAGCAAGACATCTTTCATTAATATAAAATGCTATGACAGTATTGTACTTCTAGGCCCTAGTTACTTTAAGGAACATATTGTCAGGTTCCCAAATTAGGTTTTGTAAAAACAAGCTTTTATAAGACTCTTCCAATTCAGGCTCCAGAAATTCCCCTATAGCGCGCTCTCTCTCACTCTGTAAAATAATCCGGGAAACATCTCCCTGTAGTGTTTGCAAATGAAACATTGCAGCGTTGCTTTAATGCATAGAAACAGACAGTGACTAGACACTGACTAGAAACAATCTAGTCTTATCTGCAAGTAGAAAAAAAGGTAGCGGGCAAGTAAGCAGCACAAGTCATGGAAAATAATTTTTTTTTTTTCATTTTTAACAGTATACAGTGTTAATATCAGAGGAAAAATTGATTTTTAAAAATACATGATTGACAACAAAATTCTGAAGAGCGTTCAGGGCTTGTGTTTGCAGCAAAGGGCTACTGTCCACCTGACTTTAAAATTACTTGGCAAAAATCCTTTTCCAGTTCCTATATTTTCAAAAGAGGCTAGTGAATTTGGGTGCACAACTTAAGATTCTTAAAAGGACCTGATTTTCAGAGGAGGTTGCTCAAGCCTTTTTGAAGATAAGACATCTTAAGCTATGTCCACACATAGCTAGTTATTTCGAAATAAGTTATTCCGAAATAACTTATTTCAAAATAAAATCCTTATTTTGAAATTAAATAAAAAAATTTAATTCGAAATAAGGGAACCCCTGAAAGCAAAATAGCATGCCATGCGTGTGGACATGCTATTTCGCTTCAGGAGAGGGGCAGCATGGGAGGTGTGGCAACATGGCCCCCTAGGAGGGCCATGTTGCCAACCAATCCCCTGCTGGCTTCCCTAGAGAGCCAGGCAGGGGAAAACTGTCCCCAGGGCAGGAATTACCCTCCCTGACTCCCCTGCTGCTCTTGCAGCAGCAGGGGGGGGGACGGGACTGTGGGGCACCTTTGGCCCCGGAGCTGGGCAGCTGCAGGCTGGTCAATTTCACGGCTGTTGTTTCGAAATCAAACTCTCATGTGGACACAGCTTTAAGGTCACCCAAAATCATTCTAAAAATTTAAGCCAGAATACTTTGGCTAGATCAGTGATATAGTTTCTATTTGTGTTAATCGGCTATGCTCAGGATAAACTACTGAAAAATTGGGTACTGTATAGCTCATTTCAGTTCTCATTCTGAGTTAACTTAAAAATTCCCAGTGGCCTGAAAGTTGGGATATTTTTATCTCCAGCCATGTTTGTGCTAATAACTGATATGTATGACAAAGAAATCTCTGCATATTCAGATAAATTGTGATGTTTCACATAAAAGGACTCACCTTGTGAGAGAATATCCGGCATATTCTGTTTAGTATTATGAAACAAAAATGAAGCCCTAAACTAATTATAGTTTTTAAAGCTACTATGGAGCACATACAACCAATTACAACTTCATGCATGCTTTAATTGGACAGCCAGAATATACAGTACAGTTTGATATGTGGCTCATTTGCTTTTTTAGTTATGGAAAATTTCATTGATTCAATGAAGCTGTTATGGCCTATAGTGTCTTGTGATCTGCTAATTAAGGATCCATACTAATAGACATCATCATGACTGAGTAGCTGTAAGACAGCCATTACACTGTAAAAGATTTTTATATCACAGGCAAGTTTTACACTTTTCCATGGAGGGCTTCAGTTTTTTAATTACTACAGGACTATTACAAAGCTATTAACAGAAAATTGTAAGGGATAAATTAATGTGCACACAGAATCTGCATTTGCTTGCCAGGATGTTAGACACTTCATTTATCTGATTTGTAGATGCGCTCATTCAAAAGAGACTCTGGTTCAAAATTAGAAATGCTTTAAAAAATTCGGCCAGAGAGCCTAATTTAAAGCTACAGAACAAACTGAATTCAGAGTGAAAGTTTGTCCTAAATTTCACATAATGGGTTAATACCCTAGGCTCTCTCATTGAACCACCTTATTTTCAGTGTTGTAATCTATGTCTAACTGCATCGTGATTTTTTTACATGTGTCCTTTTCCTCAATGTGATTCTGGTTAACAGAGTATCTCTGCATTATAATATGTAAGGTAATATTGACAGGTTGCTATGTTACAGCTCTTACCAATAAACTGCTGAGATTAGAATGTCGTTGAAGAGAGATATCTCTGAAGGGCTTGCAATTACTTCCTGCAGTAGTACTTAAC
Organism: Podocnemis expansa; assembly: GCA_007922195.1. Lineage (NCBI taxonomy): Eukaryota > Metazoa > Chordata > Testudines > Podocnemididae > Podocnemis > Podocnemis expansa. Next base: position 17,927,994 of record ML681984.1, on the reverse strand, counting down.
CGACAACTATCAGATAGGGTATTTTTATTTCCTGTCAGATAAGTTATATTTCATTGTATAGGGGGGAAAAAAGGACTATGCAGGGCATTTCTACCCCCTTCTCGCTCTGCATTCCTTTTGACTTATTTAGCAGAAATGTATCAGAATTACAGTTGCCTGGTTATTTATCTCCACGGAAGGTGGAGGGGATTACTTAAATGAATATCAATAAATGTGTTATTAATTTGGTTCAAACTGGAAGTGATAATTTCATGCATTCCTACTTCTCTGCTAAAAAAATAAGGAGGCTGGAGTTAACCTTGATACAAGCTAAAATAATAATAATAAAAAAGCAAACCAACCAACCAAACAAAACCCCCATGTTTTGGATTTTTTAAAAAGATAAATCATAAAGAAGTAAAAGAGGGAAGAAGTCCACAGGTTAGAAAGCTTTTGGAGATCCCTTTATGATATATGGTGCATAAAAAGTGATAATTGCTTTATAAAAAATATCCCATACGTTTTCCATCAGGAACAGATACAAATTGAGAGTAGGTTACTTTTTTCAAGGAATGGAAACTGTCTAGAATTGGTCTTCATGAGGCTTTATATCTGGAGGGTTTACCAGCTACTTTTCCATCCTTACAAAATGGGTTTCATCTGGGAAGTGAATGACAGATATTTCATGCAGCTGCAAATTATATGAATCCTTGCTTGCCTAGAGCACCAGGGTAAATTTATGTACTCTGTAATGTTCCAGTCCTACTATTTCCAACACACTAATGGACTGCTGTGACCACATGGAACCCTATGTACACATTTAGCAATCTTCTCACATACTGCAAACTGCAGGATTGGTGCTTACATATTTAAACTTTAATCTTCCTCTCCCCTTGTCTGTACATTTTACAATGTTACTTGGACTATCTAATCTTATTAGTGCATTTTAATTTCTTAAATACGGTTGAACTGTCATTTCAATATATACTTTGAATAAAGATAACAGTAAAATATATTGGACTAGACTATGAGATACACCACTTGAGTTGAAAGTGAAATGATGACCATTTGAAATCATTCCAAGGCACAGCATTACTGAACAATGAACTATGCTGATGCAGTGCTCTAAGTATTAGAAATTGTTGGTCAGACAGTATAGAAAGAGTATGGAATTATAAAATGCCCACCTGATTTAGAATTGCAATGGACTTGTCTGCACTGGGAAGCTGAGTGGCAGAACTATGGTGGTGTAATCCAGGGTTTGGCAACCTTCGCTGGCCCCCGTGCCAGCCCTGCCCACTGCACCCTCAGCCGGTGCTGGGGGAGGGGCCAAAAAGGAGTGGGACCAGGCCTCTGGTTCCTAGGCAGGGCCAGCACCAGCACCAGCATCTGCCAGTTGGCAGCCTCTGATTCCTGGAGCTGGGGCTGGCTCCCACTGGCAGTGCTGGCTTCAGGCAGGCCAACCTGCCCCGTTCTCCTCTAGCCCTGCAGCTAAGCGGGGGCCTGGAGTCGTGGCATGCTGATCTTGTGGCCCCAGGCCATGCAGTGCTGGGCCGAGTGGGCCAGTGAAGGAGCCTGAGTGGCAATAAAAATGATTAGGATGCTGTGACGTGTGGCTTTGGAAGATATGCTAAGGAAACTGGGCTTATTTAGTATGCAGAAGAGAAGAATAAGGGGGAATTTGATAGCAGCCTTCCACTACCAGACAGGGATTTCCAAAGAGGATGGAGCTGGGCTGTTCTCAGGGGTTCCATTTGGTAGAACAATTGTCTCAAGTTGCTTGGGGGAGGTCTACGTTGGGTATTAAGAAAAGCTTTTTCACTAAGATGGTGGTGAAACACACTGGAATGGTTTGCTTAGGGAGATGGTGGAATTTTCATCCTCAAAAGCTTTTAGTCTATGTCTGCACTACAAAAGCTAAGTCGACTTTATTAAGTCAACTTAGTAAAGTCTATTTAAAGTCAACTTTAAGTAGACCTTATTAAGTTGACTTAGTGAGGTTACATTGCATTAAGTTGACTTTATAAAGTCAGCTTAAGCCAGGGGACCCATTTAAAGTTGACTTAATAACTTTGCCTTTAATGGCCACATTGTATTGTTGACTTAACAAAGTCGACTTAACCCGTAAAGTTAACTTTAAGGGCAAGAGTTATTAAATCCACTTAAGGAGGCCCTTAGGTCAACTTAATGAACTCCAAATGTGGCCAGAGCTTTGCTGAAGTCAACTTAAGTCTCCTTAAGTCGACTTAGGCTCATAGTGTAGACATACCCCCTGGGTCCAGCTTGACAAAGTCTTGGCTGTGATAATTTAGTTGGGGGTTGGTTCTGCTTTAAGATGGGGGGGCTGGACTATTAAGCTCCTGAGGTTCTCTTCAACCCTAATCTTCTATGTTTCTATTAAAGAGGCAGCACAGGCATTTATGGCTATAGTGCAAGTCTGAGATATTTTCTTTCCCATGAGCAGTTGGGGGATATAAGGCTGAAGTCACTGGAAAGCAATTATAAATTGAAATCCTTATTTACATGTATTCTTAAAACTAAGGTTTGAAATCCTCTGCTAGTGATCTAAGTAAGATCTGTTAGATGGGTTACATTGCAAATCTTGATTTGTAAAAAGAAAATCCCTTTAATATATTTTGTGGAATTCTTTCAGCCTGAGTAATTGGGTTTGGCAGCTTGTTTTGGTTCTGAAGCAGCTTGCCTGCCATTTAATTAAAACCGGGTTCAGTGGTGTGTCTTCTGAATTGAGGAGGATGATTCAAAGGCTGTAAAGAAGACTAATTATTTTCAACCACTAAAGTATTCTAGCTCAACTCATCCCTCTTTTATTTATTCCTAAATTCATAAAAATGCTTGGAGAGTAAACATGAAATATGAAGCTAAATGTCATGAAAGTGAATCTCCTCTGGTCCTTTCTTACTGAGTTGCAGTTTGCTCTTTGAGTGTTCATGAAAGTATTGTGGAGAAATATAGATTTAAATCAGCACATTTTTCATCATTCATCATGATGTCCAAACATCTGTCAGCTTTTGTGTTATTAGGGACCTCTTTTACATTAATTCTACCAACAATAAAGGGCTCAATTGTGGCTTTAGCTACACGCTAATCCAAACGGAGGTGTAGAACTGCCCCTTCCAGGTGCAGTGAGACACGAGTCATTCCCAGAGTTCCAAGGCAAAGGGCGGAGCACACCTGCTATATAATCCCAATGGATGGTGGAGCATATATCCTCCTCTGTGCTTGGCTGCTTTTGCTGGCTGGTGCAGAGATATGGTGGATCACGCTGCATTGTCTATGGACTCCAAAAGGAACAGTTATTGTGGGTATCGGTAGCAGGCTCTAATTTGCACACATCTGAGTCCCAGCTGGGCTCAAAGCTAGATAATGAATTTGGATTTCCAAGTAACAATTGCTTGTGGAACATACCCTAATTTTGGGTGATCGTGGTCAAGTAGTTGCATTTCAAGACTCGCCACCTGCTACTCAAGGGGAGGGATCAGGCAAAGGCATCTCATGCTTAGACTTACCTACCTTAAGTCCTTCTACTAATAGATGTCCTGCTGGCATTGGTGGAATTTTTGCATAAAATTGAGGGCGGAAAGAGCTCACGTCATAAGAATCAAACTGGAAGATTAGGTGAAGTATCAGTCTACCTATGACATATTTGCTATTGAGGTTCATATCATTAGTTTTCAGGTAGTGGGTTTCTAATAATATTTTTTTTGCAGTTAATTTGAATGTTTTAACTTTTGGATACCCCAGCTAAGACACCATAAAGCAACAGCAGGCAGGTATTCAGCTCTTTTCTGAAAATCAGACCCATTAAGGGATTTCAGGTTGAGTATCCAAAAAGTGAAGTACTCAAAATTGCTAGTCAGCTGTGATGATGTTGACTAATTCACAAATCCCTCCTTGCTACAATTGTTCCAAAGAGGTAACCACAGGGTCAGCAAAGTGAAAATGAGAGTGCAGCAATAAACTTAGAACATGCTGGTAGGAAGAGCTGTAGTTGGCTTGCATTAGTCACACTGAATATTAAGACTACCTATTTTTAATAATATAACCTTACAAGTTACATACAAACATTGTCAGGGAAACTGCAACATAGGAGATTTTTTTTTTTTTTAGCATTTATGATCTATTTCAGCACTTAATGAAATATGCAAGTAGTGGTGAATTTCATTGTCAAAGAGAGAACTTGTTTTGATTTTCAGAAAATTTTGAAATGCTCCAGGACTGAAGACATGACACCTAACAGCAGCTATGCTACAGGAATGCTTTAAAGAATGTTCCTATTTACACTTCCAGAAAACTGCCCTTATTTTAGAGACGAATGATTAAGAATTCTTATTTTTTTTTAATGTTTATAATTGGGCACCATTTAAAATTTTGAAATTTTACCATTCACAGTACAACTAAGTTTGTATTAATAAAATATTAGAAAAGTGCTTTGAACATACAAAACATTATAAAAGTGCATATTATTGTTTTAATTGTGAAACTTGCCTGATACTCGTGGTATTTTCTATTTGAAATATAGCAAAAGCAAACAACAGTGCAAAAATGGCAGGATTTGGTTTATATCTACTATTATTCATTGTGAAATGACTGCTTCTTGAGATACATTAGTTGTTTATAGTAAAAATATTTTTCACTAATATAGAATCCAAGAGTCTCAATACTTTACATATGAGAAAATGGAGTCAAAGAAATATTAAGGGACTTGTGAAAGGCTGCACAGAGAGCCAATATAATAAGTGGGAATGGGACACAACTGTCATGACTCCTAGTCTCTGTTTCTAATTATTATATTGCAGTCTTTCTTCCAAGGCAGTGTTTGCTAGTGGCTTAATGCAGAGCATTAGGATTCAGGAAACTTTTTACATATTCTTAATTATGGTACTGACATTATCTGTGACCTTGACACATCTCTCAACATCTCCATATGTCAATTTCCTCATCAGTAAAGTGAGGAGCAGAGTTATAATTATTAAGATTTATATTTAAAGCACCAGCCAAAGTCTTGGCAAACATGGAAATAACTAAATAATAAAAAGCTAAAAGAAAGAACCGATATCAAATAACACTAGCTGATACTCCCCAATGTCAATCACATCTTTCTAAATGTAGACTCCCCCATGAGTCAATCCCTTCATAAATATAACATCTAGTTTCAAAAGGTTCCATACCCCTCGACCTTCTCTGTCCAAAAAAGCCAGTGAAGGAGTTGTCACTACCAGACTTTGTCAAAACAAAGGGATATGTGTCCAGTTTTGAGGACCCTTCACAGAGAATGCCATGCCACAGCATCCTATCTTTAATGGAGATGGACATTAGTTTGAGTCACTCACTGAGCCATATTACTATAGTAAAACAGGGGAGTATCTCTTTCAAGTGTCCACCTTAAACTTCATTAACTGGAAATCAGCATAGACTACAAGAGCAAGAATGTGATATGCTTTCTGTGCAAAGCACTAGGTAAGTTACCAGCCATGTTCTGCACTGGCTCACAGATTTTAAGGCCAAAAGAGATTACTGAGATCATCTAGTCTGACTGTTCTGCTCACTGCAAACCACCAAACATCACCTATCCACTCCTGTAACAGACCCATAAACAATGTCTGGTTGAGTTACTGAGGTCCAGAAATCATGATATAAAAACTTCAAGTTGCAGAGAATGCAATATTTCACTAGTTTAAACCTGCAAGTAACCTGTTCCCATGCTGCAGAGGAAGCTGACCCCCCCCCCTTCAGGGTGTTTCTGCCATTCTGCCCTGGGGGAAGATTTCTTCCTGAACCCAAATATGATCAGCTAGAACCTGAGCATTTGGGTGAGACCAGCTGGACAAACACCTGAGAAGACATTCACTAGTAACACAGGCTATGTCTACATTGTAAAAGCTAAGTCGACTTTATTAAGTCGACTTAATAAAGTCTACTTAAAGTTGACTTTAAGTAGACCTTATTAAGTCGACTTAGTGAGTCCACACTACACTAAGTCGACTTTATTAACTCCACTTAGTGAGTCCACATTGCCTTAAGTCAACTTAATAAAGTCGAGTTAAGGCAATGTGGACTCACTAAGTGGACCCTAAAGTCAACTTTATTGCCCTACATGTAGACAGGGCTCTGTTTAAGTTGACTTAGGGGCCCTTAAGTTGACTTTAACACATAGTGTAGATCTACCCACAGAGTCCTCTCAATTTAGTGTCCCATCGCTGGACCTTGGAGATAGTTACTGTTAGCAGTCACAGATCATATACATGTTGTTTTCGTTATACCATCCTTTCCATAAATTTATCAAGCTCAGTCTTGAAACAACTTATTTTTTTTGCCCCAGAACTTCACACCCTTATAGTTAGAAACATTCATCCAGTTTTGAGCCTAAACTTGATCAGTTTATATCCATTTGTTCACATCAGTGCTTAGCTTAAAGAACTCTTGCCTGCCCCTAGTATTTAATCTCTCTGATGTATTTAGAACAATTATATCTCCCTTCAACCTTCGTTTGGTTGGACTAAACAAGCCAAGCTCTGGGTCTTCTCTTATATCCTTTTGAAAGATCTTAAGACGGTAACGCACATTACAGTAGTCAAAGCCTGAGATAACAAAGGCATGGATAATTATGATGAGGTCAGTATTCAAAAGGGAATGAACAGTGGTAAATGTTCCCAGTGGAGATGGTAATATTTACCCGTCTATGAAAAGAGATCAGATACTCTTAATAGAAAATCCTCTAAGGTTAATTTTTTTTTTAAAAAATGTACAGGTCTCTGCCCTTTTCTGTTATCAGCTGAAAATATTGTCATACTGGTCATGGTAAGAGAGCAACTCTGTTGATCACAGGTTTATATATTAAAACTCATATTCTCGTATAATAGAGGGAATCACAATATTTGGCATTGACCATAGCTGTTTTTAATTACAAAGGTGTCTGTATAACCATAATCTTAGTGGAAAGATGTATGTGGATTGTAACTATTCATACAAAAAAAATTATGGATTTCATATTCAAGAGCCAAATTCACTAAAGCACTTAAGCATGAGTTTAATGTCGACATCAATGAGACTTACGCATGTGCTTAAGGGTTTTGCTGAATCTGTATCTAAATTCTTATACAGATGTGAAACCCATTGATAATGCAAAAACAACAAGAGTGCTGTGGCACCTTAAAGACTAACAGATTTCTTTGGGCATAAGCTTTCATGGGCTCTAACCCTCTTTGGTAACTTTAACCAAGCGACATCCAGACAAAGTAAACTTACACTAGGGATAAGAAAGCATGTTATTTAGCTCATTCCAATGGGGGACCTGTGTCAATCTAGTTCAGTAAAACAAATGAGTCCCGTGGCACTAAAAGACTAAAAAATTTATGTTAGTCTAAGTGCCACAGGACTCATTATTCATGTTACGTAACTGTATCTTTGTTACAACATAGTCAAAACATGAGCATAATAAAATGAGCAGTATAGAGACTATAGTGAGGGGAGTATTTGAACTTCATAGCTGTACAGACTGAAAGAATGATACTTTGGTACATTGGACATCAGATGTTTTCTAAAAATGTTTTCAAAATCTGTTTTCAAAATCCAAAATCTGTTTTCTTAACTAGTTTTCCAGAATCAACACAAAGTATATGTTATAAATGACAGGTGTTTAATATAGTCAGAGAAATCTAGTAAGTGACAAGGCTGAATATATCCTGTCTTTATTTACACTTTATACATTCTGTTTTGTTGATCAGGTTACATGGGAAATAAATCACGACAGAACTTGGCTCTCTGTGTATACTCATTTGTAGAAAAACAGCATTGTTACACTTGCATGGGTTGGTACCTGTAGTATTATGCAATGACAGGCTCACTATAAGAAGCCATAAAAGTCTCTCGCTCTTGATCTCTTTTTTAAAATCATGAAGATGTCCAGGATTATGTTGATAATTTGACAAATTTTGAAATTTAAAATTTTCCATATACTGTTTTTTGAATGTGCTATTTAAGGATCATGAAAAGCAAAGCATCATGTGGAGGGGAGCAGAACAGGCCAGTTGCTATGGAAGATGGGTAACACAGAGTTCAATCACTCTGTGTTTTGCCTCAGATGTTTGATAGTATTTGTCCCCAGTGGATGCTATGGTGGTGCTCAACTCCGCAGTCAAGTGTATGTAGGGGAAGTTGGAGTCAGGGCACACCAAAAATGTTCTGTATAGCATATTCTCCTTGAATGCCATAGAACTTGGGTTTCACTGTTAGGTGATGTAACCCTAGTAAATCCTCTCTGTACAATTTCATTATATTGGCATAGGGAATGGACCTGAAGGGCATCAAGTGCACCACAATTCAATATGGTGGGGCCACCGTTGGGATGAGAAGAGGTATCAAGGCTTTGTGGAAGGTCAGAAATTCATAGACTTGTCTCTTCAAATACCCAGCCTCCACATCTTTTGCAGGTCTCCCTCCCAGTGGTGTGCTGCCAACTAAGTCAGCAACTCAGGATCTGCCAGTCTGTGCTCCTCATCCAAAAGAAAACTTTCTTTGATACCATGCTGGGCTGAAATGTCATTGCTTGGACACATATCTGGCTAAGTCAAGGGAGCCTATCTCCTAACTCTGCTGTTGTTTATTCCTGTGCATTCAAAATCATGGAGTGGTCCCAGTGCAACTGAGAGAAGAGCTGTTCTATATCTTTGTAAATTTCAAAAGGGATAGCGGTCTTAGTCTAGTCCAGTAAAAAAAAAAACAAGGAGTTATGTGGCACTTTAAGACTGACAGATTTATTTTTTGCATGAGCTTTCGTGGGAGAAGATCCCACTTCCTCAGATGCTTCGAAGATGGGTGAACTTACAGAAAGGAATGAAACTAAATGCAAGGGGGTGTAAAACATAGGATCAGGTCATAAAGTAACAACAAATTTCCTATGGAAGTGGGGTCTTCTCCCACGAAAGCTCATGCAAAAAATAAATCTGTTAGTCTTAAAGTGCCACACAACTCCTTGTTGTTTTTCTATATCTTTGTAGTCTCTATTCTTCAAGATGGATGCACAGATTGTTAACCTAACTGGTCATTTGTTCTCAATGCATGGTCAAGGTAATTTAAAAAATTAGTCTTTTTCCAACAAAGGGAAAGCCCAGCTACCTTGCCTTTCAGGAAATAGGCCATATAAGCACTTTGTCAATAATTTCTTGCATTTCTTATTAGTAGCCACAGTATAAATGTCATAGCAAGTAGATACAGCTGTATCATTAGTTTTATTAGCCATCTCATTCCAGAAATACTGGCTCTGAGATGCAGGCCATGTTCATTCTTAGACAAGTTACCATCACTATTCATTCACTCCAGTTGTTGTACATGACTCATATACATACATCCATTATTCTGGGACAGTTCTGTTATTTTGTAGAGATGCAACTTCTGTCTGTGTCTTCTTATATCATGAAAACAAAACAAAAAAATGGACAGATGGAAAATAGTAATAATGCTATTTATAGAGCACTCCATCACAATCACCACCAGGCTTGGTGTGCTAGCCACACAGGATGTAATAGAATACTTTTCTCCTAAAACACAACAGAAAAAGAATTTGCATGTATGTCAAAACTGGAAAGAAATGTACTGGAAAAGAAAGGTAATAAATACAGGGCCAACAGCAGTTCTGGAAAAAACCTTTGGGCGGTGAACATGCTTTCAGATATTATTTTAGAAGTTATGAAGGACAAAATGAGATTACAAAAAGGAGAGACATTTCACACAGTAGTGCACTGTAGCAAACCATGATTGCCTGTCAACTTCAACCGCGGTGGAGGGACCCTTAAACAGCAAATAGCGTGTGAGTGCACATATCCTCCAGGAAGAGAACTGAAGTGTGACCCTTGAATCATGTAGCAGTAACAGTCAATAGTGTTTTAAAAACCAGTGGTGTTGAAGTCCTGTGAAACGCTTCATAATATGACCATGATGGGTTGAATCAGTGAGTAGACCAAGATAAGGAGTTAACTGGAGCATTTATCCAGTTTTGGGCACTCCATTTCAGGAAAGATGTGGCTAAACTGGTCAAATTTCAGAGGAGAGCACCAAAAATGACTAAAGGTTTAGAACAGCACTTCTCAACCACTGTGTCACAACACTTTAGTGTGTTGTGGCACAGTGGCTGACTGTGTCTCCTGCAGATGACTCACCAAAAGAACCCCTCCTCCCCAACCACCGAAACCCTTCTGGCAGCACAGTCTTCTTCCAGCCATGAGTTGCCACTGCAGAGACTCATGAAAGGCAGCGGTAGGGAAGGCTCTGGGGGGTCTCCCTGCAGCAGTGGCATAGGGCTCTGTGCCGCTGAACCCCCCCCCCCCCGTCACAGTGGTCTTGGTGGAGTGGGCTTCTGTGGCAATCTGGGGGCTTTTTCTTTTCTTTCTTTCTAATATTGTATCTATCTATCTGTAAAATACTTGTTTGTAGAAGGCATGGTGTGGTATGTTGTGCACAGTTAGGTGAAGTCCCAAGCAAAGTGCCAAGGGTTCAGAACCCCTGGTCAATAAAACATGCTTATGCAGAAAGGTTGAAAAAAGTGAAGGTAACTCACCCTCATGCAGTAGCCAAAGTTCTGTGAGGTGTGTGCTCCCTTATAGGTGTGGGGTGTGACCACATACCTATAGTGGGGCATACGGGGACACTGCTTGAAGAAGAACTGGGTTTGTTTAGTCTAGAGAAGAGAGGACTGGGGGGGGCATGATAACAGTTTTCAAGTACATTGTAGGTTATTACAAGGAGGAAGGAGAAAAATTGTTCCCTTTAGCCTCTGAGGATAGGACAAAAAACAGTGGGCTTAAATGACAGCACAAGATGTTTAGGTTGCACATTAGGGAAAACTTCCTAACTGTCAGGGTTGCTAAGTACAGGAACAAGTTGCACAGAGATATTGTGGAATTTCCCATCATTAGAGTGTTTTAAGAAGAGGTTAGACAAACACTTGTCAGGAGTGTTCTAATTACTATGTAATCTTGCCTTGTGTGCAGGGGACTGGACTAGATGATCTGCTGAGGTGTGATTTTTTCTATATTGTAACCAAGCTGCAAGTAATGAGGCAGCCCTGAGAAGAGGGAATGAATCAGACCAGGGGTTTTAAAGCACAGTGCACTTATACTGTAATAGTTTCAACTCTGGCTCCATCAGATATGAATTTTTGAGTGGCCCTGGAAATTGTTATTAACACAGCAACATTGGGGTTGTCTGCCTTGTGCTTGTTCCATTTCAAAAAGGCTTCCCTTAGGCGCATGGCTTTTCATGTAGGTGAGGCTAGGTAGGCTGAAAAGACTGATGTGAAGGATTTACTGTTCTCCTGTACTCAACTTCCCATTTCTCCATGCTGCAGCCACTGAAATGTCTCCGAAGAGGATTGGTGTGTGTGGCGGGAATTTTGGCATGTAAGTTGAGGAGACTCCTAATGTATGGGCCCATATAGTAGGTACTGGTCAATCCACTAGGCAATTCATTCTTCATTTCCCCCAGTGCCTCCAGCTTTGTAATGGTTGCCTAAGCAAAATACCAATTTGGGATTGTACCTTGGATGTGCAAACCCAGTCTACTGCCCCATCTGTTGTGTTCCCCTGTGGGACATACCAGTGCAGGAACACACCTATTAGGGTGGCACAATGGAACATATGCAGTAAATAAAATAGCTCCCCTTCTACCCAGTTCTGCTTCCATTAGCAGCCATCCATTTTCCAGGATCCCAGATCTGGGTGAGGAGCAGTTTTCCCATCTGAAAATTTTTGAGCTATCAAAACAAACAAAAAAATTCCATATACCAAACTGGGTAAAAGAGTCAGCATTAAAACAAAAATTTCAAACCAAAATCCATTATTTTTAATTCATCTCAATAAAAATGTTTGGTTTCAATAATATTGAAATGCTACATTTAATTTAGCCTTGTGTTTCTTTAATCATGTTTAAATTCTCTGACATTTCAAAATGAAAATTGTTAAGATTTGAAAAACAGAAACTTTCTGGTTTAAACAAATCAAAAGGAGTCATTTTGACAATTTTACAAGTTTATTTCCAAAGAGGTATTTCCACTGGAGATTTACAGAAACTGACCCTGTTTTGCTAACAGTTTTGATTTTGACAAATCAGTATTTTTCAGTTAAAAAACGAGTTTATCCAAAAATTCCTGGTGAACTCACAGTAAGCCTCCTTTCCCAAGACAGCCCCTAACACCATAGTCAATCTTTATTTTGCACATAACCAATCCTCTTGTGAGGGGGTGAAGAGAAAGAAAGAGGGGAAATAGAGATCCAGGCAAAAGATAAGATGAAAACAAAAGTATAGGCAAAAGAGATTGGTTGGGGAGGAAGGAATGGCTGAATATTTATCAAGAAGATGGGAAGTAGACCCAAGACAGAATGAGAGTGGAAGGAAAGAGAGAGAAAGGGAAATAAGAATGACTGAAAAAAACACCCTAGATAGAGAGAAAAAGTAGAGTGGATGGAAAAGGAAAAGAAGGTAGAAGAAATCTTAGAGACACAAAATGAGCAATTGTTGTTTATATAAATCTTAAAATATAAAGCCTGCTAATGATTTATTAGTCCTGCCCTGTAAGCAGAGCTATTTCTTTACAGCTGTTGGAATGGGTGACAGGGAGAGTTAAAGGCCTGTAGATTGGATTCGCCTCATTATATTTAGCTACTCTCTGGTTTGTCATCTTTCGTATTGCAAAAGCTGTTCCCAAGTCAACATATTTCTGGAAGGAGCCCTGCTAGAAGCAAGAATGGATATCTTTTGGTTACAGCAGGCCCTGAGGACCTCAGCCTTTTTAGATGCTGTTGTGGCTGGTTCCGCATGCTTTGTTGCTTTTGTACTATACATGATGTTTCCTTGTCTCTTGCTTGAGTGGGTTAAAGGTTTATCCCATTGCTGTTTTCCTCTTTTGACAGTTTGAATGCCCATTAAATCAATGGTAGTTTTAAAATGTTTAACAGCATATGTCTGTTAGCTAAGGGCAGCCTGAGAAGACTGGCTAACTTCATTCATAGCTGTATTGTACCTAGTGAATTACAGCAGGAGTGAATCTAGTTTAGTGTTTTTGAAATGCCTGAAAACTGGAAGGATGTTGCTCAAACATTTCAGCACAAAAATCAAAATATGGTAATTTATGTTATGCAAGTCTGCAGAGTTCTCTGATAGAAATATAGCAATTTGCAAGACAAGTAGAGACAAGGAATCTCTGATTTAAAGATTTCACACAAGCAGGAAAAGAGCAGTGTTATCATCAGCAGATAGTACTCAAATAAAAGCAGAAAATTTGTACATGACTAAATCACATTGTTTTAACTCTCAGGGTTCAATTTTACTTGACCTTTTTCAGTAACCTATCATGTTAACTCCTCCATGACTTTTGTTATTTGTCTGTTCTGAAAGACAACTATCTAGCAATATGCAGATGTTTATGCTTTCCTCAATATTGGTAACTGTTTCAATAACATCTCTGATATTTTTAAAAGAGTAGGTTGGCACAATTAGATACATATTCAAGGGATTACCTGGAACTATGGTCTACATCATTAGCCTGTTGCTTCTGAATATTGGTCCACATTTAGCTCACAAATTAAATGAGTTTGTTGGTTTTGGCAAACATTTAGTCAACATTACAAAGCCAGTATTTTATCTGACACCTTGGGCACTCTGTCTGAAAGGAGATAAGGATTAGTTTAGCAAAGATTAAGATCTTCTGGCAGAACTAAGTGAAATCAAGCCTGAATATATCAGTGCTATCCTACCTTTAATGAAAGCTGTTGGTTTCGCTGTTATGAAAATGTAGAGTTAGTGCAAAAACAAAATTAAGAAGATACACAACATTTTCACCTTTTAGCATAAAGATTTTCAACCAATTTTCATCAGGAGAAAGCAGATTAGACCACCTATCACTGAACTGACACTATATAAAAGAAAGTAGGAAGAACAATGGTTCTTCAGTGTGGCTTCATTTCAGTTATCGACATCACAGAAATCTCCTTCTCAGTTGGCAGACTTTGTAGCTGATTCAGGAGAGAGACCAAAGGCTGACTAGGGATACTGGTTGAACTAACCTTGCAGTCTTCAAGTGTTCACGCCAGGTATAGTGGTGAGTCAGTAAACAGCTGCTACCCATCTGAGAACCATTCTGTGGTCAGCTAGGACTTCAGTCCTTAGGGCGGTCCCTTCACCATCATTCAGTGCTGCAGCTACACATTTAGCAGATGGAAAATTTGCAAAAATATAGCTCAAACTAACTAGCTGAGGATTTATGTTCAACTATAAGAAACAAGAAAAATAGGGTCATAAAGATGTGCAAGAGGAACACAGATGAAGGACTTAGGAGTTAAAATAGCATAATGACAAACAATTATGCCTCTTTGTTAATATGTGAGGAGATTGAATTATTTGGATTAGACTCACAGAAAAATCTTAGGACCAATGTCTGGAAGTTCACTGCTTGGATAATGAATGTGGAACATATTTTCAGATGATGTCAAACTGTCAATTGAAGTAAATCCTTTAACTTTAATAAAACAAACAAGGCATCCTGTGGCACTTACAGACTAACACATTTATTTATTGCATGATAAATATGTTAGTCTTTAAGTGTCACAGGATTTCTTGTTTGTTTTACTGAATTAGACTGACACATGGTTGCCCCTATGGAATTTAACTTCAATGGAACAATGACCATTTATATCAGCTGAAGATTTGCCCCACACTAATTATATTATTTTCAGATTTCTCTTAAACCGTGTAAAAGACTGCGAATGAAAGATAGTCCTACAAAACGTAACAGGACCCACTGATGCTCGCTTATTCCTCAGCAGCAGTTTGAGTCTGCAAAGCCTTGGTAGATATACTGGGCTCATTTCTTGTTTACCCTGGAAAAGAGTTTTGAAATTACTATTAAGTCCTCGAGAGCTTTCACACAACTATGTCAAGAAAAATAACTCCCTTTGAAATGAATTTACACACCATCTTTTGAAAAGAGTTGGTTTGGTTTTGGGATGATCGTCTTGTTTTTGCATTACAGTAGGGCCTAGGCCAGGGTCAGCAGCCTTTTGGGCACTGGGTGCCATGTCTTTCCTCTGACCTCTCCCATGTGCCATATTCGTTGACAACAGTGGTGGTGGAGGGGGGCCAGTGCTGTGTGGCTCTGGTCCCTCAACCTTCCCCATCCTTTGCTTCTGGGACCCTGGGTGCATAAGGGTCAGGCAGCCTTTCCTGACAGCTTGCTTATGCTAGCTCTGGCAAGGGGCCGGCACTGCTAGGCCACATGTGAGAGGAGCAGCTGACTTGTGGCCATGGCCCTGCTTGGGGCCAGGAGGTGCGCGGCTCTGGCCAGAGTGGCACTGATGGGCTGGAAGGATGGAGCTACTGCTGCATGGTCCTTCTTGTGCCCAGGAGTAGCACAGCATGCTGCTCTAAATCAGTCCACATGCCACCTTTGGCAGAGAAGCCTTAGGTTTCTAACTCCTGGTTAAGCGTTTCAACTGTGTTCAGGGCCCCACTGTGCTGGGCAATGTGCAAACACTGAGAAATAGTATTTGTTTGGGAAGAGATTATACTGTATACAGACAAGTGTGACCAGGCCCTTCGGGGTTCAAGACAAACTACAGGGCAGACTTGAGGAAGGTGAGGAAGTCCACAGAGTTTACTGAAGTTGTTCCCCACCTTCCATGGGCAGGCATTACCTGCCTCGGTCCTGTTAGTGTAATGTTTCGGTGGGCTGGAGTTTACCTCATTGCCCCTCTCTAGTGCCTTAGCAGAAATAAACCCCAACTCCTATAGAAAAGCAATTGGAGACCAGGATTCAGTCTTGATGGGACTTGCATCGAAGATTGTTCAGAGTTGATGAAAACAAAAGCAATGAGCTGTATTATGTACTAACTTTATAAATCCTATGATAAAAGAAAAAGTACTAACTACTATGTATATTTATAACATGATGTGGCTATTTGAAAATCCACATACACTATTTTCACAGCTTCGATTTTCCACAACACGAACAAGAAAACTATTTGAATTTATACAGAACAGCCTGCACAGCAGCACTGTGAGATGCAATTTAAGAGTTTCCAAAGTTTAGGTGGAGTTCACCTGAATCTCAGGTATAGTCCTTGTTCATCAAGTCCAAAGACTGTAGTTGAAAGAAGCAGCTCCTTCTTTGGTTGCAGGAATCTGCAGTAGAAATCTATGTAGGCTCCTCCTCTTCCTCTGCAGGAACCTTCACCATCTAGTCAGTTCACTGGTTAACCAGCACTCAGTCACATATAAACATGAAGATGCTCTGCTGCAAAATGCTCCAGGGTAGGGAGGAAAACGTCCTGCTGTCCATTTCTAGTTCAGCTTCTTCCAGTCACTTGCTGAACACACAGACTCTTCTCACTGCAATATCTCTGGCTGCTGCTCTCATGGGTTATGTCTACATTACAGACATTTAGTTCAAACTTGTTAGTTTGAACTAAAAAGTTTGAGGTTAATTCGAGCTAACCTTGAACTCATTAGTTCAAACTAACAACGTGAACTAGTTTGAACTAATGTTAGTTGGAACTAGTGCCCCCGGCCTGGAAAAAGAGCCGGGGCTTGAGCGCCAGGATTTGGGGCTTGCACACTTTAAGCGTGCCACTGCTGCAGCTGCTGCCGTGGCAGACCCGGGGCTCTGGTGCTGGGACTCAGGGCTCCAGCCCTGTAAGCCCAGTGCCAGTGATGCCCCTGACTAGTCCACATAGTTAATTTGAACTAACTGCCCTTAGTTCGAACTTACTAAGTTTGAACTCAGAGTTAGTCCTTGTCTCTACTGACTTAGTTCAAACTGACCGGTGGTAGTTGCTAGTTTGAACTAAGCGTTCATTAGTTCGAACTAATGAAATGCTAGGGTAGACTGACAATAAGTAAGCCTCTTTAATTCGAACTAACTTGCCAGTGCAGACATAGCCATGGTGTCTGACCACACCAGCAAGGAACCTAGTGGAGCATGCTCTCAAGGCTACCACCTGCATTTTCCAGAAACTTTTGGGTCTGGGCAGCTAAATCTGCCCAGCAACAGCAATCCAGCCCCCCCCCAGCAGACCTCTTAAAGTTTGAGTTAAGTACATGGGTAATGCCAGCACTACACTCCCCATTTCTATTACCATTCAGTGTAGTGAAATCTTTTAGCAAAAAGCCTGCACTTTGAAGCTATCTTACCTGGCACCTTTGTTCTTCTCGAATGATGGTTAATGCTAACAAAATGACAGTCCAGAGATTGTCCTGCCAGAATCCACATAGGAGGGGAGATCTCCCCCAGGCTGTGTGGCAGGAATAAATGAGCCACCTCTGACTTTTACGTCCATAAGTCTCATGAAGTCTGGGATGACTGCAGGATACATTCTTTGTCCCACTCCTAAAAATAACAGCCCTGAGATGACAATTGGTTGCTGTTTGGCTTCGAAAGCATGACAGACAGGCCTTTGTTGCTCTCAGAAAGCCAACAAGTAATTAAGGAAAGTAAAATACATTTTTCAACTGTTTAAAATGTTGATTGCTTCTTTTATTATTTTGGCTTTTCATCCTGCAGCTGCAGTTTGGCACCTCAAGGTCTGCCAAGATCTGGAAGTATATCAATATCTGTCTCAAAAAAGCCAGAGGAACAATGTCCTCCCCCAAGTTAATGTTGTTTTCATTTGCTTTATGGTTACATGTTTGTAAAGGAACCTGTGCTGCTGAAGATTGAGGGAGATGCATCTGTAAGCATGCATGCACTGCTGGATGCACATTGACACTCCGCTCTCTCTTGTCAGCTGCCAGCAGCTTGTGAGACCATTGCTCTCTGCGTATGACGGCGCCCTGCAGTTAGGTGCTTGAGTGGACAGTTCACTGCTTTAAACTGGAAGATGCAGGCAGAGGGGAATTCTTAGTGATGACCTTTTGGCTCTGTAAATAATTTTCTTCTTGATCGTCTTCAAAACACACTGCTACATGACTCACCTGTTCTCCAGTGGTTTTCCTGCATGGCTGGGCAGGAAATGATAAATGGAACAGAGGCTATTTCGGGTCAGGGAAGGTTGTGAGGTCTGCTTTTAAAGTTTTTATAAGAACTGAATTACTTTATTAAGAATTTTTCTTAAGACCTAGGTATTTTATTACATACTCTGTCTTTGCAATGTGCCTAGAACTTGGGAAGTTGCAACTAGAGAACAGTGATAAAAGAGGCGTAGGCACACGCTGATATATTTTGTCCCTGTGGTCTTGTGAGCATTGGTGTACACTAAACACAAAGAGCATCCTTGTTCTGAAGATCTCCTTTGTGTCAAAATTACAAGAGCAGCCCACAAAGCATCCAGAAGTGGGTAGAATGCCTAAAGTCGTCTTTGGGAGCATTATGGAGTAAATCAGTTTTGAATCTGAATTAGAATGAGAAGATGCCTGCTTGGTCAGCTGGGATAGAAAGAGCATTCCAGAAATGGAGCAGCATTTTAAAAAAAAAAAGTGCGAAGAGATGGGAGAAAGAAAAAAAAATGAATATGGCTTTGGGCTGTCTAATGTACACACACCCCTCTACAAAATTCTATCTGTTGATGCCCATATTTTGTTCAGGTAACCTAAGTGCTGGAATTAAATGTGTTGTAGCTACAGTCAGGTAAAATGCAGAAGGTGTTTGTTGCCAGTGTTGTCTCTCAGTAGCTCAGCACTGCTGGCTGGCTCAGTTGTTGGCCAGCAATCGTTATGGAGAGCTATAGTCCCTGTTTTCAACTAGGAAGTGAAGCAGAGCATGTACAGTGAGAAATCATGATGTAAAAAGGGATGCTATTTCTTAAAAGTCAGCCAGGTGGATGCAACAACACACAAACATCCTATCATCACCAGAATTGCAGTGGCTGTTTTGTGGGAGAAATATGTAAACACTCTGTTTTACTGAAAGTTAGGTATTGCTTTTGTGTCATGGCACAGAATGAAAATGTCTTAGGCTGGTCTTAAGCTCTTCAGTGTCATTTTATTCCCCAAACAATCCTGAGACATTTTTCTTCTCCTGAAAGAGATTAGCTGATGTCAGTTTATAAATGGGTAATACATTTTAAGCCTGTTTCACTTCATTCAGAACTGTTGGACAAATTGGAACTCTTCCCTGATGGTTGACCAGATAGTGTAATTTGCCATATTTTCATAGTAGAGATTCTTATTTAAAAGTGAACAAGACAGGAGAAATTGAGGATTGTACAAATGCTACAGGATTTGGTTCATCAGCTGGATGCTGTGTAGTAGCTTGGAGGGACTCATTGCAGATTTGAGTGGAATGAATTCAGACCTGTAGTGAGAACCCGTCCCACTGCTGTCCACTTCTTCTTCAGTCAACTTCCCATGCTATATGGCAGACCAAATCCTTTCTGTTTTTTTCCTACCTCCAATAATTCTCAGGACAATCCCCTTCTTACCGTATTTACACTAGGTTGTACCAAGGGCCTGGCAATCCAGTCATTTGGAGAAGAGGCTGACCTTCTGAACTGGGGAAATAACTACAAGCTATTGAAACTTCACAAGGATCACTCACAAGTTTGCCCAGTTTTCAAGCCAAGGCACACTTCAAGTGGGGTCGAGGTTCAGTGTAAAATATCAGTACAGCTCTCTATTACCTCCCTAAAACTCATGATGGTCACAAAACATACATCACATTTGACTAGTTCTGTGTAAAAGAGTTAAAATTCCGAATCAATAGGTTTTTCCCCTATGTTGATGTCCATTTTTGTGACCACTGCCTTGGTAACTTACAAATACAGCTAATCTCACCCATCTAGTTTCTCTACTTTACTAAAAATATTAGGCATAGTATTTTTAATAAATATTATTTTAATTATATTAACACTCCAAACATAGTTAATACATAAAACTTAAAATCTTCAGAATGTTCCACAAACATTGACTTGCCTTCAGACCTCTCCCGGGAGATCTATAAATATTATAGCGTTGCGGCCTCCAAGCTTACAAACAATATAGTAGACAAACACCAGCTATGGTGTCACTTGCAGTAAAACCCTAAAAGAGGGCAACCCTCATATTATCTTACACCTTATGCTACAGGTAAGAGGTCTGAGGCACAAAGTGCTTTGCTCTCAAGCTAAGGGAACATTACAATCAGTGCTGCAGTTAGAACTCGGGAGCGTCTAGTCCTAGGGCCTGTGTTTACCCCATTAATCCCACATTTCTTATATCTGTATCATCACCTACGTTAGATCTTCATGCACCAAGATGATGATAAGAACTTCTGGAGTTAATGAGAATTATGAGTGTAAATCCCTACCCACAGTTCTGGGGATGTAGTATGTGCACTACTGGGTTTAGGAAAAATAGTAAACTTGTCTCACTGGCTGATGTTTATGTTTAATGTTAACTTGGAAAAAAAAAGCAACTCTTTTTTAAGATAGGATCAGTACTGTTGTTCTTTCTCCTGTTCATTTGCATTTACCTATGCTGAAAATAGCAATGAATGGTGCTACTCAATGTAGGTAAGCATGGTAGAATCAGGCCCCACCGATAGAAGTTAGCTTGCAGACCTGCAGGAAGTACAATATTGCATTTACTCAGAGTATAACTAATAAATAATACTGAACAGTGCTTATTTATATCACCTGTTTATCCAGGAAGCTCCTCAAAGTGTTTACAAACTACAGAGTACCAGGGTCACTACCTCACTTCTGAAATGCAGAAGATACTTTTTGGTCACTGCCCAACATGACAGTGGCTGGTGGAATAGAAATACTTAAATTGCAATTTGGTTAGGATGCAAGAGTTAACAGATTTGCCTATCCTTGGAGAAAAAAACATTGATTTTTTTTAAGGGCTATTGATCATCAGAACTAGATCTTCTCTAAATTTTTCTGGACAAAACAGTTTTCCATAGGAACATGCCAATTGAATTGTATAGTCCCTTTTCACAGGGACATGTCAATTGTTGATAGAAACTTGCCTGTGTAGTTTCCTACTGGCTTCCCCAAACAAATAGCCAGGTGGTGGAGGGGTTGCCTAGATTTCTGGGGTTCCTAATTATCTAGCAGCTAGCTGACGGGGGAATCTCTAACTCCTCAGAATGCTCAGGGAGCAGGGCATCTAGTTTCCCAGCTGGCTAGCACCCCACCTCCATGGGTGACTTTCTAGATTACCTGACTCCCTGATTTTTTTGCCGATAAGCTGGTCAGGTAGCCAGGGAGCCAGGTAGGAAGCTACCTTACTAGTCCATCCAGAAATTTTGGAAAAATTCTTTTTTGGTTCTTGCAAAATGGATTTTTTCCCCAAAATTTCTGTCCCATGGAAAAGTTGGCATTTTGGATGTTTCATTCTGATTTTGAACTAAAAGAAAATTCAAATGGAAAAGTTTCTATGGCTGTGTTCACACACACATGGTTATTTCGAAACAAGTTGTGTTGAAACAACTTGTTTCGAAATAACGCCTTATTTCGAAATGACTTTTTGCTAATTCGAATTAAGTCATTTCGAAAT
>ML681984.1:17755585-17906135 GCA_007922195.1 Podocnemis expansa | reverse complement strand
CCTGGCCAGGGTCCTGAGGGTTCCCTGGCCAGGGTGCTGACGATCCACTGTTGTTTCGGAACACTTGGTTCCGAAACAACATGTTCACACTTGTTGTTTCGAAACAACGGTTCCGAAACAACCTTGTTTCGCCCAGAAACTAGGTTTAAGTTGTTTCGAAACAACTGTGCGTCGTGTGAACATGTTTTTTTTTGTTTCGAAACAACAAGGTTGTTTCGAAACAAAAGTGCCGTGTGAACACAGCCTATGGGACAGATATTCTGGTTTCACATAGCTCTGGTCAAGAATCTCATTGGAAAGGCAGCACTTCCACAGCATACCAGTCACGAATGCCATCCTTGGGCATTGGCCCAGCACCATCTCAGAAGAAAAAAGGCCATTCTTTCAGTATTGTATGTTGTGCTTTCCTTGTAGGACTCCTCATGTGTTCTTACGAGACCCGAAAGAAACCCAGCTACTTGCAATCTGGTTTTGCAACTAACTTGGTTTCTATGTATTTGTGAATTTTTTGTCCTTTTCAGAGTGCAGCTCTTCCTCTTAGATGAAAGAAATATATTCAAGAGACTTTTTAAATGATGCTCAATAATATTTTCTCTCTTTTAGCGGTCTCCATAATGAGGTACAGTGCATCATCATTTGGATTTGCTGTAAGTAATATGATTTAAATATATTTCATGGTGAGATGCTATGTTGCATGTTACTTCTCAACTTTGAATGCTCTTTTTCTTATTTGTGAACTCATGCCCAAGAAATGCACCCAGGTATAGAAGAAAATTCTGCATCTGCAGCATATTCATCCCCCATCAAGGCATAGATCTGAGCTTCCAAGTGTGCTAACGAGATTCTGTCTCCATCAAGCTCATTGTCAAAACTCCCATTGACTTCACTGGGGCAGAATTTAATCTTCTCTAAAAATCACTACTGTTTTTCAGTTTGCAGCTGAACACTGATATATTCAGGATAGAGATTATCTGTAGAGCAAACACTCCTAATTAAATGAAAAGCACCTTGAAGTCAAACATTTTGTCACGAACATAAATTTGGGATGGTTTCTGTGAAAAATTGAGTTGTGTATGAGAATTATTCTGGATGTAGAGTAGAATAATCACTTAACTGACCACTGAAGTGCACCCAATACTTTTTTTTGTCAGTGCTCAGCAGGTTCTAAATCAGAAAGTTAATGGGCCATGAGATGGCAATGTATCAAAAACATGTACAAATAGCATGTTTTTAAAACATTGCAAATGTGAAGATTTTGCCAAAAATGTCACATAAGGTGAAATTAAACAGATGAAATTACACTGCAGTGTTCTGTTAAACAAAAATTGTGAATCTGTGGACAAGTCACTGGAAGACAGGTGCCCTTTTTTTATTTTAGACTTTGTACAAGGAATATATTGCTATTATAAATATCATAGTGACCACAATGTTGCAAGAATATTTTTAGCCAAGCAACTCTGCCTGCTAGTGGATTATAAACATAAAGCTCTTTCTTTGACTGACTGGCTGAAGTTTGATATATACTATTGTCTAATGATACACAGTAAAAAATAAGTAAAGATAATTTAAATGAATATAATTCCAGTTTTCAAATTTTAAAATGAATTATTTGGAGCTTGTTTGTGCTCCTGCAGCATGATCACAGATGCATTGTTTTAACAGCAGCACACTTTAATAACTCACAAAAGCAATTGACTCTGTATCCTTTTCAGTTTGATGCTATCCTGGACGTTTTGTCATCAGCAATAGTTCTGTGGCGTTACAACAATGCAGCCGCTGTACACTCAGCACATAGGGAATACATGTAAGTACACTTACTTATTTTTCACTTTCACAGATGATGGCAGAGCTTTTGCAATCAAGGCATGATATTTAGCAATGACAAGGACAAGAGTTCTAACATGCTAGTAAGTTTTAATTTTCATTCAGTTTATGATCCCAAATTTGCAGCCCTAACTCAGGCAACCCTCACATATGATGTGAATCCACATTTTCATTTCATTTAGAGCAGTGGTTCTCAACCTTTGTGTCGGGACACATTACTGTGTCACCAACGGAGCAGTAAAGGTGTCACAGAGAGCCAGTAGAGTTGCAATATGCTGCCAAGTGTGTCACGACCCACAAAAGGTTGAGAGCCCCTGATTTAGATGATAACGGGCTCTCAATGCTTCTCTTTGAAGGATCATTATGAGATTATCTGTAATGCAACTAGTATTGAATTTGTAAATCTTTTGTTTCGTATCTCACCTCATTACTCAACCATAGACACGTTTCTAATGGTTGATGTTTGTGTTACATTTGTCACCAGAAGAAAACTGTGGTCTGATTTTTCAAATGTTGAGCACCCTCAACTCTCATTGGGTATGTCTACACTATAAAGGCAAAGTCGACTTTATTAAGTTGACTTAATAAAGTCTACTTAAAGTTGACTTTAAGTAGACCTTATTAAGTCGACTTAGTAAGGCTACACTACATTAAGCCGACTTTATAAAGTCGACTTTAAATGGGTGCCCTGACTTAATTTGGCTTTATAAAGTTGACTTAGTGGCCCCACTGCACTAAACAGTAAAGTCGACTTTATAAGTGGACCTTATAAAGTTGATTTTACTGGACCCTAAAGTCGACTTTATTGCCCTGCAGTCTAGACAGGGCTCTGTTTAAGTCGACTTAAACATATAGTGTAGACGTACCCATTGATATCAGTAAAAGCTGACGTTGCATAATCCAACAGGATTGGGTCTGGATTACTCAAAGGATATCAAAGGTGGATACATATGTAATCTAATTACTGTACTTATGTAAACTCACATGTAAATTATATTATAACATCATCTATTGATCATGTGATAATAAGGATCTTGTATCATCTACACATAATTTTGACAGAAAATAGAAGCTACATATTTGCAAAAGCTAGTTGTAAAAACTTGTGTGCATATTTCGGACATAAACAGCAGTTTCCCCAATTGGCAGTGCACCTGCACACGGTGACAATTGCCACTGTGTCTTTTGCACAGGCTCACAATGTGGAATTTTCATTGTCAATGCATGAGGCAGTTGCAGAAGGTTCAGTAAAGATTAGGAAAATAATGGTTTGTTGCAGCACACATCCATGAAAATTTTGCCCTATGTCCAAGTTATAGGTGCATTTCTTTAATAAATGAGTGCCTAAAGTTAGGCTCCTGACTCTGTAATTAGGCATCTAAATAAGTATTGACCACTGTTCTTTAAATACACAAACTCCAGTTCATGTGATAGGCTACCAGAGCAAAAAGGAAGCTATAAAGTCTACTCTGGCAGTATTCATTATACAATACTTTGCAACTAATGGCCATAGAAGGCTGCATTATTCACTGATTCGTAAAAATCAGCACCCACTTAAATCACAACTGAATTTGACTTAGTGCCTGTACAGTGAGAAAAAACATTTGCACACACAGTATTCTGACATGGGAGAAAATTATTGGAGTTTTTTGCCAGAGCATTGTTGTATATTTTGGCTTGTCTCCCTTTTGCAAAGACTTGAGCCTGTAAAAAATGAAGAAAATTTAAACCTAGCTTTCAGTGAGCCTTAGACTAATTTTGGTTATCATTTTCAAATCCTGTTGAGTTTTTTTCCCTCCAGGGTTTTCAGTGCTCTTGGAAGCTTCATAGCACAGACCATTAGTTTTAAACACTGAGCTCTTCCGCTGAAAATCCTTATACTAGGCTTGGTGTTACCCTCAGAAACAGGTGAATAAAATTAATCTTCTTCCATAAGTTTGGATATACTGCCTAGACATTTTTGGCATTGATTCTAATCAATATTTAGTTAACATATCTAAGAAATCTTCTGCTTGGCTTTGTAAAGTAAATAGGCCCCGGTATGAAGCAATAATCAACATGTCTGCAAGCTAGGCATATATACAGCCAAACTGGCAAATACATTTAGGTTTTTTAATACTTTAAATTTGCCTTCAAGTAACTTTTGTGCTTCAGACTAGTGGTTTCCAAACTTTTTTCCTTGGGACCCAGTTGAAAAAAAATCATTTATGCGCATGCCCCAACAGTTGCACCTTGTAACAATGGTTAGATGTATAGGTGAATACAAATGGATACTATGTGCCTTTACTGATTCTTAAAGTCATTCACATGTAGTTGCTACTTAATACGAGTGCTTTTTTGTGATGTTACACAGTGGTATACATGGGAGGGTATCAGCATCCTTTTTAAAAAAAAAACACAGAAAAAGCACTGCTTAATACAGTTTAACTTTGCCTTTGAATTCTAGTTTTTTCTAAAAAAAAATCTCTGATAGAGATGGCTTGATAAACTAAAGCTTGCAAGCAACTTTGTAAAATTCTATTATTATAAAATACCATTTTTTCCCCTTGGTTCTTCTGGGTTTTTAAAATCATCATGAGAAGAGGTACCTGGAAAATTATAATGAAAAAATTACAAGATATTTTCTAATCCTACCGTGGGACATAAACTCAGTCTTTTAAAAGAAATGACATCTATGAGATTCTAAGCCATATAAACTATTCATTTTTTTTTCTGTCCAGCATTCCACTGGGAAAAAATGCTTAGCTGATAGGTCTGGGAATGGTATATTTTGGGTGTTTAGTTACTTTATGATTTTTCCAGTCAAATAAAATAGCTGGTTAACTAGCTTCTATTCTTATTGGCCTGAAGGGCTAGATCTTGAGGAGATATAAGAACTGAGATAAGCCAGACAGCTGTGAAGAGAGTTTAGAATTATTCTGAGTGTATGATTCATTAATTCTTCATTTGCTTAGCCTGACCTGCTGGGCTGCATATAAATGTACAAGAAAAATTAGAGCTATTGAAAATGTCATCAATAAAGTAAATGATCAGGAAATCCAAGACAAAAGAAGAGGGTTGAAATAACTAAGTTAACTGGAAAAAGCTGGTAAGCTTTTAACTGGTAAGCTGAAGAAATGAAGTCTGAAAGCATTATTAAGGAAGGATCCTTGAGTTTTCTTCATGTAGGGAAAAAAGGAGAGGAAGGGGAATAGACCGTAACTTAGACCCTATCACTCATCAGTTATAAACTTTTGAAAGATTGCAAATGTAAGAGAGAGAAGAGACCGTGAAGTCATCTCCTCAATCCTTTGGCAGTTTAGGATTTCTTTCATGCAATATTTTTTCCTGTATTGTGTCTGGACTAGCTTGAAAGGATTCAACTGATGGAGCTTCCACCATTTCCTCTATGGACTCTTTTGCTGTCTTAATCTCACCTCAGGGGAGGCCTTTTCATTTCTTAGTTTTCTAAATTCATCTTTTCCTACCTTCAGTCCACTCCTATTTATTTCGGGCACACTAAATGATGTCTTTCATACACTGTACATCCCACTTTTTCAACAGTACATGTTAATTGACTTTGGGATAATGGCCTTGATTGTGGGAAATGCTATATATGTGCCAACAGAAATGGAGGGTGCTCAGATCAGTTATGGGTGTCATCCAGGAGATAAAAGGAAATATTTTTTTCTTTCAAACTTTAGCCAACCAAGCCCAAGACAGTAAAAATAGAATCACGCCATTGGCAGTCAGATCACCTAGAAAGCTACATCATCAGTTCATATAGCACTGGCAGCAGGAAAACTTGTATAACTCCCAGACGCCTACTAGGATTGCTGAGTAATGTAATGTTGCAAACCTTCGATGCACCTCTGAGCGGCTTGACTTTTTGTGCTGATGCAAGCACAGCAAGTTTATGAAGTAAAAGCTGTATCAGGACAACAGCTGGCTGATCTATGTCCATTTCTGATTACTAAGTGCTGCTGCTGTAATCTTAGCAGGAAAAGGTTCTTGTACAGAGCTGCAACTACCATTCCAACTATTATTGTATCTCTGATGACTATGTGAGCTGAAGTGATAGCAGGGAAAAAGTCTTACAAACAATGCAACCAAGTAATGGAGTAAATGGTTAAAAGCCAGGGATTTACCACCCAATCAGTGAAACACACCGTGCTCCTGGCTGAGAACAAAATGCTTTGCTGGAAAAATTTTGCTCAGGATCTCATTCCACACGCTCCCATTATTGCCCCTCCATACCTAAAATGGTTAGTGATCTGTAGGAAAAGAGGCAAAACCTCAGTTTGTTATTGTCACAGGATCACCTGCCCCTATGCTGTATGCATCTGCTTCCTCCTCAGCACTCTGTTTCTCTGAGGAATTCCTTGTTAATCTTGCTCCTTCCAAGCTACTTATTATTTATCTCTCTTTCCCTTCTTCAGGCATCTGACAAAGTGCAATTTTCACCCACAAAAGCTCATGCGATAAATACATTTCTTAGTCCTTAAGTGCCACAGGACTCCGTGTTTGTTTAACTATGGTTCCCTTTAGGGTATTCTCTGAGCATTTCACAATCTTTACTGTATCTCTCCTCACGATTCCCCTGTAATGGAGTCAAGTACTGTTCCCATTTTACAAGTGGGAAACTGAGCCACAAAGCAATTATTATATCTCTCTGTTTTGAATTTTTTAAACGTAAAAGGTACATGGGAGTTTATATCCGAGAGTTCCTTGTGAAGTCCCATAGCATCAAGCCCCTTCCTCACATCACTGTTGGGACACCTGAGCTCCAGCCTGAATGATAGCACCTATATTGCTATTTTTAGCCCTTTAGTATTCATCCTGTGAAACTGAATCAGTTGATTTGAGCTCCGACACTCACTGTCATGGGTTGTTGGGTTTTTTTTGTTTGTTTGTTTGTTTGTTTTTTCCCAGTGTAGACATCCCCTTCATGGCTCAGATTGAGATATGAAAGATTAGGCAGAAAATCCCTTTAGTTCCATAGAAACAAAAATGTTTCTTGCACAGTGTGATCTAAGCTAAAAATAACTATTAATGTTAGGCCAAGAGAAGTGCAGCTCCCACATGGAAAGTGCGCATGAGATCACAGGATGTAAAGAAGTATATTTAAAGTGGAAAGCTAGGAGGCCACAGGTATTAGGGAGACAGTGAATCAAAGAAAACATAATTTGAATGAAGCTTTATATGTTCTATCCTAAATAGTTTGAGACATATTTACAACAACTTGGCATTCTGATGCCTCTGTATCTGAGACCTTTTGTGGATGATATAACACTTTGGCAGGCTCAGTTACGTTCATCTGTGAACATGATGAGCTGAAAAACGCATATTTATCAAAATGAAATTCTTTTTCTTGAAACAGATTGTTATAGCTGTGGTCAAATTGAATGACACCCCTTTTCCAATAGATATAGGAAAAGCTGAAGGTGTTGACATAATGTACTTACCTAACTTACATAAGTCTCTTATGTATATTTGTCTTTGTAAGTCTTTTTCTTGCATTCAGTTCCGTACAAATTAAAGTGATAGATTCAAAATAGTTATTGTAAATGGGGAACTATCATCAAATGGACTCATTTAATGTGTGGGCCACGAGGATTTGCTTTCTTGTCCAAACACTGTCTAATATCTTTAACATTGATATGGAAGAACATGTAAAATGATTGCTTGGAAAATTTGCAGAGGACTCAAAAAACTGGTGGAGTGGTAAATAATAAGTCAGTTCCACAAACTGATTTAGATCATGTGTCAAGTGAGGATATTTAACTACTGGAGCCAAGGGATGTATGGTATATTTGAATTTGCTTTCAGGTAAGACTGGACATTTTTCTAAAATGTATTCTGCAGCTCAACTAAGGGCTGGATTAACCGGCTCAAGGAATATGGGCTGCCCACCGTGGGGGTTGGGTCCCAGCCCCCCACATGGTAGCCTGCAGGCGGGCCCTTGGGTCAGAGGGCGCTCCCGTTTCAGTCCTGCTCCTGCCAGTCTGTACTGGACGGGGAGGGGCAGCTGGCATGTGATGCGGCCATCAATGCAGCTGCCCCAAGGACATGGGTCCTGGAAGGCTGCACTGAAGCAGAGGCCATGCTGCGCACCAGGCAGCCCCACCCCATGGGCAAAGCAAACAGGTGCTGGCCCACCTCATTTCTGGGGCAGACCAGTTGGCCTAGGTGCAGAGCGGACCCGGAGTGCAGAACCCAGCCTCTGGCCCAGGGCCCTGTACCCCCAAGTGCTGTCAGGGCAGGAGGCTCCCAGAGCACCAGCAGGGCTTGGAGGAGCAGAGTACGGCAGGGGGGAAGGGGCTGAATTATTGCAGGTGTTTTAAAAGCTGTAGCCTAAGGCCCTCCTTTTTGCCAGGGCCTGGGGCTTCAGCTCCATGATAATTCAGCTCTGGCTCAACCAGAAGTTATAGGCTTGATACAGACTTGATATGTCACATGCTTGACAAAGTGGGATTTTCTCCCAAAAAAGCTCATGCAATAAATAAATTTGTTAGTCTTTAAAATTGCCACAAATCTACTTGTTTGTTTTGCTGAACTAGACTGACACAGCTGTCCCTTTGGAAGTAGAGTCATGGTTTTTCTGGCTGGAAGGAACCGCTAATGTTCATCTAACTTGATCTTCTAAATAACACAGGGCAAAAAGCCCTCACCTTGTATCAAGCCCATAACTTCTATTTGAACTATAATATTGTTTAGAACAATGTCTGATCTTGATTTAAAGACTTCAAGAGATGAAGAATTCACTGCATCACTAAGTAAGCTATTCCAATAATTAATTACTCTCTCTCTTAAAAATCTAACCTGACTTCATCTAGATTCAACTTCCAAGCATTGATTTTTGTTATGCCTTGTTTGTGCTACTCTGAAAAGCTGTCTATTGCTGGGAGGCAGTCATCAGTGAGAATCCAATATCTCTGGGTCCCACTGAAGGTTGATCTTTCGAGAGCCTAATGTAATATTCAGGGAACTGAAAACAGGTTTAAATAATACAATAAATCAAATCATATTTAATAAACGTGCAAAAACAATGGAGAGGCTGGGACACATTGAGGTTTTTGGATTATCTTCTGTTTAGGAGGAGATAAATTATTTCCAGCTCTAAAACATAAAAGTTTCCATAATAGCCCCAAAATTATCTAACATTCAATCTGCAAGTTGGATTTCATACATCTTTGTGTTAACAAATGAGCACTGTTATGATTATATAATGCTGTACAAAAGGAATCATTTACATTTAATCATAACATCTACAATATCTTTCACATCCAGGCAAAATATGGGTTACCTTAGCTATGCTGTGCATGTGAGAAGCTAGTGATGCACCCATAGCAAAATCCACAATTAAGGGCATATATCTGTGTGTTGAAGAGTAAACCCTTGCAATATGCTAATATACTGGCTGAATGATCACCTGGGAAAGTATCAAATATACAAAGGGTTTCTACCAAACACAAGAGAGAGAGAGAGAGAGAGAGAGAGAGAGAGAGAGAGAGAGAGATTCTGCAGTTCTTGATTGGCATGAATGGGACTTTCAGCTGAAACCTAATGACCACAGTAGCATTGAATAGTGCTTACCAGTATAGGAATAGACCAGATGATGTTATAATGGACTTCTCATATTGGTATGTCCTGGTAAAAAGCACATGCAGGCACATGTAAAATGCAAGAATTGAAGAATCAGAACCCACAAATATAAAACCAAAAATTCTTAGCTATCATGAGTCATTATTCCTTCTTTTTTGTTGCCTGACAAATGTCATAGTTAGCTTAAAAGAAGGATATTTCCCAGCACAGTTGGGCTGAAGACCCATTTTGTTGCACTGAGGAGCTTTATGTCTGCCCTCTAAATGATTTTAAGCTAACACTGATGTGGTGCAATAGATAGAGCTTTACAGTCACCCCCAACTGTAATTCATAAAAGATATATTGTAGGTCATTATAGATTTAACAATATTAGGTATAGCATTTCTTCTCTCTCTTAAGCCTGGACAGTTAGACTCAGAACCTGGATTTAGGCAATATGAACTTTTAAAAACGTATTCACAATTTCTATCTTTTCTGTAAAATATGTGGCACAAACAAAGTACAAGATACTGCACAATCATATATGTAGGTTTAATTGGCACTTCTTGTGGACCACCTGTTTTTTAAGTCAGTCATGCTGTGACATGCTGCACTTCACATACACCCTGGTGATATGATCTTTGTATCATTCATGTTAACCCTTACTCTGTAATTGGACAGCCTGTTCCAAAGGGGTAGTCCTGTTAGCCTAGTTCAAAACAAACCAGGGGTCTGGTGGCACTTACAAAGACTAACAGATTTATCTATCACATTAGCTTTTGTGGGAGAAAACTCCACTTTGTCAGATGCTTGAAGATGGAGAACTTACAGAATGAGAGAAAAATAAATGTAGGGGCATGTAAGTGATAGGATCAGGTCAGACTGTTACAGCAAGTCAAAGCAATTGTTTGGATTCAAACAGCAAATTATAGCAATTAGCAGGGAAGTTGTGGTGGTGGTGGTGGGGGGAAAGTAAAATTACTTGTTGTAATGGGGAAAAAAAACCAATTGTCTCTTTTCAGCCCTAAGTTGCCTAATTCATTTATCTATAAATTCCAATTCTTCAATTTCTCTTTGAAGTTTCTGTGTGTTATCCATTTGCCTGATTATGGCTCTTAACGGATCCTTAAGGGAGTGCTCAGGGAGATTGAAGTGTTTCCCTATTGGTTTTTGAATATTATTTCTTATGTCAGATTTGTGTACATTTATTCTTTTGCGCAGAGACTTTGTTTGTCAAATGTATAAGGTGTGGGGACATTTCTGCCGTACGATGGCATAAATCACATTGGCAGATGAGCAGGTAAATGAGCCCTTGATGGAGTCGGTAGCTTGATTAGGTCCTATGATGGTGTCTTTTGTGCACATATGTGGACAAAGTTAGTAATGTGGTTTGTTGCAGAGGTATGTGCCTGCTTTAATGTTTCTTTTGTTAGGTCTGTAGTTGCTGGTGAGTATCTGTTGAAGGTTGGGGGGCTGTCTGTAAGTGAGGAGAGGTCTGTCTCCCAAGGCCTGAGAGAGGGATCATCTTGTAGAATAGACTGTCCATCCTTGATGATGTGCTGTAGGGGCTGAACTTGGGGGTTGAGGTGATGACCAGTGGCGGTCTGTTGTTTTCTTATTTGGGCTTCTTCTGTCGTAGTTGACTTCTGGGTACCCATCTGGCTCTGTCAGTCTGTTTCTTCATTACTCCAGGTGGTTAGGCTAGTTTTAAGAATGCTTGATAAAGATCCTAAAGGTCTCTGCCTCTCTCTCAGGGATCGAAACAAATGTGGTTATATCTTACAGCTTCAGGCTGATCACCTGACCCCGTGATGATAAAATTTGGCCCAGGAGTGGAGAATTGGGGTGATACGGGTGATACAGCTGTATACAGCTGCACACCAGCCCAGACAACAGTAGGGGAATGTCACACATGCATCAATCTATTATAAAAACCTGTTATCCATCACGTAATTACTCTTATACAGAGAATCATATATAGGAAATACACCACATAAACATACCTCATCATAGAGCTACAGAACCCAGACATGGATTAACTATTTTGTATATTCTAAGACTCTATTTTTAAAAAGTGAGGCATCAGAAGTCTTGTAAACTTGTCTGGAAATTAACTAGGGGCTGTGCCATTGCCCTCTGAAGTCTATCCTTTGAGTTCACCAGCGTTTGGATCAGGATGCACTGTGTATGTTTTGCTGTTATTTTTTAGCTCTCTTATGTATGTGGGACTTTGATAATCTTCAGTGTAAAAGAACCTTACAAAAATTCTGATGAGGCTCTTATTCAGCTTCCAGTCTCTGAAAGGAATCCCTTGGTACTATTCTCAGCTGCAGTAAGGTTAGGCACAATGACCAGATGTTCACATGTCTTGCAGCTGATAGCAAGGCTGGCTACTCGTAGATGGAGCAATGCAGAGCACAGACCTGGCATGAGTGAAAATTTAGTAAGTTAGAGAAATGTTTCCCTGCCTTTATCAAATTCCAAAGGAGCAGCAGTGTTAATCTAGTTCAGAAAAACAAAGAACGTGTCCTGGGGCACTTAAAGACTAACACATATATTTACAGTTTTGTTAGTCTTTAAGTGCCACAGGACTCCTTGTTTCTTTTACAGCCTTTATCAGTGGATAGTAAATAGCTGAAAAGTCTAGTCATTTGTCTCTCTTAGCCCTATTTCATCTCCATTTCCATGAAGAATTTAGAAACAGTTCTCCTGGAGCCAATAAAAAAATTAAGTATATACAACATACAATATTTCCAACATGGCCAATGTCTAACTTGGATTCTAGGTATAAATAGCATTTCCCCCTCCATGTTCTAGCTAAAGGATGCTGTAAAACCATCTTATAATCATCATAATTACACTGACCCCAGTTTATAAAATGAGTTAGAAGCTTTGTTTATATTGAGGAGGATGTATTTAAAAAAAAAAGTCACCCTTCAACTTCAGATTCTCAGTATAAATTCAAAAAATTATTTGAATGGATCCACGTTGATTCATGACCTGGACTTTTCAGTGAATGGCCATGATTGGAAGCACTGCTGATCCAGACTCCGACAGTTGGAGCAGCAAGCCCACATATTTCCTAGGCACAGTAAAATGACATTATTCTCTAATCACACTTCACTTTGCAGGTGCAAAAACTCTGAACAGCTGTGATTCTGTGTAGGATGGTTTTCAAACTGTCATTGGTAGCCAAAGCCAATAATATAATGTCAAAGACAGACATAACCAAGCAGTGTATTTGTATAATTAAACACACAAAAACATGTGAAAGACATAAAGGTTTCATGCCACAACTTGAAAAAAGCAGGGAAAGTCAGAATAAGGCAAACATTCCATCTTTTTCACACACATTGCAGTAATGTGTAACATTACACTATAATTTAGTCTTCAGTAGAGTATCTGGGCTTAAAAGGCCGACTCTCCAGCCTTCAAGAATCACACTAAGAAAGAACAAAGCTAGTAATAGATCCTCTCTGCATAGAGACATTGTGCAGTAATACAGACCAAGTAGCTAAGACTGAATATTAATTAACAGCTGCATCATGTTTTCACGTCTATTTTAAAAAAATAATTGGCAATAGTACATGCAACTTCTATAACCAGTTTGCAAAAGCCTGAAATAAATTCTTTGGGGGCACTGACTGTGCGCCTTACTAGCTTT
Organism: Podocnemis expansa; assembly: GCA_007922195.1. Classification (NCBI taxonomy): domain Eukaryota; kingdom Metazoa; phylum Chordata; order Testudines; family Podocnemididae; genus Podocnemis; species Podocnemis expansa. The sequence goes on along the minus strand of ML681984.1, from coordinate 17,893,084 downwards.
TCTGGAGCTTCTAGGCATTATTATAATGTTAATAAGATATAACAACGACAGAAGTTGTTCATTGTCTTTTAAACTGGGTGGTTTCTTCTTATATACTTCATTTTTAATTTCACTTTCTGTGTCACAAACTGCAAATATACACTACCCATCTTAAGCACCTTTACTTGTGATGGAATGCATATGCTCCTTGAATTCATGGATCAGTTGCTGGGTACATTGATCAGCCCTATTAGCAGCACCTACCAATGCACATTAATGGGAAAAAAGATTCAATATTTAGTTTAGATGGGCACGTTCCAGCCCCAGCAGTGAATAAACTGATGCAAATTTAAGGCTTTGGGTTTTTTTCTGTCGAGATTTTGCGCATTCTCAATTTCCATTGCCTTTACTGGAAGCTGAAGCTATTTAATACCTGCGACATGTTGCTCCCTGATTCTGGTCCTATGTGCTGCTGTGACCTTCCAGTTCCCACTCCTGGACCCCAACTTACCCTGCTTTGCCATGTGACCACTCACTCTTGAGTCAGTCCACAGCAGGCTTCTGTGTGTAATTGGTCCCAGGCAATGGGTGTGCACCCACTGTGTGTCTACAGGGCAGTCCCCAAGCAAGCACCCCCAGTTCCCAGACCCTCACAGTGGAAACCTCAACCTACATCCTTCCCCATCCTCCATAGACATACATTTGCCCATTTAACACTGAAATGGATTGGCCCAGCCTTCCTCATTCACATCCTCTAAAATCCACACTGCTTTAGGTAAAACAAAGACCAGTTTATTAATTAGAACATGATTTTAAGTGAATACAGTATATAGCAAGTCAATGCACAATCATTTAATAAAGCAGTCAGGGGTTGCCACAATCAAAAGTTAACTAACCTAATGGCACTTTTACAGTCACTTCTTACCAGGGCCATAACTAGGCCTTCTCACCCCCAGGGCAAGCAGCCCCAAGGGTGCTCCCGTGACTCAGGCCCCAATTCAGCCTAGGGCCTGATCTGTACCAGTGTCAGGGAGCCACATCTGGTCCAGCTGCAGGGTGAGCACAGCCATAAGCCAGCACAGGGTGCATCCCCCTCCAGCCAGCCAGTGCAGCGGGCCAGCCAGGCTGCTGCAGCTGGGCAGGTGCCTCCCCTGCTGGCCAAGCCAAGTCTCCACCCACCTGGCCACCGGCTTTCCCACCCTGGTGGTGCTCATGTTGCTGGCCAGAGGTTTCCTCCCCTTTCCCCCCACAACATGCACTTGACCAGACCTAGCATGCTGGGGGCACGGCGGGAGATAACCTCCCAAAGCCACAGCCTGACTCCCAGAGGAATGTGCCTTCAGGAAAGGCACATTCCTCTTTGGGGCCAGGTAGGTTCATCTGGTGCCCTCTGAAAATCACCACTTGGGGCTTTGCCCCATTCATCCCACTGTAGTTACGGCCCTGCTTCTTACCCACAAGTCTGGCTGTTTGGTGGAGTTCAGTCAGTGTAGGCCCACTTGGCCATGCAGGTAGGCTCAGGATCTTAAGCTGCTTCTAAGATGGTGTTCTCTGGCCCAAGCCAGCCACTTCTCTCCTGTTCAGTGTCTGTACTCATTTTCAGCCTCCTCTCAGCCCCCTCTCCTTCCTGGGCAGAGGTGATCTCTTTGCTCTGTCTGAGCCTGGGACCCCAATTTACACTGTCTTTGTTCTCTCCTTCAGGGACTTGCTTTCAGCTTTGTCTGTTTAAATGATGCTGGAAGAGAGTTCTGTCTGTACCTCTCCCCCAGAGCCACGTAACCTGCTTTACGTGTACGCACACACATTATGCTGCAGGAAACATGATACTATAACCATATGGCAGAGCATTCAAAAGGGAACCTTGCATGGCCTAACCGGCATCGTACCCAGGGGTTAAAGTATAATATGGTGAGCCCTGGAATCCTCCTAAATTTCTGGGTCTCCTTCCCATAGGTCCAAGCCCCCTTCACCCACCCCAGCTAAAGCACCCCTTACATGCCTACTCCCCACCCCAGCTACTGCCTCCAGCCCCCATACTCACTGCTGGTTCCTCAACTCTTCCTCAGCCCCCTGCTGCCATCTTCCCCTGCTGCCCCAGGCCAACCCCCCCTAAGGCCCCTTCACCTGGTCACCATGACAGCCAGCTGCCATGTCCACTGGAAGACAGAGTTTTCCAGCTGGTAGGGAACTGCCCTGCCTCAGGCTGAGGCTCCAGCCTGGAGCCTGCTCTCACTGAGTATGCTCAGGGCAGGAGATTTAAAATCTCCCAGCGCGAGGCACCTCCCTGCCCTACTGGAGTGTGCCAGAACGGCATTCCAGGGCCTGCTATTTTTAGGGGTTCAGCATTTGGTGGGCCCCTAAAAACAGAACATGGAGCTGGAAGGCTGCGTTCCGGTGCCCACTATTTTAAATGGTGGGCCCCAGAACGCAGCGTTCTGGCTCCATTTTCTATTTTTAGGGGGCCCAGAATGCTGGGCTCCTAAAAATAGTGGACGCCAGAACACCATTCTGGTGCATTCCATCTTACTTTAACCCCTGATCATACCACACAATTATACTGCAAAAGTGAACAAAAAAGTTACATAGATCATCCTGAGACAACACCTTGCTAATATTAATTCATCATCATTCCCCATTGAGCTGTTATGGAAATAAGGGCTAAAAGAGAGTCTGTGAAGAACTGCAAAGTACTGTACCATCACACAGAAATGATAAAAGAAAAGAGGAAAAAATGCATTGGAAGGTGTTTGTTTTGGTCTAGACATTATTTCAGCTTAATGTAGGTCATTAAAAACAACAGTCCAGATCAGTTACCTGAATATTGTAGGCTTAGCTGCAGCTGATACAGAGACAACACTGGGCCAGATACCTTGCTGACTTTACTCCAGTGAAATCTATGGAGTTGTGCCAGCAGAGAATTTGTCCCACTGTCACTAGGGTTGTTTGAACCTGACACACTTCCCACTGCCAGAACACCCAAGTTTGAGATTGCTGTAAATGCCAAGGTAATAAGGAAGCCGTGTTCACAGAACATAGTTTGAATGTGGGTAAAGAGAGAGCTGAGAGCCAGGGGAAGGATGAAATGATGAGGGGTGACACAGCAGATAGGCAGAGTTCTCCTGCAAAAAGGATAGGCATGGAAGGCAAATGTGAAGAATGGAGAAAGATGCAGAATTGGAAAAAGACAGGAGTACAGAAATGGAGATGCGCAAAAAAATGACCAACCCACTGAAAATTTATTTTAGGCAACTACTTTTCAGCAGTCTGCTATGATAGTGCAGCTAATGCATATACTCACTCAGTCCAGGACTGGATTAACACATGGGCTGTAGGGGTTGAAGCGCCAGGCCCCAGCCTGAAGCAGAGCGCAGGGCTCCAGCAAGATCCATTCCTCCCCACCACCTTTCTCAGCCCCCACAATGGCAGGGGGCCCTGGAGGGCTCCTGCCCTGTTGGCACTGGCAGGGGGGCCAGGGTCCTGGGCCAGAGACTGGGCTCTGTATTCCTACCCCACCCCTGAGCCAGCTGTTCCACTCCTGGCGGCAGGAGAGGCAGCACCTGTTCGTTCCACTCCGTGCTGGGCTGGCTGGCTCATGGTGTGGCTCCAGCGTGGCCTTCCAGGGACGCACCAGAGGCTGCACCATGCGCCAGCCAGCCCTGCCCCACAAGAAGACTGGCCAGATGGGGCAGGGGCATGGCCTCTGCCCCTCCCCTCAGGCAGGGGTCCTAGGTGCTGGGATACCCAGTGGTGGGACAGCCCAGAACCCCAAGGCCCCTTATTCTGGGCCTGACTCAGACCATCTGAAAAATAAATGGAAGTCCTTGCAGTGTTTATAGAAATAGGCGTTCACATACACACATACTAGTTGTTTTCTAAATTAATTCCATCATTTAACTAATTTCTTCCTCTTCTTGCTCCCTATGGCCTCTTTTCATCAGTTATAAGAAAGCTTGAATCCTATATCTAACTGTTTTGCACTGATTTGGTCAGCTTTGCTGAAAGACAGCCCATATTACTCTTGGGCATAGGCCTCAGTTTCCAAGCTTTGGCTTGGAGCATGTTTTTACTTCTGGGATGCAGCTCCCTGCAAAGTAATACTTTTAACACAGGAAGGCAAATAGCTCCCTAAGGATCGTAACAGTTGTCTTTCTTTGGGCTGTTATGAACGGTTACTGTTGAACAGTCTTTTTGAAATAACCTGGAGAGGTAGCAAGGCTGTGCTGTGTGAGCAAAAACTAAGTCTTTTTAGAAATGTTTCCCCCCTCCAGAAAATACATTACATGCTCAACTTTACAATATAATTACATATTTTGGTTCAAATTCTTCATGTCACACCCACTTTAGTAGTGCTATTAAGAATAATAAAAATGCTTACAAACGAGTTTTGGTTCTTGAAGGACAGGAGAATTAGTGGTCAATCACACCAAATATGCCCAATATGGAGCAGAAGCTGACTTATCATTCACAATACAATACATCATGTAATGATCATATTGACCTATATTGCCAAAGTTATGAATTCAGTGTGACTATTTCTTCACAATTGTTTTCTTCTTATTATATATGATTAATATGCAATTTTTATGAGTTTGTGTGGAATAAAAACACTGCTGAACATTATTTACTATCAGGAGTAACTTCAGTGAGATTCAGCTGGGTAATAACTACAACAAATTGTAGGTACTTCCAAGATTAAGCTTTACAAAACTAGCCAGAATATATTTATAAGGCTATAAATTACTGTAACACTAAGGAAACAATACAAAGAGATATGAAACTGTTTTAATTCAAAATAGCAATAGTAGCTCTTAGACGTAAATAGTGATTTATAAATGTAGAAATAATTGTGAACTGACAGATTTTAGGACCCAGGAACACTGACTCCTTGCTTCTTTTGCTGGACTAGACTAACACGGCTGCCTCTTTGGCACTTGACATTTTAAAATCTCATTTTAGGCATCTTGTATGTTAAAGCCAGAGAGTAATTTGACCAGCACTGACCATCTTGTTTTATTCTGTCCACTGTCATCATGGGTCAGTGACTAGTCTAATGAACCTTAAGAATGCTGATAAAATTGATTCTAGTATATGAAAGACATCTTACTAAGTACACGAGGATTAAAAAACCTCCAAGCGGTATCTGTGAACTGACAGGTTTAAGCTAAAACAGTTATATGGATTGCATTCATATGCTTAACTACATTTTTTTCTGAAACCTTAATTGTGTTGTACCATCTCTACTGCTATCAGACCAATTTTTGTTGAGAACAGTAATTACCAAGGGCTTCATTATAAAGCCTGTTAGGCACTGTCAGTACATTACATTTATCGGAAAGCCAGTGGATGATAATTACGTAGGGAAAAGTCTTGCAATGGCTGTTTCAAAGCAGTCAGATTATAACTGATAAATTTTGGTCTCAGTTACACAGGAATAGTTTACTCCAAATTTACTTGGGTGTAGTTTATAGCAGGATTTGCCTCTGTTTCTTTGTGTGTAGGTGTATATGTACTGGTATTATTTACATAATATTTCCGGGGGGGGTAGCCATGTTAGTCTGTGTACAACAAAAGTAGCAAGAGTCCTGTGGTACCTTAAACCCTGAACAGATGTCTTTGGGAATAAGCTTCCATAGAATCATAGGGTTGGAAGGGACCCCACAAGGTCCTTTAGTCCAACCCCCTGCCAAAAAAGCAGGACCACTCCCACTAGATTATCCCAGCCAGGGTTTTGTCCACCTGGGCCTGGAACACCTCCAAAGACGGAGATTCCAGCACCTCCCTAGGCAGCTTATTCCAATGCTTCACTACTCGCCTAGTAAGAAAGATTTTCCTAATATCCAGTCTGAACCTCCCCAGCTGTAACTTGAAACCATTGCTCCTCGTTCTGTCCTCTGTTACTACTGAGAACAGTTGAGCTCCATCCTCCTTGGAGCATCCCTTCAGGTAGTTGAAGGTCACTATCAAATCCCCCCTCAGTCTTCTCTTCTGCAGGCTAAATAAGCCTAGTTCCTTTGGTCTTTCTTCATAGGGCTTGTGCTCCAGCCCTTTGATCATTTTTGTTGCCCTCTGCTGGGACTCTCTCTAATTTATCCATGTCTTTTTTGTAGTGGGGAGCCCAAAACTGGACACAATATTCCAGATGTGGCCTCACCAGTGCAGAATAGAGGGGAATGATCACATCCCTTGATCTGCTGGCAACACTTCTTCTGATGCAGCCCAGTATGCTATTGGCCTTTTTGGCAGCAAGAGCACACTGCTGACTCGTATCCAGCTTCCCATCCACCATGACTCCCAGGTCCTTTTCTCCAGTGCTGCTATTTAGCTGATCACTCCCCAGCCTGTAGTAGTATATGGGTTTTTTTCATCCCAAGTGTAGGATTTTGCACTTGTCCTTGTTGAATCTCATGAGCTTTCTATTGGCCCACTGTTCCAATTTGTCTAGATCTCCCTGAATCCTGTCCCTGCCCTCCAGGGTGTCTACTGTTCCCCCCAGTTTGGTATCATCCGCAAACTTACTAAATGTGCAATCTATCCAATCATCCAGATCATTAATGAAGATGTTGAACAGAACTGACCGACCCCTTGGGCACACCACTCATTACTGGTTGCCAACTAGACATGGAGCCATTGATTGCTACACGCTGAAACTGTTGATCTAGCCAGTTTTCTATCCACCTTACAGTCCACACATCCAACCCATACTTCCTTAATTTGCCAATGAGAATGCTGTGGGAAACTGTCTCAAAAACCTTGCTAAAGTCGAGGTATATCACATCAACGGCTCCAACAATGGATGGTATCCATTGCATCTGACGAAGTGGGTTGCAGCCCATGAAAGCTTATTCCCGAAGAAATGTGTCAGTCTTTAAGGTGCCATATGACCCTCATTTTTACATAATATTATGTGGCCGATAATTGAAGGTCTACAGCTCTTACACTGAACACTTATGCAAGTGAGTAATCCCATGGGCTCTAGTGAGATTACTCATTTTGAGTAAGTGATAACCAATATAACAAGATACTTTGGAAGCGAAAATTCCTTTATTATCCTGAAGATAATGACCCCAGAAATGTGGGCCAGTTGGGTTTTTATTCCATGACTGAAATAATTGGTGATTTTATTCTTCCCATTATCTAGAAAAATCTGAACAAAATAGTTAAATGTAAACTACATCCCTAAATCACAATTGTTTTGTCACCTACATTAAGCAACAAACACCTTAAATATTTGGATTTAAGAAATTAACCACTTGGTTTAGGGGAAAAAAGAGAATTCCATAATTATTAAATTTCTAATTCTTATTTTAGAATTTACAAGATCTAAGAGTGTTGCCTTTAAGTCTTGGTGGCAATCAAAGCTGCCTATTGATAAATCTCTATTTGCATGGAATGTCAAATGATTGATGCAGGCAAAAACATCATGCACCAAGTAAAGATTTGCTTTCTCTAGGCTCTTTGTGAATTTGAGAGATTTATTAGGAAGACTAAGAAGGTTTCCTCTTGAAGCTAAGTAGACCGAATGTGTTGTGGAAAATGCAATGCCGGTGGGATGTCATTTAATTTAGTGCCAGACTGCAAATGGACTTAATGCAGGTGCATGTGAGTGAGATTACATATGAGGATTGTTCATAACTGCAGTCCCTGCATTCAGGCCTGGGTAGGCTATATAGTTCTACAACACAAGGCTGCACCTTAAAGGCACAGTTTAGCTTTTGAGATTCAGTGTGTTACTTAGAAGGGAATAGGGGTTCTTGGAAGCTCATAAGCAGCATAAACTTTTGGCAGCTTGCAGAAATCTAAACATTTACATTCTTGATGTCTGAAGGATACAACATAATGCATCAATCCAAACGACAATGAGACATTCATACCCTGAGAAAATGAGCCAGTTGCTGTAATGATTTCCTATGGAAGAAGCATCTATATTTTCAGATGGAACTAGTGCAAGCAACATTTCTTGAAGAAATACCTGCCATAAATAAAGATTTACCACCAAGGTATATGTCAATTGGCAGGCCAACAGAGTCTTGGTGTTTTCACCATTTAACTGCAACATTATGTTTTATCTGAGAGCTAGAGATTACTAATGGATTTTATTTCATGTCAGATGCCATTATAATAGAAAAAAACAAAATTCTGCATTTCTCAAGTTTAAAATGGCAGAGAAGTTGGCCATAGATTGACTCCATAAACTGGAGTTTCAGTGAATAGTTCTTGCCTAGTCCCTTCTGAGTAGATTGTTTTGTAAACCGTTTTGCTTCCTGAGAGATTCCAACAAACTAGTCTTTCCATCAATTTAGCAAACCAGCTTGGCAGTTTTTGAATGAATGTGTGTTTTCTTTTAAAACATTTCAGTGATGTTCTTTTTGTGTCCCTGTGTTCCCACTTTGGAACATATACAAGCCTTTTAGGAGAACCCATTCGATAAGCCACAGGGACACATGAGGATAACTCAACTTCATGAGCTTTTCATTAGATCTTCACTGTTACCTGATGCCGCTGCAGTGATAAATTATCCTGGACTCCTAATGATTTGTTGACTGCTGAGTGAAATGCACATACATTAACTTTCACACCAGGGGCTCCAGAATAAACACAGCATAGTCCTTCTCCTTAGGCTCTGTCAGGGTGACAGCATTTTTATTTTTGAGTAAAAGGAAGTTGAGTTTAAATTTTAACGTACCAAATAAGAAACATGATTTACCCCCCTACTTCACAAGAAATGCTGTTTTGTTTTGTTTTTCCACCCTTTCATATGATTCATTTAGATTTTAATTTCTTTTTGAGAGCCGTAAAAATGAGGAAGAAGAAACATCTAACACTGTAGTCTTTCTGAACAAATACAAGACTTGATTCAGTTATTGTAGAGCAGATACATAACATTGCTAGCCTGAATCAAATAATATGAGTGGGAACAACTTAAGAAAGCTAAATAAAGTCACCAAAAATCAGAAGTTAAGGATGAAATTCCGTTCTTAACACATTCCATCATGTCCTGTATATGGTATTGACATCACTTCTTGTTTGTAGACAACTGTAATACTTAAGGAGAAGGCAGCACATTAAAAGCAGAATTCCCAGCCTTACCTTTGAATGGGCAGACTTTTGTCTGGCTAGTAAAGAATCCTAGGGTCCAGTTCTCAGACTTGAGTGCTTTAAATCCAGCTTTGCTTATGTAACACCCATGAAAGAACTGGTGTTTTGTTGATAGCAGTAGGAATTTTGCTCAAGAAAGAATGTGCAGGAACAGTTCTTAAATTGAGAAGTGTAAACATAAGTGCCCATTTGTAGAGACAGTTACATATTTCACACAAACACGTCATATGTGCTTACACATGGATTGTTCATGTATTTTACTGTGTACAGTTTACAATAGTGACCCTCTTTTTTTTTGGGCTTGAATGCAGGTTTAAACATATTTCCAAAATCTAAAGGGGGCAATGGTGTTTTTTTAGTTCAATACAAGAAAAGAACACTCCTCTACATTTATTTCTTCTCATTCTGTAAGTTCCCCTATCTTCAAAGCATCAGACAAAGTGGGATTTTTCTCCCACAAAGGCTCAGGCAATAAATATATTTGTTAGTCTTTAAGTGCCACAGGACTCCTTGTGTTTGTTTGTTTAAACATCATTTGCCTTTTTGGAATTTCCCTTATCTATTTGTTTAAAAGGACCAAATAAAACCATACTTCATGGATTTTTAATCTAAATACTAAAAGAATTTGTAAAATGTATCCTGTTGATTCAAATGACTAATAATTTCCTTAGACTTCCATGAATTTCTTTTGAGAATATATGCTAAAGGATGTTTAATGAGAAGATCATTTTCAATCACTATTTAAGTATCATAATATGCTGCTGTCCCTCTTGCCCTCACTTTTTGCCACTACAGAGCTGTTGATTAAAGTAGTGGTCCTGTGGCAGGTGGAAGAATGTTAGAGTAATGTTTTCTGCTACTTTAAAAATGTCAATGTTTTAGAAATCCTTTTGTTAAATTTCAAGCCAGGCAGAGTCATATTTGGTTAATATTTGGAAGGAAGACTTAAGTTAAAAAAAAAATAGGTGCTTAGCAAAGGCTCTGGGGGCTTTTCACCTTCTTTTATAGCATGGGACACAGCTCACATGCTAGTGAATTCTCTGTAGTTTATAGTCTTTAAATCATGATTTGAGGACTTTAATAACTCAGTCACAGGTTAGAGGTTTATTACAGGAGTGGGTGGCAGAGGTTCCATGGGCTGCATTGTGCAGGAGGTCAGACTAGATCATCATATTGCTCCCTTCTGACCTTAGAGTCTATGAGGTGGTACAGGTCGTAATGTTCACAATTCAGCAAATTGAACTCTTTCCTCTGAGTGTCTCCTGCACAGAACTAATGCCTGAAATGTGGTAGCACGGCGCTATGGTGCTGGAAGTTTATTACAGAAAAGAGCAAAAACTGAAGTCCTTAAAAATGCCATTACACTCTTGAGAAGAGTAGCAACGTTAATGGACAGAAATTCAGTATAGCTAATTGTTTACACTCAATTTTTCACAGAGGTGGCTTAAGTGATCAGCTGTAAATAAAGTGGTTCCTATATATTTTGGAGCGTGGTTAAGCATTTAGCTCAATGTTCATGGTGCAGGAGAGAGGGCACGTATACAATTAGGTGACTACTGGTTTCAAAGCTTCAAAAGTGGGTGGCATATATATACATCTACATCACCCACGTTGTAGTGGTAAGCTTGAATGATGTCATTTGTAACCTTTTTTAAATTTTAACCTTATTTTTGAATTGCCTGCCATTCAAATTAGTTTTCTTTTTTTAAAACTCAACAATCTAAACAAGGTGATTCTCTGAAGTAACCAATAAATCTTCAGAACATAATCCCCCTCTTAAAGTTGTTTTGTCTGGGAGTACATACAGTAACTATGGATGGCATTGACTAGTATCACCATGAATCTCTATATGAACATACAGATAGAGAGAGCGAGTACTATTTTCTGAGACCCCAATCCAGTTTCAGTTGCAGTCAGCAGAGACACTCCAACTGAAAAAATTTTAATGCATTTTAACTGAAGTGATCCTCCTTTGTATATTTTGGATTTTTCTACACTGCACACTTCTTGCAGCAGGTAGGCAATTCCCAGCATGTGTGCTGACAGTGGCACATGAGCCCATTCAGAGCAGCACGTGGCACCCTCTATAGTCTTACAGAAATTGCTGCTCCTGCTCCCACTGAAAGCCACTCTGGCTGGCATCTTTTGGGGGCAGCTGGGGCACGGATGGTCCCCGCCATGCCCATGCCCCAGGCATGCTGTGTAAAAAAGCCTCCCAGGGTGGCTCTTCTCCACAGCATGCCACCACCAAAAGGAGCCACTCCAAGTGGCTTCTTTCCATGGTGACCCTGGAGCCCCCTGTTCCCAGGCCCACCACTGAGAGGAGTGGCTTTGAGTGGCTTCTTTCTGCAAGTGGCTCTTTTCAGTGGCGTGCCTGTGAAGTTCCCCCTAATCCTTCCAGCTGCAGCTGCTCTCGTATTCCAGTGGAGGGGGATGCTAGCACTGGCTGAGGACTGGGGAGAAGGGGCCGGCACAGGGTTTGGCAGAGGTTGCCAACTCCTGATGTAGGGTATGTGTAATTCCATGCCTCAGTGAAACGTAGGCTTTGTCCATATGGCAGTGTGCACCCACAAGTGTCACTGAAGTGTCCAGGAGACAGGAAGCAGCGGAGATAAAGACTCAGCAGCGGGAGCTGCCAGAACATTTCTCTTGTGTTGGAGTCTTTCACTCTGGCAGGGAATATTCCAGCAACAGGGGAGACAGTGGGCGACTAGATCAGTGTAGTTGTCAGAGGCACTACTGATGTGAGTATAAAATCCTGCAGAGTACAGGATCCATTCCCAGAGGGTTCAGGAGTGTCTTTGCTCACCTAAGCAGTGCATTGTTGTCTACGCTGCTTTTTATATCCATGCTAGTGGCGCTAGCCATGTGCGTACTCTACACCCCTCCAGGACAATGCTGTGTTGACGTCCCTTTCATATGTAATTCTGTGGACAACTTTCCATCTGGTCTGACCTGAAATTACTTAATGGGAGTTGACTCATTCAGCCTCATAATAGAAATGATGAAACTGCATTTGCCTAGCACCTTAGTATTAACAGACCGCTCTTGTAACTGGAAACATTTTCTTTAGTTGCAAAGCAGTCAAGTAATTGTTAACAGATGGGAGTTAACACTTTTACTATGGTTTTTATAGTTTTAATGTTTTGAAAATAAATATAAAGCAAATAAACAAGTGAGTAAAATTACAGTACTTTTATTTTGCATCACTGCAAAAAATGTGTTAATTTTTCAAGGCTTTTTCATTTGGCTCTTTTTTTTTTTAAATGGAATTTTGTGGGATTTCTAGTCTAGACAAGATTTTGTTTCCTGGCAATTTGGAAGTTCAAGGAAGAGGATGTACAGTATTTTGTTTTAGCTATGTTGCAGATACATTAATGTACTCAGGATGAAGGGAAAGATTTATTTGAGCCATTAAAGTATTGTACCATACATATAAAAATACTTGAGAATTTTGCATGACTGCAGATTCTCATAGTCCATATATTAAAGATATACTAACTTTGCAAAATAAAATCACTGAATGCTGACTCAAACCAACAGATAAAACTGCATTTCTCCCCATTAACCTTTTCATGATTATGTTAACATCTCCTACTGATTTTGCCCCACTGTTTCTCCTTTGTATTCCTTTTCTAACTGTCTCAATTTAAGTAAGAGTAGTGGAATCCCTTTGACACAGTAAGACCCAACACAAACCTTGAGCCACAATTTCTAAAGAGCTGTTGTTCAAAACAGTTTGGCTGAGATCCCCAAATCATGCATCACTTACCAGTGGTCACAGGTTTTCTAGGGAGCCAGATAAGCTGTTCAAGGGTAGCATAAGTTTTGTTTGCTTCTGCTGGCATAGCAAGGGTTTAGAAACCCTATATCAATGCTAAATAGATGAAATAAAGTCATTAAAATTATACATAAAGGTGATATTGAAAATAAAAACAACTCTTTCCATCTAATACAGAGAGTAGAAGGTTTTCTTTCTTAGTAAGCAAAAAACTTATTAAGCAGAAGAAACAAGGAGTCTGATGGCACTTTTAAAGGCTAACAAATTTATTTATCACATGATAAATTTTGTGTGAGGAAATCCCACTTTGTCAGATGCTTTAAAGATGGGGGAACTATTTCTTATTGAGCAAAATTATTGATATATAAGAGTTAATCAGCTATTGAACCAGGAGATTTTAGAAAATGTTCAATAAGATGGCTCACTGTTCCTCTGTTCTCTCCTTTGCAAGGCTTCACTCCTTTTTGCAAATGACCTACTTTGCCTTCATTATGAAGTCTCCCCAGTCTTTCTGAAGAGCAGACTTGTCAGTGTAAAACCATGTGGGCTGATGATGACCTAGTGTTGCAGATCTGCTTAGAAACCATCCTACTTGCTTATTCCTCCACCTAGAGGTTACTGGTAGATCTCAGCCAGTAAAGCTCATGAAACAAATAAATTTGGTAACTCTTTAAAGGTGCCACAGGACTCCTTGTCTGTTTTGCTGAGCTAGACTGACATGCATACGCTATTGGAACTTGGCAGATCTAAGGCAGTCTCTCTCAAAATGCACAGAGTAGAAGGCGGGAAGTAGTGTGCAAAGATAGACAATGTGCTTAGTTTCACTACCCTGATCCTGCGCCTAGTCAGTGTCTACTTTCCACCATGTACTGTGCTAAACACTAAACGGATCTGCTTCACTTACCTCAGGCTGCAAACTCCTAAAAAAGCTGAACACCTACTCCAAGAACTGTGTAGCAAAGTTGTGTCGTACTTTCCAGGAATCAACTCCCTGTTATCCCAACAGTGAGAAGCATACTAACATAGGAGCCTCTTTGCTGGTGCTAGCCAATGGTTTTCAGTCTTTGCAGGTCACAGCACACTTGGTGGCATATCAGGACACTACAAGACACACCAGCCCACCCTCCCGACCCCCAGGCCAAATCCAGCCGTCTCCCCAGCTCAACATGACACACCTTCTGCCACATGGTGACACAGTAATATGTCCCAACCCAGTGGTTGAGAACAACTGCTCTAGACCAATGTACTCATTATACAATGTTTTAGTGGCCAGAGGCTTTGAGGTATGTGGTGCAAAGTGGGGAGTCTCTTCCAGGGCAAAGAGGTAGGGCTCTGTGCTTTTGGATTAGAAATAGGAGTTTTATCTCTGCTCTTGCTCTTGAATTTTGAGTAGCCATTGTAAGTCTGAATTCTGACTACTTCAGGGTCTGGGCTTATGCTTACCTTTGAATGGAGCACTGGGCTGCATTGCTGCAGCTGCATTTCTTGCCCTTAGGAGACCAATGCAATCACATTGCAGTGCCTAAACTGAGCTTGATGTGAATGTAACATGCTGCCAAACTGCCAGATGGGCTGATGTCTACATTGTTAAATATAGCAACATAGTGCTCTTCTAATTACGGCCTCCTCAGTTTGTTCTAACAGATAGGTGCCAAAATACTGAGTAATAGACAAAGAAAATTGTTACTTTCTTTTAACAATTTTTAAAGACAAATACACTTGTAGATATCTGATTTCTACAACTATTTAGAGTTTTAAATATTGTACTGTTTCAAACTTACTGTTGTTCTCCTTTCTATGTTTTTAATGTACTGACTATTGAGTACTTCGAATAAAATAAATTTACCAAGAGAATCCAACTGAGCAGTCTCAACCCATGGTTTGAAAACCACTGCTCTATGCTACTTCCAGTGCAAAGAGCTAGGGACCCTGGCTTTTGCATCAGAAACAGGAGTTTTATCTCTGTTCTTGCTTTGAAATGTTAAGTGGCCGTTGTCTGCACCAAACATATGAAATTTGACTACTTCCTGTAGGCTTAATACTTATATTTCTGTTAATTAGAAAGACTACTCACATCAAAAGTATGCTCCTGAGTATGTGTGAAATGTGCTTGTTTTCACTGCTGCCCCATTCTGTCTTCACCTCCCCTTGTCTCCTTGCTTTCTTCGCCAGTTTCATTTTGGTCTAAAACAAGATTGTATGCTTTTTGGGGTAGGCGTTGTCTTTCTTCTTTAGTTATGCATATCACCTAGCACTATGGGGTTCTGATTCTCGTTTGGGGCCTCTAGGCATTATTAGATCCTTGGACATTCTGTAGGATGATACTGAATCCTAAAGGGCAGTGCTTTTGATTAGCAGTTGGGATTCATAAACTTCTCTTCCTTCATGTTGAGGAAGAGATAACAGCAGCTCAGGTGTCAGTTTGCTGTGACATTACCATATAGATTCTCCAAATATCTTCCCATGATCCTCTAGCAATAGAGGGCAGTTAGACTAGAGGGGGTCATATGCAGACAGACGACTATTCTAGCCAGCTTTTTTTCCAACTACTGTCTAGCATTTAAGACACGAAAAGGTACTGGGATTGTACTGTGGTTCCATCCTTTAACCCAAACCCCTATTCTTTATCTCCTCAATATAACTGATCGTTAAAGTTGTCCAATGAGTTAGTAGTGAGTACATCTGAAAGCTCCAAATAAGCTCTCAACATTTCTTTCTTTTCAGAGCCTGTGTCATCTTGGGGGTGATATTTCTTCTTTCAGCTCTCTGTATTGTGGTCAAAGCCATCCATGATCTTTCGACGAAGTTGCTCCCTGAAGTGGTAAGACCATTCTTTTCTTTAAGATGCTCTCTTGGCCCCAGCCCTGGAATGGGATGCAGAAAGGCAGACCCTGAACCCTCATGAAGTTCTGTCATATGAAACAGCACTCCTGCAGCTGAAAGGGCATGTGTACACATCATGGAAGGGTCATGGTCTTAAAGTGTTTTTCCCACCCGTACTATAAGGCATAATCTCCTGTTGATGTACATGTATAACCCACATTAGCAGTATAGGCCAAATTCTGTGGAAAGCAAGTAGACTTGAGCCATAATGATGGTGTGGAAGTGAGATTTCTCTATCCCAGGCACATTGTATGAGGAGAACATGTTCTCAGCTCAAGGCCCCACCTATCTAGGAACTCTGTTTTTAATGTGGAGGAAATATTTGGGGATTGTATTTTCTTTTGCCAGCCCCTCCCTCCACATCCAGAGACACATGCGAGTGGCAAGAGAGAAACAGGTGAGGAGGGCACGCTTTAGCTTCTGCTGGGAGAAAGTGCTGGCTCTTATAGCTGTCCCATCCTAGGCGATCACACAGGCCTTTCTCCTGCTCCCTGCTTTCAGTGTGGCTACAGAAGTACTCCTACCCTGTCAGAGCAGCCTTCACTAGCAGCCTCTCTCTCAGTGCAGTGCTGTTGTTGTAGAAAAACTACAACTAAACCCAACTTGGGTGCAGAATCACAGCTAAAAACCAATTTATTTACTGGTTATAACAGAACAGAATCACTATAGTGGGGAGAGAGCATTTGGATGCTGGTCTCCACCCCTGTAATGCATTACAGAAACTTTTATAGTTTATCAGCAATATTAACATATATGCATATACATAAAGTAATAGTAATAAGATCCAACATTTTCTTATTGGTACAGGCTAACATTACTGCATAAAAGGGACCAAGGTCAGAGAGGTAAGGAATCTCACATAACAAGATGATAACAACAGGATTGAGGCAGCTTGTACCGGTATGATAAGGCAGGATGGTATGTGTCAAGGATGCTTGGTGTCTGGAGCAGAGGGGTACAGTGAGGCACCAGT
Source organism: Podocnemis expansa (assembly GCA_007922195.1). Lineage (NCBI taxonomy): Eukaryota > Metazoa > Chordata > Testudines > Podocnemididae > Podocnemis > Podocnemis expansa. The sequence goes on along the minus strand of ML681984.1, from coordinate 17,876,372 downwards.
TAGAAATTCCTGAGGCCTGCGTTTTCTCACAGCATTCTTTCATACTGTGTCCCTCTCACTCTTGTCTATCCAAACTGGTTGCTCATTAGGAGAGCGAGAGGGAATCATTTCTATCCCCAGAAGAACTTTCCTTGTCTTTGCTGGTTGAAACATGCCCAGGGCCCAGTGGACCTTCTCAAGTCAGGACTGGGTGCTCAAGGGTATCTGTACACACCTGATTTGGATGCCTCCAACCTGCACTCATGCAATGTGGATGCTTGCTTAAGTATGTACAACATTACTCTGAAATTTGCCCCTGAAGGGTTTCTTTTGCCAACTCTTCCCCCCCTCTGCCCCTATCATATTAGCATTCCTGCTTTCAGGCAGGAGATGGAGGGAGACAGGCCTGGAAACTACAAGATATAATCTCAAACTATTATCCACACTTTTAAAAACACAAGTCCTCTATATGGAGTTTGACTCTATGGGCACTTCTTTGCTGTTGGACCGAAAACAATCTACATTCAATGCTTTATTGGGCATTATACACTCATCAAGAGTAGAGCAAGTCCCTATGGACATAAGTATTATATTTCCTTTAATTAGCAAGAATATTCCCATCCAAATGTATGTTCCTGAATCCATTTAACAGCAGCAACTCATGCAAAGAGGTTTCTGTAAGAGGCAGAATAGCCATCTCATGGCTGGATAGTGGTCTACGGCGAATGAATTTTTAAATCTCAGTACTCTGTCAGCAACATCCACAGGTATAAACCAATTAAATAAAAGAGACCAAAGACTGAACTGATATGGATATTGATGTGTCATCACAGCATGGGTGACAATTTTAGCCAGCCTCTCTGCTGAAGCAGGCTGTGGGGGTGCAGGCTGCCCAGCAGGCGCCCGGCAGGTATAGACACACATCCCAAGGCTGGAGCTGAGTCGGTTGTGGTTCTGCACCACTGTTTAGCTTGGCAACCATTCTCACAGTGGGTTGATGCTGCTGCTTGCATACTGGGGCAGGTTCAGCTGGGCCAACACAGCCATTCCAACAATGGCTAGCCACTGGCCAGCTGGGGGCGGGATGGGACTGGCGTTCCAAACTAGGGTGGGCAGGCGCCATGGTAGGGGCTGGTGAGAGAGGGGTGCCACAGACTGGGGCAGGGGCTGGGACTCAGCATCCACAGGCTGACTGGTCTGCCCGAGCCACCAGACCAGCCTGAGTGACTTGAGCTGGCCTGGGGCAGACTGACCAACCTAGGGAAGAGGTGGGCCAGAGCAGAGCTGTAATGCTCTGTTTTAGTGCCCCTTACAATTAGCGGTGCTTGGGACCTGTGGCGCAAAAGGCGCCCTTTAAGGGAGCGGCTCAATGGAGCCACTCTGGCATGGCCAGGGGAAAGCCCCATTCACCTCTCCATAGTTATGGCCCTGGGCCAGATCATGGTGCAACCAGTGGCAGTCCAGGGTTGTTTGGAGCCCGGAGGCCTGAAGGCACTCTGGAGGACAACAGACAGGGACAGAGCAAAGCCAGCCAGCACTGCAGTTCAGGCCACTGTTGGCAGCACTCAGGGACTGGGAGTGCTTAGGCCAGAGGTCGTAGTGTTCTGGGACCTAAGTGGGAGGCAGAGTCCAGCAGCTGAAGGTGCTCTGTGGGACCAGATTTATTTTGCAGGGTGGATGGGTGATATAGCCCACCTTAGCCTGGGACTCTGGAATGCACCCCTTAAAGCCCCTGCATTAATCTAGCCCTGTAGATTAGAGTCATCTCTCAAGTGTGGCTCAGTTCAAGGGTCCTCACTCATTTCAGTCTCAAAGTTCCTTATAGCTCACACAAATCTGATGTCTCACTTTTATTTTTGAAACTTTTTGCATCAGAAATAAAGAATTTTGAAGGTCAAGTTGTAGAAAATTTTGTGCCTCAGGGATGAACCTCTCAACATTTGGAGACTAGAGCTTTTGAAATCTGTTTTTGTTCTGCACTGGAGAGAAAACAAGACCTTTTGAAATTTATAACAAAAAAAACACTAAAGAAACACCTACCCCAGAAGAGCCAATATCCCAGTTTAGGGCACTCACTTAAAATGTGGAAGACTAGATTCAAGTCCCTGGTCTACATGAGGTAGATGTGTCTCTTTTCAATAAATCAGAGTTTTCTGATGAAAAAAGTGTTTAAGTGAAGAATTTTAGTCTCAAGAGACATTAGTCTGGTACTTTTCTGAAGCACTACATTCACATACACACCCAGATAAGCATGTTAACACAGAAGCATAGCTGGTCTGATCTGGTCTAGTGTGTAGCCAGCTAATAATAAGGGGCACATGCATGCATGCATGCCCACAGTTTTCAGAATGTGAGAGACCAAAGAATCTTATCTGGAAAGCTGTTGCTGTTAAAATGCACAAAACGATGTTGTCGATGTTTATGCTACTATTCAGGGCCACTTGTAATATGTGGCAGAAATTCCCCTTTGCAAGTCTTTTCATAGTTCAGTGCTGTATCTGAAACCAATTCACTGTGGATTTGCATGGGAAAAGGAGTCAAGTGAATAATAGATGGACAATCAAAGAATAGAAATGGAAAGCATGGGGACAGTGGGAAGATTTGCCTAAAGGTTACACCACTCAAAATATGTCATGGCAATTACTGCTGTTTAATAGGGATCCCCTTCAGGTGATCTAGTGGTGTTTGGTTCTTTTGTGCCTGAATCTAATGTTGATTCTGCCTGTTCACTCCTATTTATAGCTCTGATTTAGTGACAGCGTTATCCTAGTGCAGACAGCTCCTTCTTCCCACTGGCATAGACCTTTCCAAGGAACAAATATGTTCTCTGTGTAGCTCTACAGCTCCCAAAACAGTATCACTGTCTGCAGTTAATGGGAAGCCTGCTTAAATGGAATGAAATATCACTGCCAGCATGCCCTAATTATGAGGCTTAGTCTACATTGGTGTCTCTATAGCAATGACTGAGGAGGTGGTTTTGTTTGCTTTTCCTTGGAGCACCAGCTAATATGTAGTTTATTTTACTAATTTATGGTATTAATATTAATTTTGTGAGTCTATGATCACATTATAGCAGTAATGTATAAATAATTAGCGTCAAATTTGGCACACACTTTGGTCAAATATATTTTTTAAAAGAAAATGTATGTTTAGGCTTTTAAAAAAATGTAATATTTTAGCTTTTTGTTTCCAAATGTTTCATTGCAAAATTTAATGATATAATGAAAAACAAAGAAAAAAAGGCTAGAAAACATCTGAAATGAAATTATTTGGAAAAAAATACCCTGACAAAATGCATTTTAGTTTGAACTAAATGTTCATTAAATTTCCTTATTTTGTTTAAGGAAGAAAAGTTTCCAATCTGGGTTGACCTGAATATAATTCTATGTGGATTTTCAGTTTGTATTTTTCTGTTCAGCCATCATAACCAAAAAAGACTCAGTCATTTGCCCAGCTCTAATCACTAAGGCATTAAGTGGAAGAGCATAATCTGCCCTGTCCTCTCGGCACAGTGACACGATATTCAGTTTCACGTCAAGATAGTGGCTGTGAATGCAATCTCGGGGGTTGATTCTAATCTGATTCTGGTATTCTGTCGATGTCACTCTGGTGGCGTGACAGCAAAACAAATGGCCAGTAACTTCACAGAAGCCAGAAGTATTATACCACTCAGGGCAGGACCTAGACCAAACAGCCCGTTTGTTAAACCTTTGCATTTTTCTTACTGCATGTGTAGCCCACTTCATGACTTTGGTGCATGATTTGCATGCATGATTTGTCCCTGTCATACAAGATGATAAATTTCTGTTTATTCATGCCATATATAAGCCACTATACTCACGTGAGCATTGCTGACAACATTCTCAGAGACGTGATGAAAATGTATTTTCTCAGAAAGCCTGGAAGGTTTCACAAGATCCTACAAAAGTCCAGAGCATTGTAGGAGAATAGTGAAAAATGAATCCTCATACAGAATATCTGAAACATTTTACTTCAAATATCCTATTTTCCTTGTTAATTGCTAAACAGAAATACACCCTGACCCTTGCACCCCCAAAGCTCAGCACTCCAGGTGGTTGGGTGGGTCTCCATTCCCTGACAATTTTTCACCAGTGTAACATTGCCCAAATTAAATCCAGAGTATATAATCCAATGTAAATTGATCAGGAGAGTCACATTTGATGACCTTTTTTTAAGGGCGTCGCTGCTGCAGGCCCTGATGGGTTGCAGCTCCCCCCCACCCCACATCTCCAGTCCAGCCCTGGTGTGGCTGGGGCCAGATTGGGCCCACCAGGGCCTCCTGCCACTGGCAGGCAGTAGCAGGAGCCAGATCTGGGCTGGGGCTCCCTGTCAGTGGTTGGCAGGCAGTGGCAAGAGCCAGATCCAAGCACAGGCTGCTTGCTGGCAGTGGCAAGATCCAGATTGGGCCCTGGTCCCAAATTAAGCCCAGGGGCAGGGCCGCGCAATGGGGGGGGGGCAGGCCCCGACCCTTTTTTCAGAGGATCAATGCCCCTGCTTTTTTTCTGTATTTGTACTCCGATCTGCCTTTCCAGGTACAGAGATCATTACAGTGCACAGGATAATTTTTCAAAGCACTGTATGAAATTTTAACACCATGACTCTGATTTCAAAGAGAATCCCATGACTAAAATCCCAGTATCATCACAGGAAAAATGTAGCCCTTCATGTTCAAATGTTAAGCAGAAAATTTAGAATGTGTGGCTCTACTCATCATGTGGGCACAATTTACATGGCTGTTTGTGTGGAACAAAATGATAGATTGAACCAGTGCCATTGAAACACTTTTCATTTTTGATATATGTAGCAATTACTTTGACTGTTAGGATTATCCACATACACAATGGTGGGGTAGATATAATTTATCTGAGTTTAACTCTAATTTGCATAATTTTTAGAACAAATAATTGAAGATATGAACAAGTCTTGAATGAGAAATATATCATATAATTACACAGCAATTTGTTAATTGTAAGATGTCTTGAATAAATGCCTCAAAGGGTAGCCAACCACCTCTCAATTATTCTGGGATAATTGCACTAACCTTACTGCATTTCTTGCCATGTATAATATGGGTCAGTTCATTTGTCAATTTTTAATGTGCCACTAACATGAAAAGCATTTCCTCAGAATGAATGTGCAAGTTTCTTCATCAAAAGGTTGACCTATCCTTGAAATAGACTTCAGAAAGGGAAACCTTAATTTGTTTTAAGCAAAAAGAAAAAAAATGGATTTCAACGTATCAGTGATTCAGTGCCTTGTCAAATATACATGAAGAAATGGTTTGTGCGTGGTGTTTTTATTTAGATTCGATGGAAATGTTTTGATATTTTAGACAACTTGCATGATGGATTTATGCCATACAGCTGAGTTATCTCTTTGCAAATTCCAATTAAGATTAAATGAGTCCAGGGAGAATGAAAGTTATAGGCTAATGCGGATATCTTATTTTAGAGTCCTGTTTTGTGAGGTGCTGAGTGCCTCTTGACTGAGGCTGAGTGGCCACAACTTCCACTTGAGGTGCAGAGAGGGTCACCACATTTTACAGAATTGGACCTTGGATCTTAGATGAGTCAGGCATTTTAAGAGATATTGGGCTGGATTGCATATACCAAACTCACGCTAGTACAACTTAATTGAAACCCATTAGAAATACTCCTGATTTACATTGCTGTAAATATGTGTCCATGCTCCAACAATCAAACCACGTACAAGGTAGGGCAGGGTAACGTGTCCAGTGAAATTCTAATGACACAACATATTGATCCAGCAAAGTACTCCTGTTTAATGTTTCACATTTACTTTCCCTCAATCTTCCTCAGGCAATGACTCAATTATCTTCAATGTCTAACAAGCAAAATTTAACCTCCTCCTAACACTAATTAGAGGATCACAGACTTGCACTTTACTCCAAGCACATTGAGAATCTTCTGTGTTTGCACCATTGCTAAGTAGAAAATGAGCTGCATTGGGATTCACTGCAGTCTGTATTAACTACTTTAACAGCACCTTTAATAGGAACATCTGATATTTCATCACAGGAAATACATATCTGCAATATTGCAGTTTCTCTGAGGTATATCAAATAACCTTTAACTAATATGCATGTTTTTCTAATATAAATTTTCATAGATCACGTTATAAGAAACTTAATTTATCTGGCATTCCTCTACTGAGGATAGGCTTCTAGGATAGCAGTTAACAATTTTGTACGTCCCTTTCAATTATCCAAAGTAATCTCAATATTAGTAATCTAAAAGTATTAGAAGAAGAAAATTATTAAAGAACAATATGTTCAATTTATAAACAATGATTAATGATTAAAGACCAATATCTTGGTTAGTCTTGGAAGTCATGCATCCCAATACACATCAGGCAAACTCAAATACTCAATTACAAATGTGGCCCAATTTTCATAGATGCTCTATCTTTTCAGAAAACACCCATTTTACTCTAATCTATGTTTACTCATGTTATTGGCAGTGCTTACAAAAACTAAGTGGGAACAAGTGGACTGCTTAGAGTTTTGAATAGACTAGGTAGTCAGATGTCTGAGACAATAAACATTTCCCCAGGTGGTTCAGTAGGCCAGCTGTTCCCATAGCCTGAACTGATAAGGGAAGATATCACCCAAAATGTCTAGGTATGGGTTTCATCTGTAAATCTGCCCCATATTTCTTCTCATGAGACAATATTTGATGTTTATATTTTATAAAATATACACCAGAAATTACTGGAATTTATCATTTTTGGCAATGTAGAAAATCATTTGCAAAGGTGTTCAGGCCCTAGAGAGCTCCCATGCTCAGCCCCAGTCTACATTTGGGGCTTTTTCAGCAGCAGTCAACCGCTGGTTATGCAAGGAACATAAAATTCCTCACGTAACTGGCAGCAACTTTTTAAGCCGCTGGTACATATCAGGGGAAGGCCGACTGCAAATCATTTGTGGTCAGCTTTTCCCTGACCCCCAGACTTCCAGGATCGGCTTCTGGGAGCAGTGCTGTGAGTTCATACTCGCTGCGATCTGTTTCCCCAAGGGCAAACTGACGGTGGCAGATTTGCCACTGTCAGTATAGACATATCCTCACTGGAAGCTCCTCACAAGATCATATAGCTTTGGAGGAGGGCAGTGTGTTTGACAATTGCTGCAGGTGTTCATCTGGCTATGAAGATAACACCACAGACATGTCTTCTTTGCACAAGTCCTTTTCTGCTCCAATGCCAAATCTGCCATCATCTGCCTCAGCTAGTACCATCTCCTTCCTGGGGCAAACATCACCCCGCGCCAGGCCAATCTGCTGCCATCTCACCCATTTCTTTCAAAATGTCATCTCTGTCTCTTCATTACTCTGTAGATTTTAGGGTCAGAAGGGCCCAATATGATCATCTGACCTTCTGCACAATGCAGGCCACAAAACCTGCCCCCCAGTCATCAAACAGACACATAGCCTCTTGCTTACCCAGCATGCTTCTGAGGTACGTTGCACAGCCATGTGTTAGCTCTCTGGCTTGCTTTCACTGTTCCCTTGCTTCGCCCCAGACGCAGGAGATGCATCCTCTTCCCTTTAGTCCAGGCAGGAGCACCTTTTTTTCCCCCAGTAACCAGCACGGTTAGTTGTGTGAGCTCTCCATAGTGAGAAATTTCAAAACTTCCTGGGGCTTTCTTTGAAAGAAGCAGGGCACGTATCTGTGTAGCTGGACTGCAGAGCAGTGCAGCAAAGTTCAGAACCCGGAATCGAGTGATCATAGACATTTGTGGGATAGCTCTTGGAGGCTTGTTATGGCATATAATGTCTACACTGATACTTTGTCGCTCTAACTTTGATGCAAGAAGCTCTATGTGTCTTATTTAAGTGGTTTTATTCTGTTGCCAAAGCAAGCGAGTTTTGTCTGCGCGGGAAGCAGTACAATGTGTAACCATCACTATGTTGTTGCCAAAAGCTGAATTCAGGCAACAAAACTCTGTAGCATAGACCAGGGTGAAGCTAGGAAATTTATGTTTTTCTAGATACAATAAGAAAAAGTCTGCACTGGCCCGTGATAGAGCACTTTGGGAAAATTGGGTGGTAAATTATGTACAATTTGTTCCTCCTCTGGAGAGCAGAGGTTTGTTTAAAGGTGATTCAGAAATGAATTTCTCCCAAGTCTTAAAAACCTAAGCACTTGTACTCCAGTGATATTTGCAAGGACTGTGCTATAGAGCAGTGGTTCTCAACCAGTGATACACGTACCACTGGTGGGACACAGAAGTAGTCTAGATTGGATGCAGCGTTTCATAAAACTTACTATGAATTTGCTCTCCCTCCCACTGATCTGCCCCACCCACCTGACCCAGTATCATTATATAAACCATAGCAATAAAATTTATACTCAACAGTATTATTACAATTTTTAATTGCTTATGGAATTGTTTGTGTTTTAAAACCATACCAGTAAAACTAACTCCAGACATTACTAGTGCAATTTGTTATGCCCTTAAAACTTATTGTAAATCAGGAGTCTCAAATTCATGGCCCAAGGGCCACATGTGGCCCCTCAAGTTATTTCTATCAGCCTGCAATGACACTATCACTATCAATATTTGCACACCATTGTATGAAAAGGTTTCAGTGGTGCGGGCTACCTTAGTAGTTCTCATGTGTGGTGTGGTCTTTGGGCTAATGTACTAGTCCTCATGCGGCCCTCGTGGTGATTTGAGTTTGAGACCCCTGCTGTAAATGATAAATAGAATATCAGAATGCCTGTAAACATATAATTGTCCTCCTCAGAAAAATTGGGCTTCTTCTTTCTGTCATGGTGGGAACCAGAAAAGTGATTGGTGGGACATAAGATATGAAAGGTTGAGAACCACTGCTATAGAGTATATGTAATGAATGGTATAACGAATGTGTTTTCCAGTTATTGTGGGTATAAAGAACAGGCAGAAACCTGCACCTGAACCTCTCCTGGCAGTCAGTGGAAGCTTTGCATATGGTGGGTCTAGGCACAATGAGAATGTCTGTACAACTATGAGTGGCAGAGGGCCTCAAAATGGAGCTCTATCTCTTGTGTTACTCAAGGCGAGTTAAATATGCTGAGCATCAGAAAGTTGATGAGACCACGGTTCTGCTGCCATTTTCTGTCTAAAGCAGATCCTATGAAATATTTTTCATCCATCCTTAGATTGAGTTTATAGCCTTAGTATTTTGAAAAGGCATGAGTGATTTTTTTGGAGACTTAATAGATTGTTTTGTATGTATATATACACAGTATGCGTGTGCATGCACACACACAAGTTAGCCAGGATTTGATGTCTTTACATAAATTTGACAGATAATATTGATGTTTATTTTAAAGTATTTCTGATTATCAGTTAGAATTTTCCCAGTTGCATAAAAGTATGGGAGGATCAGATAGCTATTACATGATGTTAGACACTGATTTATGTATATTAGCTTTGTGTATTTTGATATGTTATGTTGACAATTTGTATTAACAGTGATAAAATTAACACTTTGAATCAAACTCCTAAGTTCTCAAGCAGCACAGTTCATCAGTTTGTGTACACAGTGAAATTAATATTTACTGATAAAAATCTAATCCTTCCAATCTTTTGTGTGTGTGTGTATATATATATATACACACACACACACACACACACACACACACACACACACACACACACAAACATAAATACCTCTATACTATCTATTGAAGATACTTATTTCAAAACTGCTCACTGGTGTGGGCCTTTAATTCCAGTGCAGCTTTACATTAATCTCTGGAGTTGCTGCAAGATGAAATGCTGTACTTTGTTCTGATTCTTACCACTTAGTCTATGGGACGTCTTTTCTAGGACACTGAAAACTGATCATTGCTGGAGGTGCAACAAATCGGTAACATTCTATAGTTCCGTAATTTAGCATATGGCTTTGCAGTTTGTCCAGGATTAATAGCTCCATGTATTTAATACGAGTAACTTATGTAAATTATCACATGAATATCACCTAGACATTTACATATATATATATATCTATATAAATATAATTTACATATACAAATTCACACTCACCCACTCCATATCTAGTTGGCAGCCAATATTGAGAGGAGTGCCCTCAGTCCTGGGGCTAGTTTTGTTCAACATTTTCATTAATGAGCTGAAGGAGGGGGTGGATTGCAAAACCAGCAAATTTGCAGATGATGCTGAGCTTCAGGGAGTGATTTTAATGAAAAGGGCTTACATCTCAAAGTTTCAGGAATGAAACTACACAGTGTATTATGTTTGTCTCCAAAACTGAAAGGAAATTCAGCAGGTGTGTTCATTTACACATTTGGAGAAGTATTGACACTCCATCCTTTTGGAGTAATTGTGTCTGGAATCCTATTCAGTTTGCAGTTTTTTGATCTTGAACACCAACAACCAAAAATACAAGAATAAACATCAGAATTCAACTTGATCTTGAATGTTGATCACAATCTGTGTCTGAATGAGCTAGCACTTAACTTTCAGGCTTCTCTGATGAAAAAAGTGGATCTTTTGAGGGGTTTTCCCCATCCTGTTTTAATAATTATATACTTTTGGATAATTTAATTAAATAAAAGGTAATGGTAAAGACATGATGGGTTATCACTTGGACTGATACCACACATACTGACTGTTAAGAAAGCTAGAAGGACCAGTGAAGACCAGTTACTAATGTTTTACCTGAGATTGTGAATCAATTACATGAATTATTTGTCAGGGCTTGGATTTCCCCAGATAATAGTGTAACACATGTAATATCAAGGAAGCTTGGTGTTGGTCCTTATCAATATGATATAGGAAACTTGCAGGAGTAAGCAAGTATCAGTCTATATTTCTGTCATTTGCTACAGCACAATGGAAGAATAATCTAGTTAGTACACTAAGGGCACATAAATCATATCAGAATATTTTTCCTCCCTTATATTTAATGGATGGATGTTCATTTGTAGGTCTTGTTAACCCCTCACTACAGGTTTTCAGTTCTAATTCTGACTCTCCTATTTATTTTCTCTCTGGCTTGGGAAAATTCACAATTTCTCTGACCTGAATTCAACTGTTGCAGAAGTGGGTGCAATTTTCTTTGGAGTTAATGAGTGTTGCACCTTCTTATGCTAAGGCTGAATTTGATTCTCCCTCTAAGTTACTCCATTTATAAAAGCCAGAATCAACTTGTTCTCCCTCATATGGTTGGTATGAAGATGAATTAGGTAATATTTGAAATGTGCTACTCTGGATAGAACTGTGGGTTGTTGTTATTCAACATGTGCAAAATGTGTTTTGTATCAAGGTAACTAACAAATATTGTTACAAAATTCCTAATACCTGTCCCCAGGAACTAGTCCTCAAAATGTGACTAGTGAATCTGGAAAGCCTGTGGGTATGGTGTGATACCATTGTTCATATTTGGGAGGCACGGGATGCTGGCCATAAGAGTGCTTAAACAGACAGAGAGAATGAGTGAAGTCAGTTTCCATCCTGATAGAGATAAATGCTTTTCTTGTGACATTTCAACACTTCCAGAAATAGGGAGAATACATTCAAGTCAAGAGATGTTTGAGGTGTGCAGTGAAAAAGAATTTGTGTGATTTGTGTTTGGAATCGGAAGATGGTTTTTATAGTACCAATCTGAACAGAAGGCTTGGGTTTATTTTTTTCCAGGACTGGTTTGCTTTGTCTTTACAGAGATTTTTAAAAATTAATGTAGTTTATTTAAAAGTAGGGTTTTTTTTTTAATTTAAACCAAGGAAAGTTTTAAAAAAAACAAAAGGACCCTTTTCTAACTTTGAAAATGTAAGGTAGCCAGTGTGGGATTTGTCTGAAGAAACAAGCCTTAACCACCCTAAAATACCCCGTGATACTTTCTTAAAGGCTCCATAGCCTTTTTCGACTTGCCTCTAACAGCGAGGAGCCTAACACATACCATACCCTGCTCAGCCTCTGCCTGGAGAGTTTGGAGGGGTGGGAGGCTGGTGTCATGGTTTGCTGTGTGTGCTGGGGGGCTGCAGAAGGACTTTTTCTGGCTGCTGCTGTTCTGGAGCTCTAGCAGGCAGTTCAGCGTGTTGGACTGATCCCTCGTAATACATCACATCTCCTGTTGCATTTCCACACTCCTGCTCCCACACTGCTCTTCTGCTCCCATGTCTGTTCCCATGCTTTTCTTTTGTCCTCCATGTCTATGTACAGTTTCTCAGACAAGGACAGCCTCCAGGCTCTGAACTCTATATCAGATGCTGTGGAGATGTCATTAACTCACTGAACATGTCATCCTTGGATTTTTTTCCCCTCTCTTCCTAATCTGGGACGGGCACTCGATGGGAGTTGGATGGATGAAGGCTGAACAGTTGAGTAAGGCAAGGAAAGCACACCGTTTCCTTTGTTAGATGAGCCATTTAGTCTAAAAATGATCCATTGTTATAAGAATTACCTTGATGATACAGCACGCGAGCAAGAACCACATTCCAGTCTAAGTGTAGCTCTGGGGTAAGACTGCTGTTCCCTACATGGTAAGCAAGGAGCACTTGCATCTTTTAGAGATTTCCAGCAGATCATACAGCTCCCCAATAAACAGTTAACCAAAGAGAGGGACCTTTGGGCTCCCCCTTAACATCCCAAAGTGTACTCTGGGAGGAGGTAGGGAAAATAGATTGCAGGCAGCTATGGGCAAGTTAAGGTTGCAGAAAACATAGGATGACCAGTAGTGGGACCCTTTATGCTCATGCAAATGGTGCCATCTTGTCTTCTGTCCAAGCGACACTGTGCAGGGCAGAGGAAGGAGACAGTATTGGTCAGTTACTGTAAAATTGAGCCATTTTCATCAGGTGACCATGTGAGACATCAGTCTCCTGCAGAGAATGCAGATGGAAAGGGAGGATTTGCTGCAAGCATTGAGGTATAGACCTGGCACTTACGCCACTATGCTATGTTTCATGATGATCCATGTTCCTTTAATTGCAGTGCAGAGTCGTAAACTCTCCTGTTGTGGTGGAAGAAATGAGACTGTCCTCCCCAGAAACCTTCTGCAAAGGATTGCAGAGTACCCTCATGAATGTTTCCTAGAGCTATCCATGGAGGATTCTCATAGCTCTCCTGTGCACATTAAGAGTCTCTTTCTGTGGCAGGCCTGTGCAGAAGTTTACCTACACCCAGGAATGCCTTCAGACACAACTTCCTTTTCTCCACAAAAAGTAGAAGCAGGACTGGGAACATAACCACAGCAATGAGATTTGATAAACACACTCACCAGCTGTCCCGTCCCTGGCATTTCAGTCACTGCAACTGGCTGGACTGCACCAGGATGATGGACAGGGCCTGGCTGTCTGGGAGGATGGATATCCTTGCCCTCCTGCATGGCCATAACTACGGTGGGGCGAATGGCAGTTTGCCACGGACGCCCCGAAGTAGCTCAATAGAGCCCCTCTATTAAAGGGCGTGTTTCGCACTGCCAGCCCCAAGCACTGCTAATTGCAAGGGGGTCTGTTCCAGTCAGAGCGCACCCCAGGCGCTGAAACAGAGCGTTACAGCTCTGCTTTCCTGCCCCCGTTCTCCTCCTCCTCATTCTGATCCTGCCTGAATTCTTAAGAGCTCTGGATGCTCCAGTTGGCACAGTGGTGTGGTCACTGCTGAGAATTGCAAAAATTCTTGTAAAAATGGCATGTCTTTAGTGAGGAGCCAGAACAACTTTGTGCCTCCTTAGTCTGCCAACATGCCTGCCTCAGCTCTTTGGTTTTTAACATGGCACTGCTGCGCATCCCTGTTGTGGCCCGTCTGAACTATAGCATGCAATATCTTCTTGTACATAGCGTGATTTCTTTTGCTGATTTGTAGCTTGGCAAGAATGGACTCCTTGCTCCACAGGCTAATGAGCTCTAAGACCTCAGCTCAACTGTGTGCTGGGGCATCTTTCGGACGTGTGATCATCATGAGGTGTTCAGCTACCAAGCTTCTCCATGCTGGCCAACCAGGAATGGGGAATTTAAAATTTCCCAGGCTTGAGTGGAGGAGCTGTTTCCTATTTATGTGGGCAAGGTGCAGCAGAGTGCAAATGCAGGGCCATAACTAGGGCGAGGTAACCAGGGCAAAGCTCTGGGCATTGAATTTTAGAGGGTGCTGTGGAAGGTGTCCAGCCAGGGAAGCAGTTGATGGGGAAAGTGCCCTGCCAGGGGATCCTACCAGCTGGCGGGGAACATGCTGCACCAGAGGACCTTGCTGGCTGGCAGTGAGGGCACCACGCTGGGAGACCCTGCCGGCCAGCTTGGAAGGCACCCCGCTAGGGGACCCCAGCGGGGAAGCTGTCTGGTGGAGAAGGTGCCCCACTGGGGGACCCTACCAGCGGGGGAGGCGCTCTGTTGGGGGACTTGGCCAGCAGGGAATGCGCCCTGCTGGGGAATTCAACTGGGCGGCAGGGAAGCCACCTGGCAGGGGAACTCCTGGTGGCAGCAGGGACTAGATCTGGCTCCCTGCCGATGGCTGGGGTGGGATCAGACCCCAGGTGTGGGCGGGACGGGTGCGTCTGGGGCTGCTTGCCCCGGACACCAGCTTTTCTAGTTCTGGCCCTGCGCAAATGTTCAGAGCAGTCAAAACAGACAGACACTGGTAGGATAGCTCCTGGAGGCCAATGACATTGTGGTCTGCCAACACTGATGGTAATTTGAGCTCTAGAATTCAACTTCAGCACTATGTCACTTGTGGTGGTGGTTTTATTCAGTTAATTTCAATGCAGTTTAGAGCAGCATAACTGACGTGCCAGTGAAGACCCATGCTTTGGGGGTCAATGTAAGTGGTGTTAAATTGACTTCCATGGTCAGTATAGACCAGGCCCTGGAGAACACAAGGCTTTAAAATAAATTCAGCATTAATTCTGAAATGCAGAAATTAGAAATTTGCAGCTGTGGGCTTGCTTCCCAGGCATGGGAGACAGAAACAAGGTAACTGTGGTCAAGTAGCACACCAAATATAGCAGTGTACCTGGAGGTGGAGGAATGTAGCACAGCAGTTTGGGCAGTCCCCTGTATACAAAACCTCCCAGAGGACGTACTCTGGTAGCTTCCCTCAGGCACCACCCATTTTATCCTACATACATTGCAATTTTCAGGGGAGTAGCTTAAGCAGAGCTCACATGTCTCTGTCTGTCTGTCTGCTGGAAATGGAAAGGATAGCCCAACTGCAATGTTGTTGTACCTGGATACATATCCCCCCATATGAACCACCATCTTGTCCGTGGCCTTGGATCATGCAATTGTGCCTCAGCAAGAGCTTGATTCTCATTGTTATAATGTGCCCAGTGCTGCTTGCTGTGTGGTGTGAGAAAAGGCAGAGAAAGGCAGCCTCTGTTTCAGAGAAAGGCAATCTAGCACTGAACCAGACTAAGCGTGCACTGATATTTCACATATAAAATCATATGCTCACACCATCTAAATAAATAAATAAAAGAGATGTGGGAACATACACAGTGGAGAGCAAAGGACGAGCAAGAGGAGAGGAGAATAGAAAAGGAAAGAGTTTCTATTTATCGTATTGAGAAGGCTCCATCCGATGGAAACATTCAGCATCTAAAGTGTAATCATCTCTTTTGATTCATTGCTATCACTTTAACAAAATACAGAGAGCAAATAAACAGTGACACTAGGTAGATATGCTCCCCTCTTTGTGATCGTCAGATGCTAAGGCAAAAGGGTGGGGCTGTGGGAAGGTCCTGCAGGACATGATACCAGATGGTCAGGCTTATTTTATTAATTTAGATCTCCATTATTGTCTCTCATCTAGTCATTCCTCAGAAGGACAAGTTAGTTTAGTGAGAGAATTATTTCACATCTACATTGTCATATTTAACTCTTACATCCCTGTGATGCTACATACTACTGTATGCATTAGTTTAATATTCCTATCCGCCAAGCTACTGACTTATAAGAACCCCTCCTTGTGCCAATAATGCCAAACATTTTGCAAAAAGCACTGCACTGGACAATTTTTTGCAGTCACACCCCACAATCCTTTGGAGTCACATTAAGAAAATATATCTAGCTCTGACTAGCAGAGTGAAGCAATTCTGGTTGAACTGAGAAATATATCATCTTATCAAATTCCCCACTAAGTGGCAGAATAAGGAAGAAATGGTATAAATATAGCAACCTATACCATAGCACATCATTAGTTATACAGTGTCAAATTATTAGACACATTTAACTTTGAAAACAAAATACTGAATAGGTGAGGTTCACTACAATATTCTCTTTTTTCCCTACTGCTGTAAAAACCAACAAGGGTGTGAAGAATGTATTCCTACAATCTCAGAAAGCTACAGAGCCAAAGTGACCCACTGATTTCCACAACAAAGCTTTAATAAGAAGTAGATCATCTTTGAAAAGAAGACAACTGATGACCACGAAATCTGCAAAATAACTTGAATCTTTTCCTGGAAATTCAAATAAATCTATCACTTGGGAAAGATGACTGTAGGGAGAAAAGGTTATAACTCTCCTTAAAATCTTCAGGGCAAATGAAAAGAGAGGCTTTAGGAGCTGCAGTCCCAGGCTAAAGCCCCCATACCAAAATCCATGCTGGCTGGCTTAAGTGTAGCACTGCCACCACCCACCATCAGCCTGTCTGTCCTGCCTCCAGGCTGATTGATTGCAGTAGCAGGTCCAGGACCTGCTGGGCAGACTAGCCATCCTGGAGGTGGGGCAAGAGCACCATGGCCTCTGGCTCCATTGCTCCCCACCCCCTAAGTGGGGGCCCAAATGCTGGCCTGTCCCTGAGTGGTCTGCAGACCCAGCACCAGCCAGGACCCCCGAGTGGCAACCAGCCCTGCCCCTAAGGCAGGCTGGGCTCTGCATCACCCCCAATGCCAGCTCGGCCACCCCGCTCCATTCTGGGCATCACTGCAGTGGGGCTAGAGGCCTCAAGATTGGGCAGCCCCAAGCCCCCTGAGGCCTTGATCTGGCCTGGATATCTTCCATGGTTGTATGCAGTGTTGTTGAGACAGTGTCAGTCCTAGAGTATGAGAGAGAGAAGATGGGTGAAGTAATATCTTTTATTGGCCCAATTTCTGTTGGTGAGAGAGGGAAGCTTTAGATCTACAGTGAGGCAGATATCAGTGGAGCTTGACAGCTTCTCTTTCTTACCAACAGAAATTGGGCCAATAAAAGATATTACCTCACTCACCTTGTCACCCTTAAAACTATGAGACAATTTTGAAAACTACTTCATGGAGAGCTACTAGCTTTTGGAGACCTTTGTCCTGGCCCTGGAAAATAAATGAGTGAAGTCCCACTCCACTCTGACATCTGACAAAATGGGACTTCACCCACAAAAGCTCATAACAAAAATGTGTTAGTCTTTAAAGTACCACAAGAATCCTTTGGTTATTTTGCTGAATTAGATTAACATGGGTACCCCTTTGGCACAAATAAACATTGTAGCATTCTTTAACTTCATAAAGTTCTATTTTGTATTGTAAAGCCCTTCCTACATTAATTAGCATCCCAAAAATTTCTTGGAAAACTAGACTTGAGCAACCAACTACGCTTAAGTCCCACCTCAGCAGAAGGGTCTCATCTTAGCCCTAGGTTTTACCTTTGGTGAACATGATATAGGAGAGACACAGCAATGTTCCATTGAGAGCTTAGTAAAATTGTTTCCTTGCCCTTGTAGATAAAGTTTCACAAAGGTAAGACATGGTTCATGCTCTGAAAACTGTAGATTTCTTCATGGAACAATAAGGTATAGCTAACTCTGTACTTGATCATTAGGACATGTGATGAAATTCCTGAAAGAATGAATGCTAATTAATTGCATATATATAGAAAGAGAGGTGAATATACCAATCTAAATTTAGCTCAATAGCTGGAGTGCCCCCCCCACCAGGTATGTGAGAGGAATTGTGTTCATATGTAAAGAAGTCCAAGGCATACTGTAAGCCTGCTGCTAGCCTCCCCACCCCCGTTAATTTGATTACATTTCTGATTAAATTTAACATCTAGAACCAATTAGGCTGTGCCCACATGGGTATATTAGAACATGCTTCCCTGGCTGCCATGGATAGGGTTTGTAGTTGGAGAGCTATGTTAGTCAAACCATGCTGTAGACTCTAGCATACGTAGTTCTTACATATAAAGTCCCTGGGTTACACTGACTAGGGAGAAGTGCTAAAACCCAGCAGACGTTCTCCTCTTTACACTCAGTGAGAGTTTAGCGCAGGCACCTGCTGGCATTTTTATATAGCGTTGTATAAACTTACTTGAAAAAAAGGTAAATGACTGTTAAATACCAGTTGCCAGTCTACATTAGCACATCCACAGGTGGAACTGTGCTGACAAGGGCCAATCACATAACCAAGGCCACTTTCACATACAAATCCTATGTGGCTTTTGACTGATGGTGATCAATAGTAGGCAGCAGCAACTTTTGACTTCCTTGACAAGTGAGGAACAAATCACAAAACTGTTATTTCCACCCCAGCCCCTGTCTGACGTATAATTTAATGGATATTAAAGGCATGCCTTACTTACAGTGACAAAGCAGCCGACAGACCTGAGAGCAGGAGCTCCTGCTGCCACTACTGCTCTGCATGGGGGTAAACCATGATGTAGATCTCAGGGCGGATGGAGGCTCCTTGCCCAGATCTACCCCAGGACAGTGGTGGGTGTATGGCACAGGGCCCAATTCCACCCCCCTGAAACCCAGGTTTATTTGCTACAATCCTGCCTAATCAAGGAGTGGTTACCGTGGCAACATGCTTATAAAGTGACTCCTGGGTCTGGTAAATTACCAGGATAACAAGGCAGCATCTTGAAGCACTGATATCTATACCAAGATTTGAGCATCCAGCAGCACCATGTTCTTTAATCGCCCTGTCATTGTGTTTCACTGCTGGGGAGAGAGTTGCGACATTGAAATCAAACACAGCTGTCTTTAAAACTATGTACATTAATCAATTAAATTTAAAAAAAAAAAGAGTATGCACAAAGTATTTTGCAGCTTTTGAGAATTCTTGGTTAGGCTGCGTTCACTTGCCTGGACCAAGAAACCACCAAGATGGGAAGACTTTTCTTCCTGTTAGCTGATGCTCAGCTGGGTTGAAAAGCTTTGGGGAAAACAAAGGGCCTGTTAGCTATCAAGTCAGCCATCGCCAGATCAAGTTGCCATTATCACAGTTGCAGCTGAGGAAAGGGTCACTTGCTGGTTTAAACTAGAGTAAACTGTGGATTCTCTCAGTCTTTAAATCATGATTTGAGGATTTTATTAATTCAGCCAGAGGTTATAGGTCTATTACAGAATGGGATGGGAGAAGTTCTGTGGCCTGCAGTGTGCAGAAAGTCAGACTAGGTCATCATGATGTTAACATCTCTTCTGGCCCTAAGAATCTATGAATCTAAATAGAATATAGAAGAAAATTAGATGATTCCCAACTACATTTAATAATTTAAAAATATTCATGCTTTTGATTTTTGTGCCCAGTGACCACAGTGCCTCCTTACAAATCCCCCTTTTTTAGGTCTCCTATTATGCTAGTTAACTCTGCTGATAACATGGGAGAGATGGATCAAGTTGATGCAAAATCCCATTGCTGTCAATAAGGCTTTGTGCCAGAATTATTTTTATCATAATCCCAGGGTTGCATTGACATTGTACCACTGGACGTCAACAGAGATGACTAATATAAATCAAGACAGTTTTATTAACATTGTGTTGCTGTTATAGATGGGCTACAGGAGTCAAATGTCACTGGAAGGATTTCAGTTGTTTGTGGTGTAGAATAGAAGTTTATCATTTATTCATATTGACATTGTAACAGCTTAAACTAAGCAGTAAAGCAAAGCCAGTAGCAGATAGTGGGACCACGATTTCATCTGGAGAAAGCAATGATTGATAGCAAAACTCTTACTGACTTCATTGGCACCTAGGTTTGGCCTTAGTACACTTCCCCCACCCCCCAAATCCTCTTTTGCAACTCATAGAGAATTGTACACCCAGAAATAATGTTAAAATAATATTATTCAGATCAAAACCAACCAAGTTAAGGAAGCCTTAAGGATGATCTTGTAACTCAGTTAACAGCCTACTACTCATGCAATAGTTAGACAAAGAAGCAGCCTCCAATCAAACCCAGATCAAAATATCCCCTGTTTCTGAGTAGTTTCTTGCACAATCCAAAAGTCTGTGCCTGAACCCCATCACTAACCATTTGTGATTGTGATAGGGTACTAGGCAAAGGAAAGCCGAGTCCACCCTCTGTCACAGGGACCGCACTTACTGGGCCTAAAGGGAGCAGCTGCCAGCCTCATAAGCCAAGGGCTACAAAAGGCTCACAGAAAGGGCATGGAGGAGGGAAGAAAGAAAGAAGTCACAGAGTAAGGCAGAGGGTGAGCCTCTCTCCATTGGTGGCTGAGACTGAGATTGCTCAGCTGAGCTATCTGTAAATAGGGGGTGATGGGCAAGCATACCGAGGTCTCTGACTAGTTTGTGGGCACAGAGGCCCTGAGCAACAGGAGGGCCCTGTGTGAAGTTGTTACGGTGATAACATGACTAGGCACACCAAAGTAAGCAAAGCATGGAATGGAAATTTAACAGAGTCTTTACTTTTGTTCAATAAGTCAGCTATTTCAAAATAGAATCTGGCATTTAATATACAGGCCAGCTAGGTGTGGAAGACGTACTAATATCTACCATCTTGTCTTACAGGATGATTTTCTTTTCAGTGTCTCCATTTTAAGTGGAATCCTTTGCTCTATCTTGGCAGTGATCAAATTTATGTTGGGAAAGGTCCTTACAAGCAGAGCGCTGATAACTGATGGTAAGTAGGAAAATACTGAATTCATCATACAGAATCATTCAGATATCACATGGATTGAGAATTGGCTAAGGACTTGTGAATAAAGGGCAACTATGCATGTAAAAATATTGAGGTGAGGGCAAGTGTCCAATGGAAGTTTAACACCATTCACTGATATCATTTAATATCTTACACAACATGGAACAGCTGATTTCAAGAAGGCTAAAGTGTTTAATGCCTGTTTTGCTGTAGTCTTCATTAAAAAGGTTAATGGTGACCAGATACTTAACATTATTAACAGTAAGAGGAAGAAACAAGCCGAAATATGGAACAAGCAGGTTAAAGAATATTTAGATATGGTAGACTTAGATTAAAATCAACAGGGCCTGATGAAAATCATCTTAGGGTACTTAAGGAACTAGATGAAGCAAATTTGGAATCACTAGCAATTATCTTCAAGAACTCCTGGAAGACAGGTATGGTCCCAGGGGACCAGAGAAGGGCAAATACAGAACATATCTTTAAAAAGAGAAGCAAAAAGGACTGGGGAACTATAAACCAGTCATCTTAACTTCAATACCAGAAAAGACAGTGCAATAAATTATTAAATAATCAGTTTGTGAGGAGCTAGAGGATAGTAGGGTTATAAGGAATTGCCAGCATTGATTTATAAAGAACAAATTATGCCAAACCCACTTAATTGCCTTCTTTCAGAGGATTACTGCCTTGGTGGTTCAGAGGAAAGCTATGGTTGATGCAGTTCCACATTACAGTCTCATAGGGAAATGACAGATGTGGTCTGGATGAAATTATAATGAACTGAGTACATAACTGGTTGTAATACCATACTTCAATAGCAGATCTCTGTCAAAGATCATCAAACTGGGAGACATATCTCATGAGGTCCAGCAGGGGCCTGTTCCAGGTCTAGTACTGTTCAGTGTTTTTATTAAGGACTGGGATAATGGAGTGGAGAGTATGATGTAAAATTTGCAGATGAAACCAGGATGATAGGGGTTATAAACACTTTGGCTAATAGGATTAGAATTCAAAATGCTTTGACAAATTATAGAATTGGCCTGAAAATAATGAGATGAAATTCAGTAAAGTATTACAAAAAAATCAAATACATAAATACAAAAAGGGGATCACTGGCTATGCTGAAATGATCTGGGAGCATAGCAGATCACAAATTAATATGAGCCAACAATGGGCTGCAGTTGTGAAAAAAACCAATATAATTCTAGGGTGAATTGATAGGAGTATCGTATGTAGGACACTGGATAATTCTCCTGCTGTACTCAGCACTGGTGAGGAGCATTGCCATGCTTAATGGAATGACAGATGTTATTCCTTGAGACAAGATGAAAACCAACTCTAGAGAAATAATGCAGGTGACTTTAGAGAGGGTGGAGGGCCATCCCTATGAGAGGGCAGGTCCCAAGGCCAATCAGCCTATGGGAGGTCCCCCCAGACCCCATGCTGGGATGGGACAGGGTGGGGCGGGCTGGCCCAGAGTTTGGGCGCTGCTCTCCCGCCCTGTCTCTGGGCCCGCCCTCCCCTTTCCCAGGGCAGAACATCTGGTCCAGAGCTGGGGAGGGAGAGTGGAGCCTGGCCCCAGGGGCAGGGCGTACTGGCCCAGAAACTGCATTCTGCGCTCGTGCCTCGCCTTGCTGCCTTTGGCTTCCCACTGAACCACCCGGCAGGGACAGCTCTTTTGGAGTCATGGACAAACAACACAATGAAAGCAACATTGAAAAATATAGACTAATACATCTAGGGAACACCAAATAAACATATTTAATGGGCGGAAGAATCCAGAAAGCAGTAACACTGGAGGAGTTCAAAGATGATAGTGCAAATTAGATGTGAATTGGCAGCAAAGCGGCGCGGTGACATCAGATTACATACATACTGTGTAGCTTGAGTACATCCACAGTTGGTGTGTTGCCTGTGCCCAAGAGGTGAAATTCACCTCTGTCCTTTATAAACAGATAACTATGAGGGAGGGAAAGATTGAATCCACCATCCTATCTTGGGCTGGAATAGCCATCCACGTGCACTCACTCACCCTGCCAGACAGGATGTCATCAAATCCTTGTGGTAAACTGGTCTTTGTTGAGCTGGTGCAGTTCTTAGCTCAATGAGCCTCACTTGCCACGTACGTACATCTAATCCTCAGCTATCAATACCATAATCTGCAGCATCTCCATTCTAAAACTAAGGTCACCAGGACAGCTATTATCAACCTTCAGTATGCCGATGACTATGCTATCCTCACACACACCGAGACTGACTTGCAGTTCACCCTAGATCACTTCTCAGATACTTGTGATAGCCTAGGACTCTCCCTCATCATTGGGAAGGCTAAGGTGCTCCATCAGCCTGACATAGCACAAGTTGAATCCTTTCTCCCACAAATTACTGAATTTCTGGAAAACACTGGGCAGTTCCCTTACCTTGGTAGGCAGCTCTCCCAGACAATCAATCTTGATATGGAGATTGAAAGGATCCACTGCATCAGCACATCATTTGGAAAGTTGCTCCATCATGTGTCTATTGCCTGAAATCTGCTGATGAAAACTAAGATCCTGGTCTACAATTCAGCAGTCATCCCCGCTCTTCTTTGTGACTGTGAGACGTGGGTGACATATTGAAGCCATCACAGGCATCACGTGTGGTCTCAATAGTGCTGCCTTAAGAAGAGTCTCTGTATCAGATGGGAAGATGCTTGCACCAATACCAGAGTTCCCTCTGCCACTAAAATCACCAGTGCTGAGACAAAGAATATGATCAACCCAGTGAAGCTGGTTTCATGATCTTTGTCTCCACACCATAACTGGACCAGCCAATTCCATTCCACGTTTGTCATGCAGTCCTCCTTGACATAGAGTGGGGTTTCTTAACCTATGGGTTGTGACCCAAAAATGGGCCACCATGCCATTTAGGGTGGGTCTCCATGATCCTCCTTAATAAATTGAAAAAGGAAATACATTATTAATTCAAAATTGAACCATGGGTCACAAAGCTGATTCCCAAACTTAATCTGGGTCCTGGCCAAAGAAGGTTAAGAACCTGTGATCTAGAGACTGTTTTTAGTTCTCCCCATCCATCTCCAGTTTAGTCCTTAGCTGAGCAAAATTAGCTCCCAGCCAGGTGCCAGCAGTTTTATTTTTGGTTACCAAATGCTGCTGCTCTGCTGCGTTTTCACAGCCAACCTGGGTGCCAGCCTACAAACCCCAGTTGCCAATGGTTTGTCAAGCCCTGCCTTAGCTACATTCATCCAGTGCCTAACTCACTTCTATGAGTTTGTTTTCCCCTCCCCTACTTTTTCCTTTCCACGTTTTCTGTGACCCACCTGACCTGCTACAGACGTGTCCCTCATAACATCCTCTTAGGACTGTTCACTGAAATCAGCACTATGAAGTCATGGGAACAGCTGAGGTTCTTAAGTTATGTCCTCTTGTTGTGGCTTTGAGCAGCTTCTGTCCACAGTCTCTCTCCCGTATAACACCTTATAAGAACTGTGCAATGTGACTGTTATCTGCTTTCAGTCATTCAAACAACCCCTTACAGACATCATCTGTTGGGCTCTCTGCACCTTATAGGTTGCACATTGTAGTATTAATGTATGATACCTTTTAACAGGGGCTAGCTGAGCTCTTTACAAACAGTAAAGAAATAAGCCTTAAACTCTCTGATTCGGTGTGTCTCATCCTTATTTTTGCAGATGACACTATTGAGACACAGAAATGTTACCTGTAAGCTGGTTTCCCCAAGTCATGCAAGTTAGAGTTGGAAACAGAATCCACATTTTCTGACCCAACACCATATCAGAATGATGGCTCTGGTCAAAACTGGTTCAACACATAGTTCATTTTCTACCACTACCCAAGTCATTAGAACCTGAATTTCAGGCTGCAATGCCAATTAATTTTGGTAGGTTTCACTTTCTCAATGCCGTCAGTTGTACTTGTATGCAAACTGCCTCTCTTTTCCCAGCTTCCCTTAATTTTAAGTGACATACAAAAGCCGTTAGGTGAATAGAAAGCAAATTGAAAGGCAAGAGGGACACGATTCAGATGTCATTGTTTCTATAATGAGTAAACAACTTAATTTATTTCAGGGCCATCGTATGCTTGACAGACTGTGCATCCCTGCATGCTTCATTCCTTATAGAGAAACATGAACTACAGCCTTAACAATGGCCTATTTTTAGAGCATATGAGCTCTCTAGCCCGAGTACTCTTTTAGTGCACAAACAGAATTCTCACTTGTCTTAGTGTCGAGGAGATTTTCACTCATGAATATCCAAATGCTGTTTGCCATTCTCATCTGAAATGCCCACTGGGACGCATGTGAGATGAAAGATGGATGGCATATCACTGGGAATTTTACATGAGTAAGGGAAGAGGCACTTGTTCCAGAACGTTCACATCTATTTATCTTTCAAAAACCAGACCCTGGCTTTTAGGCTTTTATCATCGTTTTAAAAATTATTCAATACTATGGGCTAGATCCTAATCTCACTTACACTTCTCTAGTAAACCAAAATTAACTTCACTGAAACCAGTCGGTTGGCAATAACTGGTGTGAAGTAAAATGAGGTTGCTCTGGATTTACTGAAGTGTCATGACCTCATGGTCTCCAAGGTGGGTCTGCAGGGTTCATGGAAGTGGCCATGGTTCGCCTGGTAGACTTTAGGCAATAGCTTACCTGAATGCCCAAAAGCCAGCCCCAGAGAGAGGCTCCATACTTGAAGTCTAAATGGCAAAGTCCCAGGGCTGCCGTTTTGGCTGCAGGGCCTAGAGCAAGAACAGGAAGCTCCCTGAACAACTGGGCTCCATCTCATTTTGGAGGGGTCCCTTATACTGCCTCTTATGCACCTGTTCCTTTTCTCCAGCTTGATTTCCTGATGTTCTGACCCAGGTTAACTGCTGGAATCTGACTTGCTATTTCTGCCTCCAGCTTGTTTCTTGCCTCAAGTCCCCTGATATGACCCAACTCAGGTTTGTAGTTCTGATCTCCAGTTTGTCTCCTGCCTTTGATCCTTCAGCATCCTGCCACAGCAGACTCTGGACCTGTCTCTTGTCTTTGGCTCTTACTGCTAAGTTTTGCCATCCATGAAGAGCCATGAAACAATGTGAATTTTAAAAAATTCTCCTATCAATGGCCTACCATTGATGAGGGCTCAGTAATGCTAGTAATGGTGGAAGCATTAGTGTAGACCAGATATGGCCAAACTGTGGCTCAGGAGCCTCATGTGGCTCTTGAATGAAAAAGTGTGGCTCGCGGAAGAATGTCAGCAAACCAATTTCTTAGGTAAATGTATATTGCTATATGGCTCAGTGCGGCTCTTGAAGGTTTAATAATTAACTTGGATGGCTCTTGAGTTCCATAAGTTTGGCCACTCCTGGACTGTAGACTCTGCTCAGGGTTATTTTTTAGCCACTCTCTGTGAGACTCAGAGCCTGAGAGAGAATATTTACATTATTATTATTCCCATTTCCCATAGTGCACTACCTATGAGCCCAGATCAGTTGACCTGCCATCATTTTTTATTTTTTGGTGCAATATGGAGGTGCCCTGAATTGCCTGACCCAGATTTAGAACTGACTTAGAATAGGAGGAGATACAAGGACCCATTCAAAGCCCTTAAAAACCAATGGAGTTCATTCCTTAAAGTCTTTGAATCAGTTACATGAATCTAGAACTCCTGCGGACATTCTTTCTCTCCCTCTTTAATTTGGATCCTTACAACTAGTGTCCTGAATAGAGTAGGGTTGAAAATGGAAATTTAGGGGGGAAAAAATCTTATTCTGAACTAGTCCAAAGCTCAAATTTTCATGAATGAGAACTCTCCTTAATTTTTGGAGATTGGATCAAAACATTTTGTTTCAATACTTTGGGAATGTTTCATTTCAATTTTGACCTCATTTTTAAAAAAGTTTTGTTTTTTTTTAAGAAATTAAGTTAATTTACAAGATGAAAAGTTGTTTCAAACCCAAATGGAACATTTTATTTTGAAAATGTTGAAATGAGGTGTTTTGACAATATGGAACCTTTTTTCCAAAAAATGTTATAATGGGAAGTTCATTGAAACTGACCGGTTCCCCACAACTTCTGCTTTTGGCAAATCATCATTTTCTGACAACTTGTTTCAATGAATTCCTGACCAGTTATGGACCTGAAGGAGTCCTTTGGTTAGCAGAAATGGCACAGAAGTCTCTCTACTCAAAATTACATCTTTGTGTTAGTCGTGTGGCTTCTGAGCTGGGGCATAATTAGAAGAATTAGGGACCAAACTATGTAATTTCCTCAGTTTCTCTCTTTTAGAGGGATTTTAGAAAATGTACCAGGTTGAAATTACACAGTGTGGTAAAATTGCATCTTCAGCAGGATGGCTTTATTTTTAATATATAAATAATGAGGGGGAGACAGTACTAGCCAAAAGGTGAGATGCAGATTTAGCACTTTCCTTGCTTGTCAGTTTTTTTCCTACTGTAGGCTGTAGCACCACAAACATCTTTCTGGGAGCAAAGGGAACCTATCATTTTCTTTCTGAAACACATTTATTTTCAAAGCAGCAAATTCTCCTTATTAAGGCGTATTGTTTAGAAAGCTTTTGACTTTCTTCAAGCTTTGATAATCATAGCTCTTGAAATTCTAAATACGTTCAATGCCAGCAAGGCAAACTATTATCATTTACACAGCAAAATATTGAAGATGTGCACAGCTCTTTGCAGAATAAAAACAGGCATGGTCCCATAAGGGCATTCCTGAAGATCTAACATAACAAGAGCCAAATTCAGAAACCAGGGGAAACCCTGCAATTCCATTTGACTCCCATGCAAGTTCAAGTTGCCTTATACCTTACAGAGTCAGAGTTTAAGGCCAGAAGGGACCATTAGATCATCTAGTCCAGGTGTGGCCAAACCGTGGCTCTGGAGCTACATGCGGACCTTGAATGAAAAAGTGCAGCTCCCGGAAGAACATCAGCAAATCAGTTTAGGAAAGCAGCCCCAGCCTAGGAGTTTTAAATCTCCCGCTCTGAGCGTGCCTGGACGAGCCAGCATCAGGACCTGGGAGAGCCAGCGTCAGGGCCTGGGAATTTGGGATGGGTTTGGAACGGCGGGGAGAAGTGATGGCATGGTCAGGACAGCAGGGAGAGGTGGCAGCATTGTTGGGGACGCCAGGGAGAAACAGGGCACAGTTGGGGACGGTGGGGAGAAGCGTGGCATGGCTGGGATTTAAAAAACTCACCACTAGTCTACAGTCTTCTACATTGAGCAACAGCTAAGTTTTTAGTGAATAGGCATAGTTTTCATGGTAACGTTAAGTAATTCTTAGAATCTGACATTAGTAGAATCAATATTTGCTCCCTTTTTATGATAAAATTAAAGTGTGCAATGAATTTTAAACTTAGTAATTTTGGAGTGGGTAAAAGCATATGGCTTTATGCCTCAGTGCGGCTCTTGAAGGTTTAGTAATCAATTTGTGTGGCTCTTGAGTGCCACAAGTTTGGTCACTCCTAATCTAGTTTGACCTTCCTTATGTCACAGGCCACAAAACATGGCACAGTCACCCCTTCACAAACTCAACAACTGTAATTAGATCAAAGCACTACAGCCCTCAGGGGATACTTAGAGGCCACAGGCAGTGAACAGGAGAAATTAAGGTGTCACCAGTGCCTGAGGCCCCTACAATAGCAGGGAATTGATTTGGTGATATATACCCGTAACCAGATGATCCTACTATGTGACCTCTCGGGATTTAGCGTAGGGCTATCTCTCATGTGTAAGCCATGCCTGCTTGAGGTGTTGTTTTGTTCCCTTCTAGTGGCACCTAGCCCAGCTGGGGACTGATGAGTCTGTTACAGCCTTAGCTACAAAAAATGTGGCTTTCATCTTGCCTAGTAGAAGCTCAAACAGCAGAGGTCCCAGGTTCAATCCCACTCACCCGCTCTTGACTAGGATCTGTCAGCATTATATGTGTAATGCTCCTTCTGAATGAATACAGGAGGACCATTAACATTTTCGCCCTGAGCACCCACTTCTTCATTGATGCTTGTAGAAATCAGATGAAGAAGGCGGCTCCAGTTCATAGATTAATCACAGACAGTATATTTTATTTACTTAGTTAATTTTCAGATTTGGAACCATCAGATTTTTCAGTATCTAACTAGTAACTGTGAGGTGCTATCTTCCTTCTGCTTATCCACTTCTATCCTTGTGTGTCTTACACTCTTTCGATGAATCTTGTTGCAAATTAAGAGTTTGTCTACATGGGAAGTTATACCAATACAAGCAGAAGCGTGACCGTAAACTGATTAAGCACTGGGTAATGCTCTATTAGTAATGAAAGAGGTCCTGAGGCTAGCCAGTTTTATTTTACTTTCACAATCAACACAGCAAGCCCAGAAGGGCAGGGGCTATGAACTACCAAAATTAGAGTGGCAGAGCTCAGCCTGGGCACAAATTTAGCTCTGGTATTACCACTATACCAATGGACACTTGTATTCTGATATGAATGACTTCCAGTTTAGCTTATATCACATGGAAGAGGTTTAAACTAAACTGAAAAAAAAACCCCACGTATTTTCCTCCATAGATCTTGTTTCTTGAGTCACCTCTGTTTAATTTAGCAACAATTATTTTTTTCCTTTTTCACTCCCAAGTGAATAGAATTGAATCGAATCAAATCATGGGGTTGGAAGGGACCTCATGAGATCATCAAGTCCAACCCCCTGGGGCTTGAACCCTTGACACATCTTAGCTAGCACAACAATTGGAAGAGTTCTTGGTCAGCTTGCACATCAGTTGAATTTTTAACCAAGTTTTAATTTCAGAACCTTTACCACTAAGGCAGATGTATGAGCCAGAAAGAAGAAAGCCTAATATTCAGATGTCAATAATGTGGGCACAGTACTATTAGACAGTCTTGTAAGCTCAGTCATTTGCTACAACATGGAATGCCTCAAAGCCATTTCTAGAGTCACTCTTTTGAGCATGAAGACAAATAAATTGTAAAATGCCTTGCACTTTTCTGGTGAATGGTCCTGCATTGTAATTATTAGTTATTTGAACTGCAGTAGTGCCTGTCAACCCCAATCATAGATCAGAACCCCACAGTGCTGGGCAAGGCATGAACACAAAACAGAAGGATGAACACTGTCCCAAAGTACATGGCAAGAGACAACAGCTAGGCATGACAGACAGGGGAAACAAGAAAATAATGAGAAAATATTGCTCAGTATGACAGGCAGTGGCCTCAGCACACCAGCTGCTAGGCAATATCAAGCTTTTGTTAGCATCATGGCAGAGGAGAATTTTAAGGAGAGGTTTAGAGGAGGACAGCAAGGTAGCTTTGCCCCTCCCAAGCATAAGGGGCAATGCTGGAGGAAACACAGAGGTACTTGATTGAAAATTTAACAGGTGAGTGATGGAGAAGCACACCATTGACAGAATGGAGCTGAGACTCAACATCTTGATAAAACAAACAAGGAGTCCTGTGGCACTTAAAGACAAATTTATTTATAGCATGAGCTTTTGTGGGAGAAAATCCCACTTTGTCAGCCCATGACAGATGAGAGTTAGGATGGGTATCATCTGTGAAGGACTTTGTAAGTCAAAACAAATAGCTTATGTTTGTTATGGTGGGGAATGGGGAACGAACTGAGGGATGCAAAGAGAGGGCTGACGTGATCAAAATAAGGAGCCAGAAAAATGATCTTTATAGTTGATTCTGAATGCATCTAAGTAACTCAAGATTGCATTTGTCAAGGCCAGAGAGGGGAACATTGCAGTAGCCAAGATGCAAAATGATGAAGGGCTCTAGACAAGAATTTTGTTTTCATGGATCAATAGGAAAGGCAAAATTTTAGAGATGCTATACAGAAAGAATCTGTAAGATTTAGACACAGCCTGGATGTGGTGATGTACAGAAAAGGCAGAGACACAAATGACACCCATGTCACAGTTCTGACTGACAGGAATGTTGGTCATGGTGTTCACTGTGCCTAAGAAAAAGAGGGAATGACAAGAGTTTGGAGAGAAATACCATGAACTTGGTTTTCACCATATTGAGCTTATGCCTACAGTTGGAAATGCCAGACAGACAGGTTGAAATTTTATTCTACACAATAGGAGACAAAGTCCAGAACAGGTAGGTAGATCTTCAAGTTAATGGCACAGAGATGGTAGTAGAATTTGTTTTTGTAGATGAGATTACCTGGATGTAGCAGGAGGAGAGGAGGGGACCAAGGGCAAAGTCCTGTGGAATTTTCCCAAAAACTGGAGGTAGGATGAGGCAGATCCTCCAGATGACATGCTAAAGAAGCAAAGAGAGAGAGAATAATAGAATCAGGGGAGTACAGAGTCCTAAAAACTAAGGGAAGACAGATATAAGAGCACGGTCAACAGGGTTGAAGGACAATGAGGATTGAGTAATAGTTCTGAGCTTTGACTAGGAAAAAGTAATTAGAGACTTTGCTGAGAATGGTCTCAGCAGAGTGCAAGGAGTAGAAGAGACCTTAGTCAGAACCTAGTACGGAACTGGGAGAGAGAAACTCCAGAAAGTGATTGTGAATAGCATGCTCAACAATGTAAGAGATAAAAGAGAGAAGGGATCTTGGGTGGTAGCTGGGGGGAGGGTTTGTTTTTATTTTTTGGTAAATTAAGATGGGAGAGCCAAAAACATCTTGCACTGTGAGAGGAAAGAGCCAGGAAACATTGATAGGTTGAGGAAAAGTGCAAAGAAAGGAAGATGAGAGAATGGATGAGAGATCAGAAGGTGGGATGGGATTGTTTGGACAAGGTGGAGGGTGTAGAAGAGGACAGCTGACCATATTTAGCATTACTATATCGGGGCAGAAGAGCACCTAAGGCCTATGATGAAGGATGCAATAGAAATGTCATAAGACACGAGTATTATTACAAATTATCCACATCTTCAGTTCTGGCCATATGAGGAAAGTTATCATCGTCAGCTCATCGCTGACATTGATGATGAATGACAGAGGATTGAATGTCTTATTGCCATGCAGTAGAATATAAATGATGCATAAAGAAAACAGATGCTATTGTGTTGTATAGTTTGAGAAGTCGTCAACCCAGGCACCTTGGAAATAACACTGCCATCACCAAGTTCTGGGAAACACATTCTTAAATTTCAGTTTTTCTCCACTGGCCTCTCAAAGATTTTGAACTACAAAATGGAGAACTAAGAAACAGGTACATGTACTGAAAAGATTTCTTTTCCCCCTCTCCACACAAAGCCATATACTCTCACAGTAACAACTCCAAAATCCATTCAAAGTGTAGAACAGAAGCAGAAACAAATCATTGACAGACACTTTCATATATGTCTTTTAAGAGAGAAATTATGTAGCAAAACACAAAATGAAAATAATGAAAAATTTTAAGATCAAATATTATTTTTCAACAGGTAAATATTATATGCAACCACCAAATGAATGCAGTTGAATAGGATTTTTGTGAAATAAAAGTGACATCTTGTGGCCAGCTCAGGCAACTAAATCAGATTCCAAATTCCATATGGGACAATATATACTTTACTTTTCTCAAGCAGTTGTCTCAAATTGACTATGTATCATTCTGCATCACTAATCAAGAGCACATTGTTTTCTTCTATATTGTTATGGAAAATGCAGCGCTATCATGAACATTCCACTGTCACAACACATAATCTAGTAGGATGTTCCAGGACCATGTATAATCAAATTTTTAAAATCAAATGTTAGAGTTGAGCCACAATATTAACTTATCCAACATGTGCCCCTTGAATGTTTAATGATATTAATTATAAAAAAATATGTCAGAGTAATCTTAGCATTTGGAATAATTTTCTGGCAATCTTAATGTTACCTTTATGCTTGCATTACTTTTGTATAGCTGCCTGTATAGAGGATAAAAGTCCACTGATTTTATCTAATTTGGACTCTCCCTTCTCTCAACCAAAACCATTCTATCAAAGGTCCCTAATAACCTCTTTCTGTCTATATCTCAGAATGTATATTTCTTGCTGGTGGTACACATTTCTTGTCTGACCTAATCCCTGATGTCATGAAATCAAATGTCAGCTACAGCATCTGACAGATAAACTCCATGCTCCCTAGAGAGCTCAGGGCTATTGTGTCAGATATCACTATGTGTTATCCTCCCTAGTACACCACCACACCCAAACTCTCAAAATGATCCTGGCTACCTCACAGTTTGCATTTTTTCTTGCTAACTCAGTGGAGCCTTGCCAAACCCCAAACTCATTCTGCAAGCATCTCTGACCAAATTAAGTAAGTTCCTTGGAGGAAGAGCACCAGTTCCCTCTGTATCCTGTCCCTAAATTTAATCCTGTGCAGTGCCCAAGACCCTTTTTTGTCTAGGTGAATAATTGGGAGTCACGTGGCTATAGCTTGGCTATCAATGGGTGTTGGGACCAGCTAATGCTCCATCATCTGTCATACCACTGAAGACAAATGGCTTAAGCCTTGCAGCTGAGCTTCAATCCACCTGCTGACCTGGCCAACATCCAGCCACAACTGCTTAATCCAAAATCAACTAGCAGTATCAACGAGTGATGAGACCAGCTCATGCCCTGTTGGCCATACCAGCAAAGGCAAACAGCTTCAGTCTTGTGATGCGGTTATGATGCACCTGCTCTGGAGCCTGGCCAACCTCCAGCTCCAATTGCTTCATAAACAGATCACTAACCAACAGCATGAACAAGTGCCAGGACCAGCTCACGACCCATCTGCCAGACCACAAGCAGGTTGTTCATATGGCATGCCTATCCTGCTGAACCCATGGCACATGTACAGCTTCAGACTTGAAGCCCAGTAGCGATCCACCTGCCAACCTGGCTGCCTTCTTGCAGGCCCAGTGTGCTATAGAGTAGCCTCAAATTCAAACTCTGACTATACTGTTGCTATTTCCTGGGATAAAAAAACAGAAAGGGTTAGTTACACTTAATGCCAGTCCCAGCAACCTATCCCCTGGAGGGGACACAGGTGGTAACAGTTCAATTTCTGATGTTCTATAGCCTGAACCTAGTGCACATCAAAGCTCTGTGATGCTGCTGAGGTCATGGTGCCAGTCCTGAAAGAATGGGTGTCAAAGTTAGATGAGGGGAGACTACAACAGGCCAAAGATTTTTTCCATTACTGCAGCAACTTATCTTTCGAGGAAGCTACCATCCCATGTAAAAACAGTTCCATATGGCCAGGAAAGCTTTGACTACTCTTATAGGGCACAGGCATTCATCCATATATTTTATACCACCAAGGCCCCATTCCAAGCCTGACCTGTGTCAAAGAATTGTAAGTGCAGCAATATGGCAGCTGAACATCTGATAATTAAGCGGCTCAGCTGGACCTGTCTGTGGCTATCTGAGGTATTGTCTCCATGAAAGCACTGCAATCATGGGTAGGACATTTGATAATCCTACAAGAATGTCTGGGGTTATGCAGTTCCTGTCACCCTTCTTGTGCCCATCATCTCTGGATCAAGAGCTTCCACTCCAGGAAATCTTTGCATGGTCCTGGAAAACTCGCTCTCTCAGACCAAAAGGACAGTTCAAAGATTTGACCCAATATAGTGAAGGGAGATAACCCCTAGTGCACCAAGAACAGTGTGTCACCAACTGATGCTAAGGGATGTGCCACAGATGCTGGAGTCCTTCCTGAACTCTAGATTCTCTGAACTCAGCCAGGTACACCTTACAGGTCCTGAACATCCTTGGGACAACTGCATTCTTCACTACTCCTATGGCTGTCATCTGCCAAGTTTCCACAGTTGATCGGGCCTCACCTGTGGATCTCTGTTGGTGAGTGGAGCACACTCATGAAATCTGTTGCCTGATGGCTGCAAGGTGAATGGTCCTAGTTAAGGTCCTGGTGCCTCTTCACTAATTTTCCTGTGCTATTTCAGTCCACAATCCTGAATGGAGTTTGTCTCTGCCAGCCCCCCTCATCACCATTGTTGCCTTTACCAATGATTCCTGTCAATTGTGAAGTGATGAGGGAGTAAGACTCTGTCCCCCCCCACAGGGCAGTGACCCTCGGGCTGACTGGAATCCTTGTCCAATTGAGGCCACCACTTTTAATGCCCCTATGACTGGACTGGGGCCCCCCAGGGAGCCATAGTTGCCCCAGTCCCCCCAGTAACTTATTCTTGGAGCCAAAGACTGCCCCCTGACCTCAGCACTTCTCCCTTAAGCTAAGGGAAGGAGGGACTTAGCATCTTGCCAGGTCCCAGCTGAATGACTCCTGGAATGGGTGCTTGAACAAATACCTCCATCATACCATCCTCAACAGTAGCCTCATGAGGCTCTCAGCCCTCTCCACTATGAGCACAGTGAGAGGAAGGGCAGCAGCATCATGGATAGTCCTGGCAGTGGGGCCTTGAGAGTCAAATGCTCTCACAGCATCAGGTGTCCCACATTTCCTTGTCCCATCAGCGTCCTCTGATATTTTTTCCCTGCAGCTCCGAAAGCGAGGACTCTCTCCACCTCCTGCAATGCTCCTAATCTTTCAGTGGGCTGTGCCTTGAGATTGGGGAAAGTGTCTGTTACGTCCACGTGAAGTAGAGACCTCTCCATCCAAGTGTACCCCCATAAGCAGGGAAGACAGTCCCAAAGCTCCTGCCTGTCCTCTGGGCACTGTCTCCTGGCTTTAGAAGCCACCTCAATTCTTTCTCATCCTGCAGTCTTGAAACTAGGAACCTAAAAGAGTCCATGTGCTGTATGCGTTCCCATGAGTGTTGCAGCATTGCCCACAGGTGGTTTTGCTCCAGGCATGGCCAAACAGCAACTGTTTCCTGATAACTAATCAAATTGTTAGGTTACATCTATGATACAGCGAAAAACCTAGTGGGACCATGTCTCAGAGCCTGGATGGGCTAAAACCTGCAGTGTAGACATTTGGGATTAGGCCAGAACTCAAACTTCGGGACCTTCCCCTTCATGGTGTCAGGGCCGGGTTCCAGCCCATGCAAACACACCTTAAGAGGCTTTTGAAAAATCCCACACTTAGCTTAAGAAGGGGCACATGGAAACCTGTCAACTGGCCCCATTCCCCTTTGCCAAGCCAACAGCTGAGCAGAGAACAAAAAAGAGGTTGGAAGGGGTAGCGGCTCCCAACCTGCCACATTTATTTTAAACTCTGGTCATTTTCTGCTGTCTGTCCAAGTGCCTCCCCCAACTACAGGCAGTAAGAAGATATGTTCAGAAATTCCAGCTTCCTTAGGCTTTTCTCTCTCTGTTCCTTCCAGGTTCTCCACCCCCCTCACCCGTTTGTTTTGTTGCTGGTCACGAGCATGATGGGCACTGTTTTCATGCTGTTGGCTGTTCTGAAGCCAGACCAAGAACAGTTTAAGATGTCAGTGGTGAGCTGGTGCTTCTTCCACCAGCTTCACAATGATCTTGTCCAGAAAGGGAGAGTTTGGTAGTTAAAGGCATTGGTGGCCAATGCTGGGTGGGTGGGGTGCGTTCTGAGAATGTGCTGGAGTTCTCAGTCTTTCACAACCTTAGGTGAAACATTCATCTGAGACGCATGTTAACTGTTTCTCTCACGAATAGCCAAGGTGTTGCTCTCTGGCTTTGACCGTTCAGTAAGGAGAGTGGTCCAGACTACAGATGGTAGAATGGACTTTTTTCATAGCACATGGACATAGTATACAATACCTCTAGCTGTGGGACTTGGTGTAGTTTTGATAGAGTGAGTGGAATGCATGTTTTCTCTGATTCTGAGATGCAATGATATAAAAAGTTCTGAGGATATGGAGAGCCTCAGATGAATCACTTTCATGCAATGGAGATGTGCAGGCCCATCCTGCCTCTGAGTTTGGCTTATGATCAAGAAAAGATGTCTCTCCAATAACTGCTAGAACAGCAGGTGCAGTGAAATTTTGCAATTTTGCAATCAGTATTTTACACCTGAGTCATGGAAATCAAGATACAGTAGTAATACAGGCAGTGTCTCACCTCACTAGACAGGTGCCAGTATCAAAAGGATCCGCATGAGGATTGTCAGATTAACCTATCACAGTAAACACTTTTATTCTGAGCCTAGGAAGATTTCATTGACATGGCAAACCTGTGAGTCGAAGGGTTTACATTAAAAAAAAAATCCATTTCTCAAGAGGTTTAACAAGCCAGTTTGCACAAGCCCTGATTCTTCATGTCTCTGAAGTATTAATAGGTGAAGGCTGTGAAATAGTGATGTGCTTCAAGGGAGGTTTTAAATACAACCTTCACGATCTGGCAGCTGCTTATTGGATACTCCAGAGTTCTTAAGATTTAGAAGAGTCTCTTCATTAAACACTGAATGTATTTCGGAGAAGTACTTAACTGTCTGCAAGACAGGATTCAAACTCAAGCTACAAGCTATGGAGGCAATGAACACCTGTCTTATCTTCACTCTGTTGAAGGGCCCCTCTTTATTAGGTGGTTTCAGTTTTTTACATCTTCAGTTCCTGGAATCCTACCCCTGGATTGTTATTCCTTCCTGAGACTGAGAAGCATGCATTTCT
The DNA here is from genome assembly GCA_007922195.1 of Podocnemis expansa. Taxonomy (NCBI): domain Eukaryota; kingdom Metazoa; phylum Chordata; order Testudines; family Podocnemididae; genus Podocnemis; species Podocnemis expansa. Next base: position 17,839,057 of record ML681984.1, on the reverse strand, counting down.
GCTGGCTGACAAAGCTTGAACCACAAGAGGCAAGAATTGCAGTCAGCAACATCATTATCCCAGAGCAAATGGTGTGCCATACAGAATGGCACTTTGCTCTTTGGAGTATTTCAATTTCACAGGACAGCTCTCTTTTTGCAGGACAGGAATTTCACTTTATATTCAGCACTGAGGAGCACCATGTTTTGAGTAGAGGGGAGTTTATTATTAGAATTTTTATTTCACGTATATATAGAGGTCATGGCAATTTAGATTTGGGTTCCCATTTGAGAATATTTTCTGGGTATAGATTTGGGTTGTATTGTCCAAATCATATTTCCTTTCACCTAGGTGAATTTCTCTAGTGCCTTTGCCACTGTGGTTAAGAGAGCAGACCAATTCCAAAGAGCCGATAGTGGAATTACATTCTGAGGAGCCAGTTGTTCTCTCAAATACCCATACAGCTTCCATTCAGTTTTGCAGATATCTCAGGGCAGAATTGGGGGCCTAAAAGTTCCTTAGCTCCAGACTGATACACTAAATCATACTAAGCTAACAGGGCCACAGTCATGGAGAACCATCATTGATGTTCTCCAACAATTGTTTTTTCCCCAATTTGCTTCTTTTTCTTCAGACCCCAAGTGTTGGTAAGCTAGATCTAGTCAGCATTATCAAGCATATCCTCAAAAAACATGAGGTGTGGCATTTTTAAAAGTGCCTAAGTGACTTCAGAGCAGAAGACACAGAAAAGAGAAAGTTAAATGAATTTGTGCTCACAAGTACATTAGGTACTTTTTTTTTTTTTTTTTTAACATTCAAAACTAAGAAATGAAGTCTTTTTACTTTGGACAGAGTCTTGTTGAAATCAGTGTGAACACAAACAACAGTTAGCCCAAATGCTATCATATTGAGAACTCAAATGTCAGGAATGTTAAGAGTTCAGAACTTATTGTGTCTTTCTTCCTTCTCTGCACTTCACCAGAAAGACAATGACAAATAAGAGAGACCTCAGAGAAGAACAGAAATGATTAAGAGGTAGGAAAGAGTACTTAGGAGAGCTTAAAGAGCAAAACATGTGGAGTCAGGCTAAAAGAAGAGTAACAAGAACATAACCGTTAGCCCATATGTGAAGGTCATAAACAAGGACAGAATGGAATGTAGGATGATAAACAAATGGCATGATGGGATGAAGTTTAGAGAATGAATATTTAAGGAAAATTCTCTGACTCAGATATGTGACTGTGGCATTGTCTGCCACAAGGAATAAGTGAAGGCTGAATTGCTTGGATCTCAGAGATAGAATGAACAAAAGGGCCTGTGGGGAACAAGAAAACTTCAAAAGAACAATTAAACCATTTGTCGAAAAGCTAAAAACATTTCCAAATTCTAGTTTTTCCTCTGTGAAAGCACTGGTCTTCTGGAGCAAGGCCATTAATAAGAGAAACAAGAGTCTAGTGTCTGGAGTACGAACCTGCCACTCCTGTATTCTGTTCCTGGTTCTGTCACTAACTTGCTGCGTGACGCTTGAACAAGTCAAAGGCTCATTTACCTGCTCATCTACTAATGTGGTCTATGCCATCATGCGCAAGAAATGTCCCAAAACCTTATATATTGGACAAACAGGAAGATCGCTGCGTAAAAGGCTGAATGAGCACAGAGCTGATATGAGAAATCAAAGAACAAAGAAACCAGTTGCTGAGCACTTCCATCTTCCTAATCACTTGATGACTGATTTGTTAGCAACTGTCATTAGAGATGTAGCTGGGACATCAAGACTTCAAAGAGAAACAGCTGAACTTGAATTAATATGCAAGCTAAATTCTGTGAAAGCAGGACTTAATTGAGACTATGGGTTCTTTTCCCATTACAAAGGGTCGTTTGACTTCAGGCTTCCCATGGTTTGAGCCTGTAAACTGCTCTGATTTGCTGTTATTGTATGACCTGATCCTATGTTTTACACCCCCTTGCATTTAGTTTCATTCCTTTCTGTAAGTTCACCCATCTTCGAAGCATCTGAGGAAGTGGGATCTTCTCCCACGAAAGCTCATGCAAAAAATAAATCTGTTAGTCTTAAAGTGCCACACAACTCCTTGTTGTTTCTTTATGCTTTAGTCTCCCTGTGTATAAAATGGGGACTATAATACCTCAGTCTCAAAAGTGCTGCAAGGCTTCAGTCAATGGCTTTATAATGCTTTGAGGACTGTGATGAAAAGAGCTGTGCAATATTGTTTTATTAGTGGGACCAGTAGGCTATACAAGAGAGCATCATAACTACCACACTGCTCAGGTCTCTGAGTGATAAATACAAGACACTTGGGTTTGTTTAATAGTGAGAGAGGAGCTGCATTTCCAGATGCAAGGCTGTGTCATGCCATGCCATGGAATTTTAATCAGAACTCCCTCTGGCCCTTGGAAAGTAACAAGGAGAAAGAACAAAAACTTAGAAGAGGAGAAAGGATGGCTCAGTGACCCATACGGTAGGTTCTTTTCTTGTCGTGCAGCCCTACCCTTCGTCTCTTAGTCTCAGAGTTAGGCACCAAATACCTTTGATGATATGGGTCACAGTGCTTCAATTCCTCATTTGTAAAATGGAAACAATAGTTTTCTCCTACCTCAGGGCTGCTGAGAGAATAAATACAATAAAGATTCCACTGCACTTACTTGGGAACGATACGAGTACCATAGATAAGAAATAGCAGACGCTATGGAGTATTGGCACTCAGATGCCGTAACAGTTAGTGTAATGTAAACTGCTAGCAACTAACTTAAGAGCTGCAGCAGGCAGAGAGATAGAGCCTTTGGCTGTGTTTAAACTAGACTGTTTGCCTATAATTTCTCCCTGTTCTTAATAGCATAGCATTTAAAGAAATGTATCTTCTAATCTTAGTCTAAGCAAGTCTACATGAATGATATCTGAAGTGCTGGCAGATGCTAGCATCTTACCTATGCAACTTTCCTAAACCACTGTAGCTACGCCAGTGTTAAGAACAGTGAAAAATTGTAGGATAAAGACTTGGCATTCAAGGGGTGGTTGTCGAAGCCCATTGTTCAGCAGAAAACACACCACTGACCATGAAATGGTGAAATTACGAAGCATGAGTTTGGGAAGAAAAGGTTGTGCAAATATACAGTGAGAGGAAGGACTTTTTCTTTTAAAAAAGCAGGATTTCAAGAAATGAAAGTAAATGCCCTAGAAGAGGAAAGATCTTTGAGGGACCAACCTGATAGGTTAAAAAAGAGAGAAGTTTTTTAAAAAATGGATTGAAAAGAACATTATCAAGTCTGCCGGCAGCTGACTGGGAGTGACAGGCATGCAGGACTTTTGAGACCTATGGGGAAGAAATGGAGAACAGTCTTAGCAGGCTCACTCTGTATTACATCCAGTAGTGTATTTAGCTATAAGCTCAAGTGCCAACATACCTTAAAGCAGGACAAATGAATCAAAAGAAAAAGAATCAGAAAGGGAAGTTCTCTGAAGTTATTATGTAAAAATGGCACCTTCATGCTCATCAGATCTGCTTCTTGTGTGTATTCAGGCATAGGTCTGCTTACTTTAAGCAACAGAAATACACCAGAGAGTGAGATGGAGTTGCGTTATTGATAAGTTGCATATTAATATCTAATCAGTTACACAGGTACAAACCCACTGATGCACTGAGATTACACAAGTATTTCTAAGGGTACTTGTATATATCAATAGGCCTGCACAGTAGTCAGAGTGTTATTTATTAAATATCCATGATATTCTGAAAGAAAGATGCCATCCTTGCTTTCAGGGCTAATGTGGAGTTTGTGCATGTTAAAGTTACAGAGAAGATGATGTGTCATCATTTTCCAAGTAGTGATCTCAACAGTCATAAGAAACAATAACTAGGCACCTTAAGGAGTCCTTTTAAAAAAAGACTTGGGTTACTTTACAGATAGAACGTCCCTTTGACAAATACTTTGAAAATGGCAAAGCGACTCATGGAAAAAAAAAAGACTCACTGAACGGGATTTAGGATAGAGACCAAAAGAAGAAGGAAAAAGTGGTGGCTGATAACAGAACAAAATGGCAGGAGATGGATGTTCCCTTATTCATGCTGGAAATGAAAAGCAGCAGCAGGTCCTAGGACATAAAGGGCTGATATTGAAGATCCCAAATCTGATTTTTTTTGCCCTCCCCCCCCAGTTAGGGCCCCATCATCAGCAAAGGTGGAGCATGTGCGTGAGACCTGTGCCTGCTTTCTCAGTGCAGTACAACATTCAATAGGCTCTGCTCTACGGTCACAGACTCTTTACCATATGTCCCCACAGAATCTCTTCATAGTTAACGTGATTTTAAAGCTGATGCTAAGAGGTTCACTGCTTTCCGTGATTTGTACATTTTTTCCTCCCCTTTCAGGTTTCAACTCTCTTGTAGGTGGAATAATGGGATTTTCCATCCTGCTAAGTGCAGAAGTTTTTAAGCACAATGCTTCTGTCTGGTACCTTGATGGCAGTATAGGAGTTTTAATGGGACTTACAATACTTGCCTATGGAGTCAAGTGAGTTATATAAATATATATATATTTTTACTTTGCTCTGTGAGAATGTATTAGCACTCATATTTATGCAATTCATTCATGATCAACAGTACGAAGATCTTGCTTGTTAATGAATAAGAGCAATGTTCTTTTGGAAAGCATGTGCATACCTGCATAATTCTGGTGGTTCATATCATACTACCAGATATCTTTTTTAGTTATTGAAGGCAACAGTGTCTGAAAAAGAAGAAAGCTGGTTGTTAATTGTTTGAGAACCTGTTCTCAAGTGGATGGGTATTGGAAAGAGGCTAATTTCTATAGCAGGTGGTGATCAGGTTTCTCTTGGGCTCGGAGGGAGAATAGAAGGTTTCTAGTCATTTAGATATGCCCATCAGATAGAAAACAAATCCATGCACCTTCCCCCTGAATATATAGTCCCTTGAGTATGTGTAGGTTTATTTGATCTCAGAATATTCCCCATTTTAAAAAATGATTACTTCTTTCAGAACAAAACAATACTCCACTAATTCTGCAATGAAAAACAGAACACTATGCAATGACATGGAGCCCACTCATATAACAGTTACATTTTGCTCTTAACACATCACTTCTGTTAAAAGGTAGTGGCTATGCCCAGCACACCATCTTTAACAAAAGGATTGTTGGTGTTTTAGACATAATAAGCTTTAGCTGATAGAAACTAATATGTTTGGTGTAATAAATCTCTGGAATTTAGTATGGTAGCTGTCAGCACAAAACATAGTGCAGTAGCACTAGGGTTTTAAAAACAGAAGTTAGTTTATTTTACAGAGAAGCCACACACATAAATTGAGGTTTTTTGGTGTTGCTTTGCTTTAGCTTAAAAAAAAAACCACCTAGTTTTTAGCTGGGTTTATCTGTTCTGTTTTAAACCAACAAAATTTTAGCTTTGAGATATTTAACTGGGAAGGATAACCACATAATTCTGGGGCATAAGTCCTTCAAAATACTTTTATGGCACATTTCTGAGCCCTATTTTTCCTTTGTGAAAGCATAGCAAGATTATTTGCTCCACAAGGCAGCAATGGACTTTAAATTATAAAGTGGATTTTGCCCCTCCCCCCCAACACACACACTATAAAATTCACCATATATTGGCTTGGAAACTGATAGGTCAGCCTAGTTCCAAAATTTTTTTCTACTATTTCTAGTATTTTTCTGAAGCAACTAGGGTAAAGTATTTTTGAACAATGACACTTTAAAATTGGAGGTGAAAACTTGGCTCTGTTGAAATCAATGGGAATTTTGCCATTCATTTCATTGGAACCCGTATTTCATTACAGACGTTTGCAGTGATAATGTCTTCAGGTTTTCTTTTTCCACTTCATAGGAAAATAATAGTGGTATAAAAGATGGAAACTATTTTATTGTATGCCTCTTGCAGACTTCTAGTGCCCCAATCTATGATTTATAGTTTATAACCAGTTTGGAAAGTTAACATTTTTATTAGGAATGCTGCTGTGGTGGCCTCCTGCAAAACCATTAGAATATACATTTCACAGCAGAGGCAGGGTATGCTGGCCAAATGCAGAGGTGAGATGGGGGACATAAAAGTAGGAACATCCAAACATGACGAACAGAACACCGAATCTTCCAAGTATAACCTGTGACTCCTACTCTAGCTGAAACCATCACCATAGTGCTTTGGATGGACAGGATCTGCACTGGCCAGTCAGTGCTCCAGGCAGAGTCCATCTGTGCAGCTTGCTGGCCTTGCCTTGCCAAATCTCAATCATCCTTGCTTCCTAGGAGGAAGAACTAGTAAGCTCTGATTTCTTTCTGGGGCATTCAGCCTTGCCCTGCGCTCTGATCGCTGAGGAGCACAGTCTCTGCCATTCTCCTCCATTGTAACGTTCTTCTTCAAAGCAGTTTTGGTTTCAGCAGCCAGTCAGCCCTGATTCAGCCAGAACTCCTCCAAGGGACTGTCACTGCATCGTCACCTGTCCCTCACCCTCTCCATCCCTACCCTGGGCTGGCTTTAAGCCATAAACTAGCCCCTTGCATTTAGTTTGTCTAAACAGTAAAGAAGTGCACTGGTATTTCAACTGCGTCTGAGGGAAAATCATCCTTTCCACCCCTCGTGCCACCCCACAGCTATTTACAAATTGGGGAGGGTTTGTTCTGGGCCTGGTTTCACTCTGCTCAGCAGTGAGGAGATGAGAAACCACTTATTTCATGAGAATGCATAAAAGAATTCCCCTGACTGCATGCTTTCTCCTTACAGCTCTACTTAAACTCACTTGTTTTTTCATTTACAGGTTACTTATTGATATGGTCCCACGCGTAAGGCAAACACGCCATTATGAAATGTTTGAATGAAGACATATCACCTCTCCTCCGTATGGACTATAAAACTTCAGCATCGTGCGTTCTCGGAAGTAGTGGCACTGATATTTTCCTGATTATGCAGTTTGTTTCATATGGTACATTTTCTTTCAACTTCTGTTATAATGGGAAGTATCACTGCATAACAGGCAAATATGTGCCCTGCTTACAACACAGCAAAACAGCAGCATTTTCCTTTCCAGTAAGCTATTGAATTCTGTGACAGTAGAAAACATACACAATTTGCGATTCCAAACCAGCTGCCATGTTCTGTGTTCTAGAGTGAAATTGTTTTATTGATATAGACGTCTGTAGGTAAGAGATGCCAGTTTCTAAGAGTATTTTCTTTTAATGTTGGCTCAAACTTTCCAAACTTATGCTGTAACTTGGAATTACAGCCATTGCCAACCTCTTCATTTCACCACTCAATAAGGTACTGTTCGTAGATTATTCCTTTTAAGAGCTGTCACTTAAGGCACTGAAGTAACTCGGATTTTTTACCTCAAAACCATCTGAGTTGAGGGGGTGGCCCCAAAGAAAAAAACAGCACAAGACACACTCATTTCTATTATCAGAGGTAGTTTAATTTCTTACTTTCATAATCATTTCATAATTTCCTAAATTATTTAAAATCCAAGCCTTCTTCAAATTTGAATTTCATTTATATTTAACAAGTGATGTACACAGTAGATTGCTTTGCAGGGACCAAACAAGCACACAGAGTATTAAAAGCCAAAATGAAGCGGAAGAAGAACCTATGAGACATGTGATTCTATTGTATCATGCATGGATGTATCAGTATTTTGTGATTATTTGGTTGCTCTGTAGCCTAATGAAGCTGCAGCAGTGATGACTTTGAACCATGGTGCAGCACAGGCTACTGATTAGAATTAGGTTAATCTGCAAAAAAACAAAAAAAATCCCCCAAAACCCCACTGTTCACCTTCCACCATACATGCAAAGTATTTCTTAATATCCTGGTCACAATATCCAAGAATGATGATGTATACGATAAAACTTATCTGTTTCCTACAGTACCTGTAAATAACATTTGAAAGGTGTTTCCAGACTGTATTGTAGAACAAAGTCTTCCTGTACAGCAGCCCATTAAACTAGATTCTCTGGTCATTGCCATTTCCTCCATGCTTTGTATATTTCATGTTGGCTTCACAGTGTGGAGAAGTGAGTCAGTGTTGGGATATTTCATTTGATCTCTGGTGGTTTAAAAAAAAAAAAGCAGCGATGTTATTATCAAAGTCAAAATAATACATCAAGAAGCAAGGAGATCCCCATATGTTCGGCTGAGAATAGATCACAGCAGACCTACAGTCAAATTGTCAAGGAATTGAAAATTGATTGCTTTTTAATGCTTTTTTGATTCCCAGTCATAAAGTACATACAAACTCAAGCAAACTGCAGCTGACTCAGAACAGCCAGCTTGATTGTCCAATATGTAATAATGTCAAAGTAAGGCCAAAATAATCAACAAGGCTATCACCAGTCCATAGAAGTCATTGTCCAGGATCACGTGGTGCTATATAACTACAGAACAAAAGGACAGCCCCTACCCCAAAGAACTTGTAGTTAAAGGCTATGTCTACACTGGAGTCTTAAGATCAGTTAACCTGGCTTAAGTCAATTTAAGCAACTCCATGGCCAAATTTAGAATTAATTAAGTCAACTGTACAGGGCAGGAAGCCCTGGACCCTGCCCCTGGTGCTGATCATGTTCCAGGGGCCTGACCTGGCCCCAGCTGCCACTGGCAAGCAGCTGGGAGCCAGATTGGGCGCCTGCTGCAGGAGCTGGCTCAGGCTCCCAGCTGCCTGCCACCGGTGGCAGAAGCTGGCTCCCAGCCGCCACTGCCTGCAGCAAGGCGCTCAGGCCAGATCAGGCACAGTGCCATTTGTGCAGGCGGCTGGGGCCGGCTCTGAGCCCCATGCTGCTTGTGGCTGGGGCTGGCTCTGAGCTCTTTGCTGCTTGTGGCAAGCAGCTCGGAGCTACATCCAGCTCCCAGCCACGTGCCTGCAGCAGAAAGAGCTGGATCAGGCCCCCAGGGCTGGATCATGCCCTGGGGTGGGGCAGGGACCAAGCCTGGGCCCAGGGTATGTCTATTAGTGTAGATATACCCCGAGTTGACTTAACAAGGCTGACTTTAAGTCAACTTAAAAGTCAAACTTGTTAAGTCTTCTTAACTGAGCCCCCCAGTATAGACAATAGCCAAAGAGCCAACAGATGAGGAAGTACAAGGAAACAAATGGTCACCATGACAGATTGTAGTTTCAACACACCATCATGCTAACCCTGTCAAGCTTTTTTTGAGATGCCACTCTGCGGTCTTCCTTTGTGAGGGGCAGGTCTATAAACCAGAGTTTAGGAATCTCTAGCAACGGGGCACAGAGCAATCTCTTTGAAGGTCTTCACAGCATCTCTCAACCCTCTGTTACCCTGTCCACTCCCAGGAATCTTCAGCTGGTGCATGATGCCCTCCCTCCCCTCCTCCAGTGTAGGGGCTTCCCTACTTCAGTGGACAGATATAGACACACTGGCCACATTTTCCTACAGAATCTATAAAAAGTCATTAGGCGTGGCAAAAAAAATCCTGTTATGCCCATTCTTATCCCTTTCATAGTGAACATTTTAGGATTTGGCTGGATCTGTACACACATAACAGCTGAAACTATAAATTAAGCAGTTCAGCCATTACCTTTGCGAGAGGACATGCTGTTAAACAGCACAAAACTCGTATAAACTAGGAAGTGAAAAATGCTATCCCCAATTAAAACCGCTCTTCTACTACAGGAATGGCTTTACGGTCTATTTCTCTCTAATGTTCTGTAGGAAGGAAACATGAGGAAGAAAGATACATCTTCCATCATGAACTGGATCTGCCTTCTGTAACAGCTAGATCTTTTGTACATAAATTGGGTTAGGGCAAAGTCTTTCATTGCTAAGTCGTAGCAGTAATTGTGTATGCGTGTGTGTGCACGCACGCGCGCGCGCACACACACACACACACAGTGCCGCTGGATAATATTGAAGACAATTAAGCAGCATACACAGCACTTCTCAGCACCACAGGGAGACAAAAGGGCAACCATTAACAAAGGGAGCATCAGGAAACAAAGTAAAGAACCAACTGCCACAAGAGCAGAAGCATGCTAGCATCCTGAGTGCATTTGTCATTGGTTAGTTTTTTTCTTAAAACCACAATGCAAATTTGTACTGTGCTCCATTAACAGTTCCCCAGTGCTAGCGTGCATTTGTTGATTAATAGTTCTAATTTAGGGAAGCAGATTCAGCGTTTTCTGTGCCAAAACCATTAATTTACTGCTACACACCCACCCACCCATCTCAGGCTCTTACCATACTCAGCGAACCCTCCACATGCCTTTATTTCACTTTCCCATACAGTTTGCCCAGACTGTCCAAGGTTCTTAGATTTCTGCAGTTTTAACAAATTGGCAATAATTATAAAAGTTTTTACTTATTTCTGTAACAAAAGCTTTGCAAAACACTGTCTTGTCCTTGAGAGGCTCTAGATATGCCAAGACTAAAAGCTTAATGCGTTTTCAGCACTCACTTGGCATAAGGCAGAGTCTTTAATAATACATTAAGTTTGGCTAATACCAGAAACTATATTCCAAAGCAGAAACTAAATGAGGTAATTCATCAGACAGTCATGCAGTCCCATTTACTATCCCATCAACTTCTTTTTTTTGGGTAACGTGTAGCGCCTTATAGCTAGTGATGGGGCAAATGTTTATTCAGTGATTGAGCAAAGCAAGTTATTTAAGTGTCCTACCTGTAAATAGTCTTCAGTGGAACCCAGACTCACTGTAGCTGTAGAACGTATCATGGCTAGTATGGACCTTTTCTGCCACTTTGTGGCATCACTGCGCTTGACGTCTTCAGGCTCAATACTTTTCATAGGATGCTAGTAGTTCACCCCTCAAGTCCACTGAGTCTTTGGCCAGCATCAGATTCTTCAGGGGAAGGTGCAAGAGCAAAATCAATCAGTCTTAGCCAAGATACTTCTTCACTTCTAACGTGACTGCCTCTCTTATGGAAGTCACAAACCTTTGGGTGCATTGAAGAGCAGCAAATCGTTGCGTCAGTGGCTGCCTTGAACGCTGTTTTGCTTGTCAGCCTTGCCTAGTGCGTGATGTAAACAGGATTATAGGACTGGCACATTACTGCTCTGTTGTCTAAGTTAAAAAGTGAACAACTGAGAGGTGTTTGTTTTAGAATGTTGAAATTTGCGATAAAAAGATCCCTGTACATATGAATAGGATTATGGCTTCAGCTGGGTATGTCACAAACAGGAGCTGTGGCTGATCCCACAAGAAGGTATAAGCAACTCCTTTCTGGTATTGTTTAATTTAAACTAATTCCAGCAATTTTTGTATTCATTCATTTTTTGTATTATTCATTAGCATCTAAATGCAAAAAAAAAAAAAAAAGCCCCCCCCCACTTGTGGTATTGCGATCCTTAAAGAGGAAAAAGGCCAAGCGAGTAACCATGGAGAGAGCTTCTAGTATTCAGAAGCAGGGCTAACCCTTACTTATTGACGGGCTCTATGTATGCTATAGGAGACTGAACTTCATTTAAGGGGTAATTTTTATGATGTGTTGTAATAGTGAAAGAAAACTGCTTATTTAATGTACAACGAAGTCCCATGCTAGTCAAAGAGCTAACAAAATTATTAGTGTTCTGTAGTTTTGTTCATTACACATCTGTCAGCTGGATATCAGAAAAATGACATAGCACACACCCAGTTGAAGTCAAACTAAGAGCCTGTCTCCAGTGATGTTGAGTGACAGTAGGATGTTCAAAAAAGTGCTTTCTTAATTCAGGAGCTGAAGTGTCATTGACTCCCATGGTGCCTATGTTCCCAAATCACCTACGTGCATTTGGAAAATGCACCCATAATGCTTTAGTTAAATTATGATGGCCAGATTTCTTTTTTAAAATATGATTTGTTGACTGCAAGTGCTGGAGCAAGTTACTAATGGCCCTTGTTCAAGGTGATCCTAGGGAAAGTAAGTGTGTGTGTGTGTGTGTGCGCATGCACAAGAGTGTTAGAGCGACATGACAGTGTTGTTACAAACCAGCGGCTCAGAGCCCCAGGTACAGCCTGTCAGACGTGCAGATTGGCTGTGGGCAAACTGCCATACTGCAGATTGCAAATACACCTTAACAGAAGATGTTCTGGGTGTGAGACTGATTCTCCTGAACACAGATTGCAAATTCTGCTAGAGTAGGCAGCAATTATGTGCTATGCATTGTTGTATTCATTTAGATGGAGTAGAGGGCCCAAAGAGTCACAAGTGTTAACAGCATTAAGCCAGGTTCATGGTCTGATACACAGATGCCTCAACTGCCTCAGTATGTGGCAACGTCCTTTAAAAAGTGTCCAGACTGTTTATTAGAGATACAGATGGGCTGGGGGGGTGGGGGGAGGTGGAATTTAAAATGTAAAGTGTGAACTAAGGCTTTTCTTTCAACATCCCTTGTTCCCTTTAGTCAGGGACAGGCTTGGGGGGGGGGCCCTCATCTGACAGTCTCTTTGATGAAATAAAAGCTGCTAATAACTGTCCTTTGGGGGAAAAGAGGTCAGCAGAGCTGGGCTGGATCTGTCGTTGTTGCTGCTGCTGTTGACGTTTGAGCCGTTTCCTAAAGGACGGGAGAATAAATGGCGAGATAAGAACCACTAAGTTAGAAAATTCAGGTTTTGCCAGGAATTGACTTTCACTTCCACCCTCTGCTGGAAAAACACAGCCATGGCACATGGTATTATCAGCTGCTCCTCGATGTGTGCCAGAATTGGACAGTTTAGGGACCTGCACCTAGCTGCCTCGAGGCTTCAAGCTGTGTTGCAAAAGATGCAGTCTTAGTCAGCTAAGCCAGACTCCCATTACACAGCATTAGAAAGCACAGTTATGAAAAAGAAGGTATAAGCTGGGCAAGGAGGACAACTCATTGAATGGAGGGGCAGGGGGAGAGAAATAAAATCTCAACATCCCACCTGGTGGTCAGCTTTCAGTCAGTTGTGAAGGTAACCTCTGGCTCCCTCTTGCTTTGTCCTGCTCTGGTCAGAACGTCTGCCAGGATTTGGATGAAGGGCTGCAGTCCCAGGAGCTGGTATAACATAGTAACCATAAGGGTAAAGCTTGTTCCACTAGCCAATTTTTTGCTTCCAAATCTCTTTAAGGACCCCCAGAAAGGATGGCCACAGAGACTAGATCTAATTTTTGTCCTGCCCCACCAATTTAGATTCACTGATGTCCAGTGCTGCACTTCTCTTGTGTAAGTCATTGAGTTATATTGCAGGCCTTTGTGTTTGGACTAACTCACTGTCTCTTTTTGACACCTTTCCCCATCCACATTTGTTGTTTTCGCTTTTTGAGCTACCTTATGAACTTTCACTCTCTTTTTGCAGCTAAGCTCACGATTACGACAAATTTGTAGCCCCAGTCATCACCATGGGCTAGGGAACTATTGCAGTGATACAGCACAGTGAACGTCTACAGAGCAGCAGCCACCTAATTGATTACTGAGCGTACGTCTACACAGCAATTACACATCCGTGGGCTGGTCTGTATCAGATGACGTGGCTTCCAGGGCTGTAAAATGGCAGTGTGGACATTTGTGCTTGGGCTGGGGAGCCGAGGCTTTTGAGGTGCTCCCCACTCACAGAACCCAGGTTCCTCCCAAGACTAAATGTCAACACTTCAGTTTTACAGTCCTGCATCCTAAGCCTCTTAGTCAGCTAACCCAGGCCAGCCTCAGGCATTTAAATGAGTGGGTAGCTAGTTGTGTCTTTAGGCAAGCACTACTTACCACCTACTCCCTAATTTTGGGACAGAAAAAAAAAAATCACAAATTACATTCAGTGCCATTCTAACCCCAAAGCCAGATTTTTTTTAGCCCAGCACGCCAGCTAGGAAAAGCTAGTTCAGTAACATCCCTCCACACTGCAATCCCCCTCTATTCCAGTGCATCTAAGCGGGTGTCCCGTGGAAGCCTGGTGCTCCTCAGACATAGGCCAGGTATTCTGTGGCCCACCCTGGCCCCTCACCATTGGGGAGGGTGCTGAGAAAGGGGGGGGGGGCACTTCAATGTCCCAGCCACAGCAAAGCTTCCAGGAAGGTGGTGGTGGACACTGAAGTACACTTGGAAGCTTTGAAGCCCCACTGAAGCATTTTAAATCTCCCACCACAGTTACCAGCTTTTTCAACATTTTCACCAGGTGTTCTGTGTAAAGTAGTTAATAGTTTTAGGTGTTCCCTGGTCCACTAAGGTAAAGAAACACTACCTATGCGACAATGACATGAAACGTTACAAAGGGGTATCCATGTTAGTCTAGTTCAGCAAAATAAGGAGTCCTGCGGCACTTTTAAAGACTAAAATTTATTTATGGCATGAGCTTTCATGGGAGAAAATCCCACTTCATCAGATGCTTTGAAGATGAGGAACTTATAGATTTGAAAGCGACAGCTAAGCATTATGCGTCCAAAGTCATAAATCTAGGATGTTCCATATAAATCTAGAAGCAAGGTTTGCAGCAGATCCCCCATGTATGAACCTTAAAACTGCAGGGTTGCGTAGATCCAGATGCCCAAATTTCAGCTTGAGGCCAGAGCTAATGTTATGATGAGCTGATCATCCAGTCCCATCCGCATGCCCATGGGATAAAAAAACACCTTTACATTTAGTATCCTTGTTGACAGCACCAGCAGTGGCGTCAAGGAATAGATAAGGTTGGCCCACCTGGTAAGTGCTGAGATACAGTGCACAAGTTTGCACAGATCCTGCCAGAGACCATCCAGGGCCCCCTCTCACAGAATGACTTCACTTTCCGTTTATGTTTTGAGTCTCCTACGATAGCATCTTAAATGGCAGCAGGCTGTTGCTTACAGAACAGGCAAGAAGAGGAGGTAAGGTATTCATTTGGTGATTAGCTCCCAGGCAGCATGCCTTTGTATGAATGCATCATCTGGAACTTTTTAGCCATGTATTTGAGATACTTTCAATTATTTACTTAGTGCAACTTTCAGTTTCCTGCTTCAAATGACTGTACCCGACACCTTTCTGTCTGAGATGCATTCACTGCCACCCAGTGGTGCTGTGACAACACAATTTTTGACTGGCCTTTAATCCATGTTACAAAAGGGGCAGCCCTGTTAGTCTAGTTCAGTAAAACAGACAAGGAGTCCTGTGGCACTTAAAGACTAGCAAATTTATTTATTGCATAGGTTTTGAGGGTGAAAATCTCTCTTCATCAGATGCTTTGAAGTCAGGGGGACATACAGACCAGGAGGAAATAAATGCAGGGGCGTGTAAGTCATGGGACCAGGTCACGCTGTAACACCAAATCAAAGCCGTTAAGATGCCGACAAAGTGGGATTTCCATCCAGGAAAGCTCCTGCGATAAATAAATTTGTTAGTTTTAAGTTCCACAGGACTCCTTGTTTGTTTTATTGAACTAAACTAACAGGGCCACTCCTTTGGAACTTGGCAACACAATTTTTGGCACATTGCAACATTTACTCAGCAGCCCTAACACAGCAGGGCAATAGGTTAGAAATGTCATGTTTTCAAATATGTCAGGGCATGAGGGTCTGGGGAGCTGTAACTGGGAAACAGTAATTTAATCAATAAAAAGCAGTCAAGGACTCTTTTCTGATCCCTAACCCCCCATTCTTCACACTTGCTATTTCTTGAACTTTTTGCTCTGCTCTGATCAACAGTGCATCCTCTCTGGGAGCTGGACAATCAGTCACAGGACAATGGCAGGTTAGTGATGGACAAAGACACGTAACTCGTGCACAAGACACCAAGCAATGTAATTAAGTCCACAGAGACCCTGAAAAGTAGTTTCAAAGGGATCGGCGTGTTTGTCTACTCCAGCAAAACAAACGAGGAGTCTGGTGATACTTTTAAAAGCTAACCAATTTATCTATTGCATGAGCTTTCATGGGAGAGAATCCCAGGTCCCTTGGCTGAAAGGGGTCTAAATTTGTTGAGCAAGTACTTTATTTCCAGGCAGGGGTGTCACTGCTGCTGGGCCCACGATGCACGAGTCTCCCACGTCTCCAGACCTGCCCCGACTTGGCAGGGCTGGCTGGCAGTGCCAGCAGGGGCAGGATCCAGGACAGGACCACCTGCTGCTGACCAGCAGTAGCCAGATTGGGGCTGGGCTGCCCACCATGGCCAGCAGTGGCAGGAGCCACCTGACACTGGTGGGCCACTTGGAGGTATGGGCCAGGCCCACCATATTTTTTCTGGGGCAGCAACTCTGCTACTAGAATCTGTCATGGCTTTGAGATCTTGCTTCTTAAAGGCATAGGCACTATAGCATTAAAAGTCTTCTACACCAGAAAGGTGGGGCGGGGGGTGAACACCTTGCTAGCAACCAGGCAAGTCTCCTACCACTGATTTGAAATAGATGCTATCAATAGACCCTCCCCTCCCCTGCAAGCTCTACCAGCAAAAAGTTGACTGTACAGCCAACCCCGAGCCTTCAGAAGTCATGAGTCAGGCTCCAAAAAACACAAAAGACTTCAATAATAAATAATAAATAATAATAATAATAATAATAATAATAATAATAATAATAATAATAGGCGTTTGTGTCATCTGGGGGTTTGAGACTAGATTTCACATTTCTAAGGTTTTCTCCACAACTGTAGGGACCAGTCACTTACATTAAAACTAAAACAACCCAATGCTGGAATCTCAGAGTCACATGACTCCAAAACCTGAGGCTTTTAGTAAAATACAAAATATCCTGAATCTTATAATTGCATTGTGATTGTATACTTGGTGGTACAAGTGGAAATACCCCTGATGTTCTGCTCAACTCAGTCAGCCTGGGAGGCTCAGAGTCCACTGGGTGGCATGTTGTTGGCAAAGGAATAGAGATGAGAGGTTGGACTTCCTGAATTATCCCATTTCCTTGGTAGTCTCTGCCATTGGGATTCCTATGGAGCCCAAGCTATAAATTAAAGCCGCATAGCCCTTGAAAAAGGGTCTTGGGTAGGTGAATTCCTTGCCCGTGTCTCAGCTACTCTTAAAGAAACAGGTAGGTGCCATCTGCACTGTTCTGTTCCCATGGGATTGAATCAAACAGATCCTTGTGCAGCTGGCGAGCTTTTCCACAGCAGAAAGACAGCACAGACCTCAGGAGGACAGGAGAAATCTGTAGGACAAATCGCAGGAGGTGTAGCTCAGTCCTATATGTATGAGGGCTTCCACACCATCCATCCACTGTATTATGCCCGTTTAGAGCAGTGCAATTATGTAAGCAGGGGAAATGGACCCACTATTGCGGGGAACTTGCCAGGCTTATATACCACTCCGGTGAAGGTGGGTAGCAAAAGGATCTGGGTCCCTGCCCCAATTCCTTTACCCAGAGGCCTGCCTGACCTCAAAGGCTCCCCTCCCAATCTCCTGTGTGGAAGAGTCCCTGTAACCCCGACAAGGTTGGACCCCAGAATTTCTGGGGGCTCGACCCAACTCTTATCGTGGTCTCTGAGGACAGGGCTCGGGTGTCCCCACTCCGGGGTGCTGCCTGCACTGACCGCTCTTCTGGCCCACCAGTCACTATATGCAGTTCAAAGTAATTCAATTTATTTAAGCACACAGAAATAAAAAATAACCCGATAAGAAAATAGAGAAACATGGACAAAGGTGAAAAGTTAACCCCCAATGTCACCCCCTGGTGTGGGGGCATCACACAGAGTCTCTGGGGCCTGAGGCAGAGTCTCACAGTCTGTTCTCCACGTTGCAAGCCCTCTGCCCAGGCCTGGCTGCTACGTTCCCTCTAGGGGCCGACGCAGGTGAGCAGCATGTGCTGCTCACTGTGTGGGCGCTCCCCCTAACCCCAGTGTGCGGGCCCAATCCTGCCCCCCTCACCCTCCGCTGCCCACCCGGCCTCACCCCAGCAGGGCGGAGCAGCCAGCTGGCCTGCCCCCAGCCAGCCAGCGCCTCCCTCGGGGGCAGAAGGGGCTGGCGCTGAGCTCCGGGGTGTGGGGTTCGGGCACTGGAGCAGCCCACCCCGCTCCCAAAGAGTTTCCACCCCTTCACCTCTGCCCTCCTCCTCCAATGGGCCGGCTCCATGGCCTTGGGGGGGGGACTGGGACTGAAGCGGCCGAAGCTCTTTTGGGAGTGGGGCAGGCTGCTCCAGCGCCCCAACCTTGCGCCCTGGAGCTCAGTGCCGGCGCCTTCTGCCCCCCAGGGCGGTGCGGCTGGCTGGCTGCTTTGCCCCGCTGGGGTGAGGCTGGGTGGGCAGGCGGGTGGAGCAGCCTCCAGCCCCCGTCACCCCCCCATGGGTTGGAAAAGGGGGTCAGGGCCCCCTTACCTGGCTGCCCCAGTGGCGCTGCCAGGCCCCTGGCCGCTCCTCCGGCTGGTGGAGCTCTTACCGAGCCTGCGCAGAGACCACAGGCTCAGTGAGAGCCTGCTCTGAGCAGGAGTTTCAAAACCTCCCAGCTCAGAGTCGCTGCACGGGCAGGGATTGTAGCTGCCGACGGTGTGCACCAGGCAGCCTCGAGGGCCTGCATGGCCACGCAGCTTAAAGGGAACATTGCGGCTGCGACTGGATGCTCCAGGGGGCCAGACGCAGGCTCGGGCTGTGGCCGCACGTCCCCAAGCTCCAGGGACGGGGCCCTTCGTCCCAGTGTCGGCCCCCTTCACCGTTCCCTGGCTGCTCACCACACCCAGCTCCAGACAGCTGCAGCTCCCAGCCGCGGCTCCGGTCCATTGTGGCTCTCCGCGGCGCTCCTCTGGTCCTCCTGCCATGGGTCTGCACAGATCAGCTCAGCACCTTGGGCGCCTTCTCTGGCCAGCTGCACCCAGCTTCGGACAACTCTGGCTCCAGCTCTGCTCTGCTCAGCTTGACTTGGCTTCTTGCTGGTCCAGCTGTTGAGAGTCTGCTCTGCACAACTCAGCTCAGCCTGGCCCCCTTTCCTGGGTCCTCTGGCTCCCAGCTGCTGGCTGCTTAGTGCTTCCTCCTTAGCTCTGCCCCACACACTCCGGCTTGCCCAGGCATCCAGCCTGCACCTTCAGCTCAGGGGCAGGGGAGCACTCTCCTGGCTCCCTCATTGGCCTGTCCAGCCAGTCAATCAGGCCATCCTGGGACACTGGTCCCTCCCGCTGGCCCTGGGGTGGTCTGTTTCATAGTCCTGCTTCCAGGCTGGAGTGGCCAATCAAAAAGGCCCATTCAGTTTCAGTTAGGGGCTATCAATCCCCTTACAATTAGCATGTGATTTTCAGTTGCCTATTTGCCCCCACAAAAGTCAACCATAATTAGCAAGTGCAGGAATTTCACACCAGGAAAACTTGAGCACCACAAATGATGGATTTAGCGGTCTAATGCACTTGGATTCCTCAGCCTGAGCACAGCAATGCCCTGCCATGGAACGGAAGAGCTGCAGCTGAGAGTCATCTCTTCAGTCCTGAGCCACAGAGATGATGATGCTGTCAGAGTTCAAGGTGAGGTTTTTCGGAGCTCCAAGCAGGGAGGACTTGGTGGAGGGATCTACATCTGGCTGGCTGGATGAGATCTGGTTGAAACCACTGCCGCAGGAGGCCTGGCTTGCCCCCGCCCCCTCTTTATTTTCAGTACAGCAGGAAGGTGTGTACTTGCACTCCAGGTTCCACCTTCTGCACATTTTTTCTTAATGGGGCTGCTCCTCTACATGACATCACATCTTGTTGGAAAACCCACCATTGCACTAACACCTTCACATTGTGTAAAAAGGTGAACAGTTAGGGGACGAGTTGTGAGAGGGTTAAAATCATTTCCCAATCTAGCCAAATCAAGGGATGAGCAGCATTCACTGTTGTACTGATCTGCAGGGCCAAAACAGTTAATGGTTTTATAAAACAATCACTGTTCAATACTGAAACAATGTCACAAAGGTTCAGAGTTTTTCTACAGAGGCCTTGTTTTGCTCAGTTTCTGGGCAAACACCCCGAAGCACTCATTCCGTGTTGGAAGTTTGATTTAAAACACAATAAAGAACTAGAAATCATAAAAGGAAACCTGGAAATCAACAATTAAAACAATCAAAAATGCGTTGGTGGCAAAATACAAGATGCTCTTATTTTGCCAGTCATCCTGCTTTGATGAAGAGGAAAGGGTTAATTTTACTCCCAGCCCTAATTTTTGAAGGGTTTTCACTTTTTCTATTTTTAGCAAAGCCACAGACACAAGGTGGAGGAGAGATAGGCATAGAAAAGGTGGGGGAAATACAGCTTTTGTTGATATTCTTGGAACTTGGTTGGTTGGTCAGTTGTGAATTGCTTTAGGTTGGCCACACCACCTGCGGCTTTGCACCCTGGCTCACAGTCTGGTCAGAAATATCTGAGTGGCTCCCTTCTTCTCTGTCAGAGCAGGGGGAGAGAGAGGGTGGTCTCATCTCACCATGCTGATGCAAGCAGTACAATTGATTTCAGGATCCAGTGACCAGCCAAGAGAGGGGAGAAGAAAGTAACATAAAAAGGGAAGGGAGACAGAACCAGGTCTTACACACCTCTGACGGGAGTTTCTGTGGTGTTGATGGTGAGGTTGTGGGGCTGACATCCACCGATGGGGCTGAGGGCTGGATGTCATGGTAACTTTCAGGACCCACAGCTGGAAAACAAAGTTCCCTAAACAAGAGCAAGGCCTGATGGCTTCCCTTTGGAAGGAAAATTTGTCTGTCTAGTCGGTCCCTTTTGTCTGGGGGTCAGAGAAGGTGAAATTAGATTTTTTTTTTTTCCAGAGTCTGTTTTTAATTTCTTCACCAATTAAACCCACTTTCATAAGGTCAAGCTTGGGATAAATTGCTTTGTTCCTAGATTTTCTTATTTGTAACATGGCGCCTCTCTCAACCCTATTACCTTCTTTAATGCCAATCTGCTTACAGGTTTTGACGGACAGGCCTGGGTTCTTATGGATCTCGTTGCTGACTTAGCAGGGCGTGTCTGCTTCATCTTTTTCTCCAATTAATTTAATTGGTGGTGCCTCTAACCCAGTGCCGGATTTAAGCACAAGTGAAACCATGGCTTATGGCCTTACATTACGAGGGACCTCTAAATATGTTGGAGATAACTTAGAAGATTTATCATAATTGAAATTGATAATGTAAATAAGGCCTTTTGCAAGCTGTATGTTTTATTTAGTTGGTTTTTGTTCCATTTTTGCCTATGTATATATGAAAATATAACAGTTTAGCATCTAATTTTTCACTCCCCTTTCTATTACAACTTCATACACTTTTTCTCCTCTTTATTTTTTATGGCATGGGGCTTCTGAATCTGGACATAGCTTAGGACCTCAGCATGCCCTGCTTCAACCCCTCTCCTTTCTGGCAGGGTTCCCCAGGCAGCTGGAGAAATAAGTTCTAACAACAGGGTAACTCCTATTAGACAGATCCCAAGGAATAACGCAAATGGAGACAACAAATTCCATGCAGCCGTTATATAGACGGGATAAACATAACATGACAAGGTAAAGCACTATTCTTAGGATCACCAGTCACATGACCTAACAGAGCAATTGTAAAATTACTGTCTTGTTGATGTGCATATTTTGTTGGGGCCCTTTCTGACCTGTGACCACATCATCTCCTGGGTAGTGCTGTAGGGGTGTGGCCGACTGGATTCAACACAGCCCCCAAGGGCCACAATTAGAAGGTGATCAGTCCCTCTGCAGGTTCAGTACTCAGATGCTCAAAATCCCCCAAATCCTCACTCCTTAGCTTGACAGCGCTGTGGAGGGAGTAGGGTCCCCCCAGCAATTCCCCTGACCAACTAAGGGAAGGACACTTCACTTACATGGCCTGGGAATGACCCTCAGGTCACTGCAGCCAGGAATCCTCTTCATGCAGGATCAGGCTGCTTCTGGTCCCAGGATTTCCCTTCAGTGACAAGGGTGCAGAGCTCAAAATGCAGATTACAAAACACCACCAAAAATCCAAAGTTGAGTCTCTCACCCCCAGCACCCTCACAGCAGGCTATGTCCCTCGCCCTGCAGCCACAGCAGAGCTAGCGAGGGGGGGTGACTCCCACCTAGTGAGCTGGAAGAAGTTTTCCCAACAATGCTTTACAAACTGGGAGACACTTTGGAGTGGGAAGGGTTCAAGCAGAGGGATTTTGCTTTGTACTCTCCAGAGGAATCCTGCATACAGGCCTGGGCTCACCAGCTCCTCACACAGCCATCCTGTCTCTTTCTTCCCACCTCCAGACTGCCCCCAAACCTTTCTTCTCCTTAGCTCCCTGGGAGGGGCGTCTCATCTCTGAGTCTGCCTCGACTCTCCTCCCTGAGTGACCAGCACACAGAGCCCCAGGAATCTAGGTAATGTCTGTGGGGGTTGTAATAAAATCAAACCTCAACACAGTCCTTGAGCCTGATCAGCTAGGGCTTTTTGTTTGGGCCAGTGGGTCCCAGTGTTTCCCTTTATGCAAACCACTGCATCATCATTGAAAACTTCTGCAGACTGCCGCATAAATAAACCATTTTTAAACTTTAACATAGCTTACTGCTGATGGCAGTCAAACTTGCATATCAAGGGGTATTAAGAGCACAGCTATTACTAATAATTTATTAAGTTCACTCTCAAACGTATTGCACTCATCACAGCATTTACCTGCAGTAATCATCATTTTTCCACCTCCAAGACCATCTGCAGTACCTCTGTGGACCAGGGACCACAGGTTGGGAACCACTCAATTTCTCTGCTTGGTTCTATAGCATTGGCTTGTAACATTCATTATTAAAACAATCTGACCTACTTTTTATGGGTAGTACCCAAGCAGGCAAAAATTACAGGTCCAGTTGTCAGCACACTATTCAATGTGATGCCAGCAGATATTTTAGTGCTTTGGCACCTAGATACATCAATGGACAACAAAGTCACATATTAGTTTTCCATCTCTTTTAATCTAGAATGACAGGATACATGCCAAGGAGCTCAAGCAAGAGGAGTAACAAACTATACATGAACACATGCATACTTTACTTCTCTGAAATGGAATCAATTCTGTGGCATGAAAGAAAGGGCCTCTGAGGAGCACAGCCGGGATTCAGCTGCAGAAAAAGACCATCACACATGGTCATATAGCCATGATAAACTAAACTAATATAACAAATGAAGAGAACATGGAGCTAGATTCTGAAGGCAGGTGGAAAGCAAGGTGACAACCTGTAGACATCATGCAATTTTTTCTGTGTTCACCACTTGACATTTGTTCTTTAAATACAGCAGAACAGCAGATTACTTATTTGGGCAAGTCTGAGTTTGATGTTTTAGTGGAAGAACACTGGGGAACAGACATCTAGAGACCAACACTGCAACTTGAATTATGAGTAATGTTAAGGGCTTTCAATGTCATATGAAATTCATCAACATTGATGAGAAGTGCTTTAGGTACTAGTAACCCAGATTTGCCTTTTATTTGTGTACTATTTTGATTCCCAGTTACTCTTTTTGTACACACAGTAAAAATCAAAGAAAGTTCAGAACAACTTAACAGTAATAAATATGAGATAGCTGCTTTTCAAGTAACATAAAAGAACATTACAACTATTTTAAATGCATTGGTACTGATCATATATATGGGCATTTTTTTACAACAGTAAAAATAATATTGAAGAAAAGCCAGACTTCATTTTATTTTGAGTAGTTTTTTGTATCAGATTTTAGCACCAAGTGATTTCCTGAAGAGAATTCTGTTGTCCACAACAGCTGTCTAGGAGCAAACAGATGGATCTAGAAAACCCCTTACCCACCATACTGAAGTACATTAAATCTTTGAAACCTACCTCTTCTGAGGGCTACACATGCAGGTAATATACCTTCCTCCATATACACATTTCAACAACCTACTTAAAGTTATTTTTGGTCTCTCTCAGTGCATGCTGTTGGATTTTGCTTTATGCTATCAAGCAGTTTACAGTTTAACGTGGAGGCTTGGCAGATCAGATCTGGAGGTACTTGAGGCCTCAAGGAAAGTAGCCTGGGAACAAGAGTGAAAGAGGGAAGCAAAGAGTGAGTGAAGTCAGGTGTGCAGCTCTGGCAGGCAGCAGACAGAGCAGAGAAATAGGGATAAGCTAAGTTCGACAGGGCCCTGACCATGCAACAAGAGCAAAAAAGAAATAAAATTGGCAGTCTTGCTCCAATCCCCAAAGACAAACACACACCCTGAAGCCACCATGGAAATGGATTCCAGCTAGAAAACTTGTTGCTGGCATCAGGGGGAACAGCAAGGAGTGAAAGGGAAAGGAGAGCGAACAACACTGGCAGCAGCAGAAAGGTAACAGTGAGGTACATTAATAGGGCAGGGTAGAAGTCTGTCTTGTAGAGACAAGGTGCTGCATTTGCTTCTGGATGGAAGACTTCAGTGGGCACCATCTAGCACTTATCATCCATGGTAAATACATGCTCGAAATCTCTTTGAACATGTAGTGAGCAGCATACCGGTGGTATTTCATGATATCATGCAGGAAATTAGACAGAAGGGGGCTAGATCCTTAGCTGATGTAAACTGGTAGGGCTCCATTGACCTCAAATGGAGATACACTAGTTTAAACCAGCTTAGTGTGTTGCCTGAAGTTTCAAGTCTGATCATTCATGCCATGGGCTGAACAGCAAAAGCAATTTGTAGAACACTCACAAGGTCTTTGTGGTCTTAAATGTACAGACATAATAAGTCTCTTTGAAACAAGGTAGAATTTGACCCGAGATCACGGCTCTTCTTCTGGAGCCACTTAGTTTATTCTGCCAATGAACTCCTGCCATATCAGCCTCTTATACCTACAGCAACTCATGCCATGCTCATGTGCTACAAATCCTTCAAAAACAGGATATTCAGCTACTGATGTGCTTTCCCTCGAAAGAAATCTGATCTTTCCAACTGACATTTTTATCTTGCTTTTTATGAATTAAAAATATCCTGATTTTATACCCCTGCAACCCAACAACCATCTTGGCTAAAGAATTAGTTCCCTGGTTGTCTTATCTGCCAGAATCTATTTAAGACCAGTGATTCTCAACCTCTAGTGGACTAGGGAACACCTAAAGCTATTTATTATTTTACACAGCACACCTTATGAAAACATTCTTGAAAAAACTGGTAACAGTGGTGGGAGATTTAAAATGCCCGTTTCAGCAAAGCTTCCAGGCGTGCATCAACATCTGCCGCTGCACGCCTGGAAGTTTTCCTGCAAGTGGGGCATTAAATTGCCTCTTCCCCCTCCCACCAAATGGGCAGGGTTCAGGATGGGTCACAGAACACCAGGACTGTCTGAGGAGCACCATGTGTTTCACGGATCACCAGTTGAGAAACACGGGTTTAGACAGAATTGTTTGCTATGGTTATCATCACTGAACAGAGGGTTTCCTGACTGAAATATGCACAGCCCACTCAGTGCTGCAGTGCAAATCACATTGCTGCAATCCTTGCAAAAGCTGAGGGAATTCCCATTTAAGCATATAGACAATCACAAATCCAAATCACACGAGAAAAAGTTTATTGAAAAATAAAGTTCTCCCTAGTTTTCTCTACAACAGCAAAAACAAAGCATAGTTCTAGGCCATCAAAATACACAGTCAGACATTTACATATTTTTTAAGAATCCCATCCTAACAAATTGCAGTAAATTGACAATATGTTACTACCCATTGCAACTTGTACTAGATGAATCAAACTGCTTGAACCTAATATAGTGGAACACAACTGTTCAGAAAACAAAGAACTAAACTTCAAGAGATAGTTAAAACAAAAAGACGTACCGTGAGTCTGACCCTGAAGTTCTTGGGTACATGCAAATTGTGTTTTTGATCCTGGCAATGTCCTTTTCCATTTGCCAAGTACTGCATTTCCTCGATCCTCCCTGGATTTCTTAGGGAGACGAAACCACAGTGGTTACCTTCTTTTGTAATGCCCAGCTTCAGTGATTACAGCAAAAAAAAAATTTTTTTTAATGAATGCAGCCAGTTATTTCCTGGTAATAACCCTCTTGAATCTAACGGAGTGGCAGAAGGGATGAAATTGGCCCTGTGTGTTCTGTTCTCTTGGAAGGCTTCATCTCTCAAGTGCCGCACACTTTGCCCTAAGCTAGCACGCGTTTGTCTTTAGCTTTAAGCAAATGAGTAGGCCCTCGCGACTCAGGGAGGATATTGACAGGCTTAATGCTAAGCTAGGGCCTTTGTTAGACCACGGGCAGAACGTCCACACCTTGGAAAACTGAGCCGTCTACACATAGCCACTGGAAGGCTGGCGTCGATTTGGTGCCACGCTTTCCAACAGAGCTACCAGAAAGTTAGCTCTTCCAGTGTGATGCAAACCTCTCTCTCAGAAGTCACCAGACACAGTGCCATTAGCTTGGTTGGATAGGTAGAGGTCCATGGCATGCACCCTTGTGATCCTAAAGAACTTTTGTGCACGAGTAGCTTTATTCGTGACTAGTTCAGCTTAAAGGAGTTGGGCACACACAGTCTGTCTAGACCCTCCTTAATATTAATCTCTCTCTGCAGACAGCAAAGGGAAGGACATTACTGGTTTTACAGTAAGAGGATTGTAAAGCATGTTCTGTGTTTGGAATGTGGAGGTTATTCCTGCTTTATTACAGCTTAGAGCAAATATTGGATCAAGCACTGACAATGTCGCCATAATTAAATTAATGTTGAGTTCTTAAAGGGTTGGGGAGGGCTGCTGACTCAAAATACTATTGCTGCTTTCGTATTACCACACAAAAAGTTAAATTAAAGTGAAGCCAGGCATAGATACAAACAAGAGGTCTGTGGTAACTCAACTGTGTGAAGACATTGATCTTTGTGAAGAAGAATGGGATTGATAGCTTAACAGGAGACATCCAAGCTCCACCATTTGTACTTGATACCTATTCCCTACACTATGCGTTCATGCACAGCAGGCAACTTGCTCACTGTGTTTACACATTCTGACTATAATTAGATATCGATGCACTCAAAAATTTTAAACAAATCAAAAAAATAATTTCCATAAAGCAGTTTAGAAATAGGAAGGAAAAGGTTTGTTTAAATAATATTTTTAAAACAATAAATATATTTCAAATGTTGAATTTGCAGCAAGAGCAATACATTTATTTAAAGGTACCCTAAGCCTTTCCTGTTCTTGTCCAAAGCCAACTGGTCCCAACTGAAAATCTCCATTTTGGACCCACCCAGAAGACAGGGGGACAAAAAGAAACAAGTGGATGCAACTGCTAAATAAAAGGTGAAAGTGAAGCGACTATGGCCCAAATATCACAAAGCTGTGGTGATGCCAACAAAACGAGTATGGAATAAAAGACTGAACGAGCGTAACGAAAGCAGAGCTCTAGAGACAATTCACTCACCCCACCCTCCGCTGATGAGGAATCTGCAATCTTGAATTTTTAATCAGAAACTGAAATAAACTTCCCACTGCCCAGTGAATGGATATTTAAAGAGAACTTCAGCTTATTTAAAATATTAAATTACATACATATTTAAATACATAAGGTGTCATGGCAGTAAGGAAATCATAGCAGTGAGCTAGGTGGATCCATTTCTGACCTCTCTCTCTGTGCACTTGTATGCACAAAGTAACTTAAAATGTGCAGCCATTATCCCCTTCGAATCCGAATGTTTAATCAAACCACACCTCCTGTTTATTAAAGGGAGCTGTCACTTTCTTAATTTGAAGCACACAGAATGCATGGGTGGGATGGTCACATAAACCTATGAGAGTTGCATCAGGCTACAGGGGTCTGATTCAACCTTCTTTTAAGTCCATTTCACCATCTACTCTCATGAAAACAGATCCTGGCCCTAAATGCCCCAGGGGCCAGACATCCGAGAAAGCAGTTCGTGCTTGTATAAATTAAAGTCATAACCATGAACTTCAAAATCATGTACATAAGTTAGGTAAGTCAGTCATGTAAAGAAGCAGGGTACACTAGCATTTATGGTTGCACTGAGCTGTGCATTTTCAAAGTGGAGTACGAGTTAAAATCCTCACTCCATCAAGCTGAGGTATGTGAGTTGCTAGCAGCCCTATTGTACAGGGGGAAAGAAACACAGGTTAATGATGTGATTTTTCATTTGAAGTCAATGGGAACTGTGGGGGCTAAGCACCTCTGAAAAATATCAGGCAATAAATGACTGAACAATACAATCCAGAAGTCAGTGATGGAGCTGCATTTGGAATCCAGGGGCACCTGCCCCTTGTTTCCAAGGTTGGTCCACCAGATCCCACTACTTTCTCACTGAAATTTGATCTTGAGCTATTCAAAACCAGATGAACATTTCTAATCCTCCAAGGGCCTCCAACGTGCTAAATGCCCTGTATTTTCTCCCATCCAGATACCTATAAAAAGCAAAAGTCTGTACTCTGGCTTGTAGTGCCCGCTAATGAACAATATATTTTCAGGCACTCAGACTCATGTTTATTTTACAGATTGCCATTACTGAAGTATTTGAGTACTGTGCAATCTTTAGTGCATCTCTCCTGTTTCCTCAACAAACTCACATCCAACAATTTTAATAGAGATTACCCGTTCTTCACTGTTTTCTTGTGGTACATAGTGGATCTAGTTTGCTTCACGGTCATTAAATGAGGGAGCTATGTTTAGATTCTGTATCACAATTCACTACCCCACCTATCATTCCACACATATTCAGCAAGGGATATTAAAAAAAAATCAGTACTATAGTTTAAGTTCTCTCTTTTCCTTCATATTTCTAGCCAGCTTTTCTCTGCTATTTAAAGCGTTTTGGAATTCACACTTAGCATTCAGATAGCAACAAGCCTTTTTTAAAATTAAATCAGTGTTCCATTATGCTTATTTAGACAGTGCCCACAGCCCAAACATCCACCCCAAAATAAAAAGGCACATAAAAATTAAATATTTGCAAAAAGTAACTTAATCTGACATTAAGCAGACCACACGATTTCAGCTAATAAATTATAAACAAGAAAAACAAAAAAGACATACAACCATAAAGAAAACTAAGTCAAAAAAGCAAACAGATTATCTAATTATACATGTGCAAATCAACCTGCATATATGAAATAAATGAGGTTTTAATTGGCATTTTTAAACAGTGTGTCTTTAGCAACTTCACCTTTCAAAGGCAAGCCTTTTAATTTCAATAAATTATGTAAATTCTTTTCTCAAGTTTTCTAATCGCATAGGATAAGATTTTTCAAAAATCAGATCACATACAAAAATACAAAAGTTTAAAACAAAAGAATGTTTTGATTTATGATGGATATGTTTATAAAGTTAGAATATGGTTGCTATAGTTCCATTTTGACATCCATGATTTCCATCAGTTACAGGTCAGTGTATCCAAACTAATTCTTGCAAAAACCTGAAGTCTGAATAAGGAACCTGTGAGTTTCAGCAACAAAATATAAATTCAAACATTGATGCAATCCCACCTTATAAGCAATCGACCTTCCACAAAGCCATCAGCCAAGTACACTATGTGGACTATACATTTATGATTTAAATAAGAGGGAAAGACCCAGTTTAATCACGCAGTTTACCACCAAAGATTGTGTGTCCACATTTTAGAAAAAATGGGCAACAATCTATTTCAATAATTTTAATGAATGAGTCATAATTATCACAGAAAAAAACTCTGAAGTATCAGATCTAATGACTCAGTATTCATTTAAATGCTTGTAGAAATTTCAGGTTTTTTTCCATCCAATAACTCTTCCTGGCAAACAAAGCAGAATTTGGGAAGAGGATGGTGGGGAAAGAATATCTATATATAGAAAGAAAGACAAAGTTATCTCCCATGATCTGACAGGCTTTTCTCTTCCATAAAAAGCCTCCTGAAGCTACACATTGTTTTCCTTTTGAAAACAGAGCTCAGCATCTTCAAGGTTTAAGCATAACTACAACAATAAAATAAAGTCTTTGGAAAATGTCTCATATTGGGCAAGACCTTATTCCTGTTGAAGGTAGTCGCAAAATTCTCAAAATTTTCAGTGGGAGTAAGATGTAGCCTTACTGATTATCAGAAACATTCTCAGAGACTTCTGCTGCTGGACAGAACATAACTTTCTTCTCTCTCTCTCCCCCTCCCTCCAATATACAGTAACTGAATTTAGGTTCTCTGAAATAAAGAGATCTACTGTCGAGATTGTACCTCCCCCTGCTATGGTAAAGACAGTACTGAGAGCGCTATATTACTGAACAATAAAGTGCATCAGAAACGGCAGTATCAATGAACTAGCAGAAATCCTCTGTCCTCAGTTCTTAGAGGCAAAACAAATTGCATTATGCCAAGTGTTCCATACAATGGTAAGAAACAAGCAGATGTGTATTTACAGCTTAGCGCCATTAACAAAAACAAACCCAAAAACCAGCAAGTGTTTCTTAATCATTATATTACAGTAGGCTTTGGATTGTTTAAGCCTCCACACACAAATCTTTATTGCCAATGTATTTAGGTGATGTTTCATTTAACTTATTAAATTCCTGATCATAGAAACTCAGGTTGCATCACTAACAGCAGATTCGGTTGTCACCAATCAATTAATGCCAGATCTAACACCCAAATTGGTGCACAGATTTTCTGTGATTCTTCTGGCTGTAACTCCGATCTTATGTACAGGAACATGGAGAACACCTAAAATGAACCTTTGAGGCACCTCAGATTCCAATTCTAAAAACCAAGCAAAGAATTAGAATTCCCTGGATATTAATAGCCAATGCAAACAACATCTATGCTGACTAAGGGAATGCCAACAACCATTCAATTTATTTTCACGTAAAACTGTGCCTACTATTAAGTAACCAAAGTTATGTTCCGTTTTTGCAGAATCACTGTAAGAAAGACACTTTACCATCATTACATCCCAGGTATTATTGATAAACATTGCTGCACAGACACCTGACAAATGCTCTTCCAATTCTGGAAAATCGTTTTGAAACCATTTTCTATCTAGTCTGCAGTACCTGTTGCATCATGTAACAATGAAATGGGAGTGTTGGATTAGAGAAGTTAAACATACTTGAAATAAAGTAATTGCATTTAGGCTGGAAACTTTGAACATCTAGTTTTCTGATGACTTGTCTTGGTAATTTGTCTTGACAGTTTCAGCTGCATTTCCCTTATTTGGTCTTTGGTAGATCAAGAGAGACTTCAATGATCTCACACAGATAATGAAGGCTGGATATAAAAGAATGAGTCAACCTGATATATTCTAGAGGGAAAATATTAAAGTGCCTACATTTTCATTAGTGGAGATGCTTGTTAAATCTTCACAAAAAGCATACAAACATCAAAGTGAGGTTTCTCAATTATGACTAGGACATATCCAAGTTTTAAGCCAGAAAACTATGGTCATTTTCAAATCCTACTGCAGCCTGACTAAGCAATTCATTTCTGACTAATTATAACTTTTCCCAGCTATGAACACTGCTTTCAAACATGTCAGCTTGTGCTGCAAAAAAATAGAAATTTACTCTTAAAAAAAAAAAAGAGATACATTTTACTATTTAAAAATATTTAGTTCACTGTTCTAAACAAGTATAGTCTGAATTCACATTCAAACTCTTGGAAATTAATGGTAGCATTTAAATAGATCATTGGCCTGCCTAGTTTAAAAAAAAAAAAAAGGACAAAGAATTCAGAAAAAATGAACAATATTTTTCTTAAGAAGTTTTCCTTCTTTCATAATTGCTCTTTAAAATATCTTCCTTTTTAGAAACAGAGCTAGATATGAAGACAGTTCACTTCCCTATGATACAATAATTATAAGTTAGTTTAGTTGATCCTTTCTTTATCTTCCAGTAATGTCTTAATTACTGAAAGGCATAAGAAACCAAGGACCTCACAATATTGCTCAAATGATGCTGAATACTTTTTGTTTCACATAGTACTCTGAATAGGCAGACTATGACCGAAGCATGGGCAAACTCCAAGGATCACTCTCCAAATGGACTCCATAAACGGCAGCGAGAAGTCCGTTTTGAAATGGTCATACGGTTCCATCATGGTTCCAGCCACAATTAATCAGTTATCGAGCAATAACAGGATTTGTCACACCGCGGCAGCTGCTGATCCTCACATTCCTGAAGCTGCCTGCATAGTGTGATCACGGAGTAGCTGTGCTGCAGATGACACTTGGTAACAGAAAAGGATTTAAAAATGGACTGGGAGCAGGCAGTTAAATATTGTTGTTTGTTACCTTGCGGTTCCAAGTTCTTGTGAAATACACCATTTTATAGCCATTCAAAGTAGTGCCCCTAAAACAAATGCAATCTGTCCCCCCATAATCACTCCCCCACCCCATTTTGTACTGGAATGATGTTCAGATTCTGAGCTGACAATAATGGGATATTTTAACTTGTTAAAAATTTGAAAACACTGTCACTCAAAACCAACAAAAAATGATGAGTCTGGGAGTTTTCTATATACCATTCTTCGCAGCAATCTTCAAATTGTTACAAAGTGTGGAACTTCATTTCTCTTCTCCTTGGAGTAGGTGAAAGATTTCAAAGCACTCCACTGCAAGTGCTCACTTAGGGAAAAAAAATAAAAATCATTTAGATGTTCGTTGTGAATCTTTTCTCCCAGAAAACTCCGCTGAGCGCCATTTTCTCTGCCTTCAGCAAGGCAGCTGGACAGAAGTGCAGGAAATATAAGTGATTCTCTCAAAACCACTTGGTTTGTCCCCAAACTTAAGCAAGATGCTGCTGCTATAGACAATCTTTACAAAGTGCAACCTGTCCCTTATTATAGTCTCTACAAGGGCAGATTCGCTTGTGGTTTGGATGGGACCCTGCACAGCTGAACAGCAAAAGATCACCCTGAAAAACGCAATGTTTCCTGGTTTCATCAAAAGACGGGACCACGATGTCATTTGCAGATTCAACGGTATGACATTCCACGTTATACCTAAAAAACCAAAACACACTTGTCTAAGTCACATTGCCATCATTCACTTATAGCATTTTGGGTGAATAACTTTTACCCTCCCCCCCCCCAACTCCTGAGACTACAAGTTTCTTAGAAAAAGCTCAAACCTGCCCCCTGAATTACAGTAGTAATAAATCAAACCATGATATTATATTACATAGTTTGCAAGTAAACAGTCAGCCTAAGAGAGGCCAAACAAAAATGGCTACTACATCATACAGTACAGCTGGTTTATAGCAATGGACACTGGGGAACAAAAGAATAGTCATTTTGCTTTCCAAATTTCCAATAATAGCAACTCCTATTCTGC
Source organism: Podocnemis expansa (assembly GCA_007922195.1). Lineage (NCBI taxonomy): Eukaryota > Metazoa > Chordata > Testudines > Podocnemididae > Podocnemis > Podocnemis expansa. The sequence goes on along the minus strand of ML681984.1, from coordinate 17,805,970 downwards.
CTGTGAAAATTTTGTGATGCTAGGCAGCAATGTAAAATGCTTTAATTCCAGGTTCTGTTCCTCCAGAAAACTAAATTAGAATTGTCAGGTTTAAAAAAAAAAAACTATAGAAGTTCCAAACTATGTTAAAGTGGTAAGCCTCAGAGTCTTGTAGAAACAGGACTGAATTTGTATGTGCCTTCCTTGCTTTCTACTGCACTGAATAGTGTAAGGATAGGAGGAGCACCGAATGGATTGTTTCATGAAGTCTTTAGAACTGTTTGTAAACAGCAATGTATGGATATTAAAGTGAGAAACAGCCAAGAATGAGGTGGAAAAAACTGACAACAAAACAGAGAATCAGACAAAATAATCTGACCTTCGGCATGAATTAGAAGACATTCAGTCTAACATTCCTCCTAGAGAATTTCTTTGACTCTGGCTGCCTCTCTAGTTCCCCATTTCTCACTCTCCATCTTACTGTCTGTATAGAAGCCATCCCATTTGCTGTGTCCTTTTCTGAATACTGTACATTAATGTGCATCCTTCTAGTCAGACTATGCTCCCTATGAAATGCTCTCAAATCTTGGCTATTTGAGCTAAATACTATTTCCCAAGATGGGCAAATTTCTTCCACTGAGTGATTTCAAATAGGCGCAGTGTTATTCCCATTTACAGTCAGTGTTACAAGTGCCAGGTTCTCCCTCTAGAGGACAACACAACCCTTGTAGTTTATTTCTGCTGCTTACTAAGGATTAATGTGAAAAATGAAAAATAGTTAAAATACATTTCTGACTTTTCCCAAAAGTCTAATGAAATCTTCCTAATATGCTTATGATGAAGAAATTCTAGTAAGATGAAATTGCAAAGGACTCACTAGATCCAAACTCTACTGAATTCAGTAGAAAGAGTATCATTGACTTCATCAGTCTTTTGATCAAGCTATGAGAGAAGCAAAATTAGGACAGGCTTGCATTTTACAAAACACTTTCAGTTTTCCCCTACAAATGTGTGGAATTTGCAACAGGGATCAGAACTGCCACTTGCCTACTCTGGAGATCAGCAATAATGGTTAAGAAAGTATATGATGTGGTAGCTCAACTTTTAATAAAGTTAATGGACTGAAAACTGCAATATTTGGAGTGGAAGATTATTCAGGACAAACAATTGCAGACAGCAAATGCTAGTCAGTGTGCACTGTTGCATCCTATCTCTGCTTTGATTCCGCTTTAATTCAGAAATGTAAAAAGCTACTCTTCAAATTTATCATCCAACTTCACCAACTGAGCACACATTTTGATTGCATTACAGATGTATTAGCTTTATATTGCAACTTCCAAGCAGTCAAAGATCTGTAAGGGAGCATTTTTAACTCATTTAAGCACAGCACAGGCCAATTACAGCTGGATAAATACAGTAATAGGGCCATTCTGCAGAATTAACTGCACAAAAGAACTGCAGTTAGGGTTCTTTCCTGCTAAAGTCCCTTCAGATCAGCATCCCAGAAATAAAAGCCTGTGTCTCATTAAGCCAACCACTGTCATTTTATTTAGTCCATAGAAGTATCAGAAGCATTAATAAAAGTACTTTTTCAGAGTCTGTTTTTGGTAATGCATAATTTAGATGCTGTTCTCTTTCCAACTGATGTGACCAGAAATTATTGGCACAATGTCATTTCTCTATGGAGGGCCTTTTCTATTATATTTTGTCATATTTAAGGAGAATCTAGTTTGAACCGTCTTACTTCGTGTCAGACTTATTGACACCTGATGTATTAAACTGGAAAAGGGCTGAACCATATTTCATACAGTAGCATTTAGGTATGAGTGCATAATGTGGAAAAAGGACAAGTAACGCATTTGCTGGTTGCAATGCTGAAGTAGGGTGGTTGCCACTGAAAAGTCAGCCGGTCACTCAATTACCACTGTGTGCTAACTACATTCCTCTACACTGAGGCCAAGAAATAACTGTGATAAAAAAACTATTATAATACTATTTCAACAATGAGCACTTTTTGTTATTTTTTTTTTTTTTTTTTTTTTGTCATTTAGGAATGATAGCTAATTTTCAGACTCCAGCAACAACAAAGATTCTCTTCACTGTTTGGTCTAGGGGACCCTACAGCATTTTAAGAAACTATAAGAGGTGGAAAATAACCTGTTAATAGGCTAAAAATAGTTTTATATTTGAGTCACTCCTTTTGGTTTCCAAAAGGATTTGTTGAATGTATAAATAGCTATCTATGATAAAAATCAGCAGGGAACAAGACTAGCAAACTTAGCCAGCGGACTTCATTAGGCTGACCAGATTTTTGGAACTATTTTTGCAGACATCTGATTTCCCAGTTCTGGGGCACTGGGCGGCAGTCACTGGCTTCTTGTGAAGCCTGGTGGCAGCTGCCCATGTCGTGCCTAGTCCCTGTGGGGAGGCAGGTGGCAAGCAGCAGCTGCTCAAGTCCCTGGAAGCCACGCGGCAGCTTTCCACACCGTGGCTGGGTGAAATCCCAGTGAAATTGAAATCAGAGAGCAGAGATTACATTTTATTATGTCACATTTACTTATTACAATTTCACTCATTTTTAAACCATCGTTTGGTGACAAAGTCAACTGGGGACATTTCTGGAAACAGGGTACCTAAGTCAGGGACTATCCTCGGAAATTGGGAATATCCGCGCATGCTAGACCTCGTAGGAGTTATCTGTTGCCCTACAACTTCTGAATACATTTGATCAACACTGTAAAACAATCATTTTAGACGCATACCTGCAGATGCATTAAAGTAATGCTAATTTCCTAATGCATTCCTAATTGACCTGTACTCATCTAATGAGAAAGCATTTTGAAACCTACATATTTAGGACCCTGCTGACAAAGAGTCTGCCGAAATCATAACTGCCAGTGAATACAGATGTGTCCAGATTAACTAGAGCCAGTGAGCAATGCAAAAAAAAATATGAAAATAAGCAGAGCTTTATAAAAAGTCTTATTTACAATTTCATGAACAATTGCTTCAGATTGGCTCTTGTATATATGGAATGTTTCAGATTTCCGCAATATAAAACTGACTGTGTCATCATTTCACATGGTTCACAGTCTGTCAAACAAAATTAGGATTAGCATCTAGTGTCTCACACACAAACTCACTGAAAGCAGGGAATTCAATGTTCGAGTATGAAATACTCATCCTCAGCTACAGCCACCAGTTGTCTCATGTGTTGCAAGCCTATCCTGGGTGGCTTCAATCCTCAGCCCATGGGTTTTACTGTAGAGCAAGCATTCTGACATTAAAAGGCAAGGTGCAAAGCACGCTGGAGGACACAGACTGTTGTGCTTCCTCCTAAATACTGCGCTTTCTGCTGTGAGCATGCAGCTGAGTGTGGGGCATAGCTGAGCACAGCAGCTGCACCCCCCCTCCCCGATGTAAACTGCATTGACTAGTAAATCGCTGGAGGCTCACCCAGTCTTCGACACGGGAAAGCGTTCACAAACAACTGAGGATGGAAAGGGAGGCAGTGACAGAGAGAGAGACTGATTTAGCTGGGCAGAGAACATGGCAAAGAGGACAGCAACACAATCTGTATCAATTGTATCTGAAAATGTGGTAACAATCTGAGGGAGGTAGGCAGGAGCCCACAAGCAATGATGTAGTAACAAATCAGCCAGTTATTGTTTATCAGACCAACTTTTGCTGGTGAAAGAACTGTTCTTCAGATCTGTACCCTTCCTAGACCTGAAGAGCAGCTCTGTGTAAACTCAAAAGCTTGTCTCCTTTCCCAGCAGAAGTTGGTTTGCTCATTAAAAGACATGGGCTCACCTACCTTGTTGATGGGACCAATGCAGCTACAACACTGCGACAGTTATTGTGCTAATACAAGCCAAATCTAATGCTCCTGCAAGACTCCGCAGGCTAACTACAATAGTCAGTGATCTTAGCAAGTGAATAGTGTAAATGACAACTTAGACCACATACATAGCAGAAAGCAGGTTTGCTGGTTTTATTTTCTGAGCTGTGAATTATAATTCAAAATAAAATAAATCCTCCAATAAAAATAACACACGCTTGCAAAGTAATCCAGGCCATTGCTTTCTAATACCCAAGTAATGCTACGCAACTTGTCACTATACCATAGCAAGCCTGTGTAGCACATGCCATAATGAAAATCAAGTTCCAGCTTCTGTCTCTTTTCAGCTGCTCTGACCTCTCCAAAATAACCCATGTGGACTGAAATTTTTTGCACTTGTCCAAACCCAGTAATTACATTTTGTACTCTCAAGTTCGAACACATGTAGTCTATTGGTTTGATTTCCTGAGAGTACCAGATACACTCATGTTTCTGCATACATTCAGATTGGAAGTTTGTGCATAAAATGCACAAAATCTGGAGCTAGAAAGCTGAAAAATGGTTTATCATGTCTCACTGAACTCTCTAGATAGGAACCTTACTGTAACTGCAGCTCTTCAAGATGTGAGTCCCTAACTACACTCCATTGTGCGTACACACATGCTCATACACCCAGAGACAGAATTCTTGCAAGTGGCATCTGTTGATCCACATATGTGCCTAAGATGATGGTGACAAGGAATATGACTTTCAGCAGGGGAAGTATGAAGTTAGTGAGTGCTGAAAGTAATAAATTAAAGTCCCAGTGAGGGATTGGCTTATTTACTCTCTGAAAAGTTCTGAACAGGCCTTTTAAGAACTGGGATATTCCTGGGTGAATAAAAAATCGAGGCAACTGACTGCAAATGACAAGCACTGACTGCTGCTGAAGAGATCTGCAGTGAACTAAGAGACAGACCTGCCATCTTTAGAGCAAGGTGATAGTCCAAAATAGCAAAATATCCGTTGCCTCTGGGTGCACATGCTTCTGCTGGACTCAGAAAGAAAAATGTTTCCACTTGGCCAGGTGGCATTTTCGACTGGAATCTTTCTGCTGTTTTTAAGAATGGCTTGCATGGCTTTAGAGCAGCAGGGTACTAGGCTAAATGTCCATTCAAAGACCAAGCTGTGAGATGAAGTGCTTCAGGGTTGGGATGGGTAGGGTTTGAACCTACCATTCTCCAGGGCTGAGACACCTGGAAACCACAGCTGTCTAAGACACCTTGGAGTGATGAGGATGACTTGTCCCAAGTCCTCTGGAATTTGCTGTTGAGAGCAGGGGCAGTAGTATGAGAGAGAAGACAACTCATACTGTCTGGCCAAGGCAGTAATAGAGACGCCTCTGGACTGCTGCTATAGGACTCCTGTATTTCAACATATAGGGCAGTGGTTTTCAAACTCTGGGTCCGGACCCAGTACTGGGTCACAGACCCTCAGGTACTGGGGTTGTGGTAACCTCTGCTGTTGCCGCTGAAAAACTGGAATGCACTGCTCAAAGATGTGATTGTTGGTCCCAAACATGAATTTTTTTTTTTTCCAGTTAGGTTCTGAAGAAAGAAGTTTGAAAACCACTGATATACAGCATTTTCTGTTTGTCTGAGAAGCAGACAGGTCCCGAGTGGTGGTTCCCCATTGCGTGAAGATGCTGTTTCCTATTGTTTCGTGTAACTCTCTCTCATCACGATTAATGGCGAAATGCCTGCCTAAACTATCCATCAATAAATTTTGGTTCCTGGAAAGTATACTGCTGATAAGGAGACCTGGTTCTTGATAATCAGTTCCATGAAGGGGAATAGATCTCACTTCTCATTGCTTATGTACAGTAACTATTAACGCTGTCTGACTGCATGTGGACACAGTCAAACAGGACAAATTATAGAAAAGCTTTGCAAGGCTCTTGGCATGTTCTGGCAATGCAAAGTCAGTCATTAGTCTATCGTGGGGTGTGACAATCTACACTGTTATGGTTACCACTTTTATCAATCTTATACACAGTATGCCTTGCAAGGGACCACTGGCAAAGTCAGCATTCTGTGTGTATCATCATTGTACATGAGGTTCGGAGATGTAGTTATATAATTGTTACAGAAACACATTGAGTCTGGAGAATGCCACTGACTAGGCTCTTAAAAAATAACAAAAGAAAAAGACATAAAACAAGCAAAGGATGGGCATGTCATGTATACAGGTGAAAGTGAGAATTTGCAGTTCATATGAAAAACCAAGTGCAGGATACAGCTGCCTAATCCCATGACACAGCTAAGACTTTTCCAGTAAAAAGGGTCAAGATATAAAAAGAGGGAACAAAAAGCCCTAACCACTCCTCTCTCTTTCTTTCTGTACCCATCTCTTTCTGAAACAAGATTGCTTGAAGGACCTGGAACGGCAGAAGGTTTGTCCCTGGATAGGATGTGATCCCAGCCTGTGTAATAAGGCTTGTGAAATGCCTTCAATATCCAGAGGGGTCAGAAAAGCTCTTGCTTCAAATTTAGTCTTGGTAAAATTTAGAGAACAGGTTGGGGTTTTTTTAATCTTACATTTCTTATTGTAGTCCATTCTGATCTTTTATCACTATGCCATCCATAATCACTTAAAATCTACAACTTTGTTTTAATATTTTCTCTGAAACAGTGCAGGTGATTGAAGCTATTGTAAAATCTCTACCTAGATTACAAAAACTGATGTATATATCATTTTCTTTGTTAAAATGATGGCCTTTAGGAGTTTCTACTGCTTAGTAAGTAATTGAGCAGTGTAAGACAGTACATTTCTGGGATGCTAGGCTGGGACTAGAGATATACAAGTGTCGCCCTATACCTACTGTAACTGAAGAGTGGCAGGGTGTGTCTGGGGAGTGACTTGCACACGAGGCTGTATGAGTGGGCAGAGTGGCAGCTAAGGCAGCCAAGCAGGATAGGGTAAGCCAGACTGCAAAATTAGGAGGACACAGCTGTCCAATGACCTGGGGGAAATCTAGCTAATTACCCTATGGATAATAAAAGTTATCAATAAAAGTTTTTATTTAGAAGAAAATTATTTACCAAGAAAAAGTTTTCAAATCTTTACAGGTTCAAGATGGAGTGAACAGGGAATTAGCTCCAGACATTGGAATTTCTGACACAGGCCATGCAGCAGTAAGAGAGGCAGTCAATCCACCTTGCTCTTTATATTGTCAGTACGGAGCAGAAGAGTGAAGAGACGTGTATGGACCAACAGAGTCTGCTTGTGAGACTACTCTGACTTCAGGCACATGGAGTGAATGTGCAATCACAGTGGAATTTACAAAGGAATGCATGCTCAAAGAAGAAATACTAAGATTTCTTCAAACTGTTAAAATAGTCTCTTATAAATGTTAATTTACAGTCATATCAATTCTAATTTAAATACAGCATGTTAACATGCAAAGTTTAAGTCTTGAAACTATTCTAAGGCATATGCACAAAAGTTGCAAATTTACAGTTTATCTTTTCAATTTTAACTCTGCTTTTCAGGATTTGAGACCTTGACCACTCAGTATTACAGGTGCATTGGCCATATTCTCCTCCATCACAAAATGTATTTTATACAAGAAAAGATACCCAGCTATATTTTCATACTTCTCAATACTTACTTTTGCAGATCCTTATCTTTGTTAAGATGCTGGAAGAAGGATGGCTCACAGATGAGCTGATTTTCCTGACAGACTTGTTTACATGATTTTCCAGGTTCAGTAATTTTCACTTGAAGTGCACTTAATGGGGGCCACATCACTTGTCCGTGACAGAAATCCTGCAGTGACAAAGTGACTGTATTACGTTAATGGTCTTTGAAAAAGCTTTTCTACACTTAGCAATGTAACAGTGGTAATTAAAAGACACAGCAAGACCATTATACCTGTATTAGGCTGATACATTACGAGAACAACATGAGCTTTAATAAGATCTCACAAAAAACTAACAGTGATTAGCTAGTACCAGACGCTTCAGAATTAGGTGGAAAAAAAGTGCTGTTCTTCATCAGAGGATACATTTCTTTCCATCTCTAGTAAATCAGTGGTAGGCTTACACACTGAAGCAGGACAGTTTATATGCTTAATTTGCAAAACTCAGATTTAAGGTGATCAAAGATGCTCCCTTCATTCACACAGCTCTGCTGCATTTTTGATTCCTTCTTTGCCTCAGTGAAACGTTGTGGCAACAACTTAGTGCTAAACAAGTATCACTGCTAGAATGACGCAGACAGAAAGTCCTGATAGAGAATGATGCCAACCACTGGTCATGTATCCACAATGGAAACCCTTCCAAGTGCAAATGTCTGCCCCAACTTGCTCTTCCAAATGCTTGGCCACGGAGTCAGTGGCACTTATGCAAAGACTGGTTTGCTACATTATGTGCGTATTCTCTATACCTGAGAATAAGCATTCATGGAATTTGTTTCTACCTTCCTGTGGAAGTACTGTTGACATCACTGAATGCATCAACACCGCAAAACTATGACCATGTGTATACCCATATGTGGTTACTGCAAGGAAGAGAAGTAATTGGGACTTTGTCCTAAATGAGTTTTTTATTTATTTCATTTCTATTTACAATACAAAGTCCTCAGATGCTACTTACTAGAACAAAGTATTGAAAGCTTCAAAATTACAGAAGTCAAATGTAAATTGCAGTCAAATCACATTTTTAAACAAATAGGAGCCCTAACTGCAATAGAACCTCAGAGCTACAAACTGACCATTCAACCACACAACTCATTTGATGATGACCAGTTTATATCCATTTGTACTGGTGTCCACACTGGGACTGAACTTAAATAAGTCCTCTCCCTCCTTGGTATTTCTCTTTTTGATGTATTTACAGAGAGCACTCGTCTCCCCTCAGCCTTCGTTTAGCAGGCTAAACGAGCCAAGCTCTTTCAGTTTCCTCTCATAAGCAGGTTTGCATCCTACTAGTCCTTCTCTGCATCTGATCCAATGTAAATTCATCTTTCCTAAACATAGGAGACCCAGAAATGCACACAATATTCCAGAAGAGGTCTCTCCAGTGCCTTTTATAATGGTACTGTCTCTGCTGGAAATAGCTCTTCTGCTGCATCTTAGGACCGCATTTACCTTTTTCACAGCTGCATTACAATGATGGCTCAAAGTCATTCTGTCATCAACCAATACACCAAGGTCTTTCTCCTCCTCTGTCACTTCCAACCGCTGTGTCTCAGCTTATAGTGAAAATTCTCATCGTTAGTCCCTAAATGCATGACCTTGTGTTTTGCAGTTATTAAATTTCATTCCATTTCTATTACTCTACCTTACAAAGTCACCCAGATAATTTTGTATGGCAGTCCAGTCCTCCTCCACATTGGCAATACCTTCCAATTTTGTGTCATCCACAAATTTTATTAGCACGCTCCAAGTTTTTGTGCCAAGGTCACTAATAAAAATGTTAAATAAGACTGGTCCCAAGACCGATCCCTGAAGAACACCACTAGTACACTTCCTCCACCCTGACAGTTTACCTTTCAGTACGACTGTTGTTGTACCCCCTTTAATCTGTTCTTTACCCACCTTTCAGTTTTCATGTTAATCCCCATTGTCTCATATTTAACTAATAATTTACCATGTGGAATGCTATGAAATGCCTTTCGGAAATCCAAGTAAATTCTCAGTGAAGGAGATTAGCTTGGTCTGTCACCATCCACATTGTAAATCCATATTTGTCCCAATTACCATTCACACCTAGATCCTCAATGACTTTTTCAAAATTTGTTCCAAGACCGTGCATACAATTTCTTCCTTTACTTAAAAACAGGAATTACATTATCTGTTCTGCAGTCATACGGTATGACCTCTGAGTTTACAGATTCATTAAAAATCCTTGCGATTGGGCTGGCAATTTCATTTGCCAGTTCCTTTAATAGTCTTGGAAGTGAGCAGAACAAATGTCCACCACCAGCCCCTTTTCTATTATCTCAAGAGGGGATCCAACAGCAGCAATGCTACTCATAACTACAGGCCCAGTGACAAGAATTTTGGACCTTGGGGCAGAACAATCCTGTCCTGTTTCTTCTCTCCAGGGCCCTGCCCACAGTCTGGCCCCCATGACCGCCCCAGTGAAACCCAAACCTTGCCCCTCCCCTTTTGCTGCTGCATCCTTCCTCACCATATCTCAGTTTGCCTTCCTCCACTCTTTTATGCTCCCCTTTCCCGCAAGCTGGTGGCAAGCGACAGCCAGGGAGGAGGGTGTGGAGCTGGGCAGAGAGGTGGGGGGCAGGACATAGTGAGCACTATTGGGGGGGGTGTCTGTGAGTTCTGAACTGATTTAATATTAAGTCCCTTATGGAGCACACTGCAATAGTCTGGTGTTGAAATAACAAAAGCATGTTTGCGAGTAGCAAGAGCTGCATCTGAAAGGCAAGCTACTTGAGAACATACTATAGAACAAAGAAGAGTACATGAAATACCTGACCCACTACATGGAAATATAAAGCTGAAGCAGACACATTCAATATCACACATCAGTGAAGAATTTTAGTGTAAGATGTCATTTTTAAAAGAAATAATTGAAACCACGCCTATTAAAGATCTCTTAAAAAACTATTTTTGGTGCTTATGTGAAGTAACAATCCTGGATAACTGAAGATCCATTCATTTGATCCTTCATTATTTACTGAAACATTTAGTTCCCGCAAAAATATCACCACACTTAATACAGACACTTGTTCACTAGGAACTGGACAGTGCTTTAACAACAGCATCAGGAAAACCATCAAGGGAACAACATTCTGTCACTGTCAACCTGGGCTAAATAGCTGACAGAAAATTACTGAGGAATGGGCTCTGTGTCTCCTTGCCAAACCCAGGAATCAACTGAATCCTATTGCCTGTTGGGAAGATAAATACCACAAATCCCATAATGTTTTTAGATGATGAATTATTGCCCTAAGGCATAGAGCTGCCTCCTTTGTACTGGTCATCTACTTCTTAAACTGGAAGCAGTCTACTTTTAATACCTTTCATGATTCATTGATTCTGGCTTGTTTTCTAATTCCTTCCCCCCCCCCCCTTTATAGTTACTGTAAATCTGATACCCATAGGAATGTCAGCCTTTTAGTTTGAAATCTTAAAGGACACAGTGTGTTTTTCTCTACATATAACCATGTTATCATTGGATTATATTCTGATAAAGATGCAATAAGACCTCCTTGAATGTTGTAGTGTGAAAGATAAGACGACTCATTAGACAGGTAATGTTGGAACTTGGATCTTAATCTTGAAAGTGACCCAGTACCTGATACTTCCACTGAAGTCAGTAAGAGCAGAAGTGGTTCTCAAGATCAGGTCTCAAATGACCAGTTGGAATGAAAAGGAGTGTCATCATGTTAGTCAATAATAATCAGGGGGTATAAAAGCTAGACAGTGGAACACCTTATTAATAACAGACATAAAATATAAAAAGGGTTTAATGAAACAATGTTGGGTCCTCTTTCAGGGAAGTAGCGCCTCCACCTCCAACACAAACCTGCTTTGATAAGTATGTGATGACACAACACATTGAACTTGGGAGACACTAGCAAGGAGTCTATTAACCTAGACAAAAATTTAGCCATTTGCTATGGCAGATTTTACTTAAATATACGTCAAGTGGGCTGTACATGCCAGAAATCAAAATACTACAGCACTCTTGCAGCATCATGGAGCACTGTGTAAGCAAAACTGTGCTCCTTGGTACCTCTCCCTCTCTGCTAGGGAGAGAGCATGGTCCCACAGAGAGTAGTTGCAGACCAGATGGAAGAGATGCGGCTTATGGTCTGCATGTTTGACACCCCTCATCTATATAAAAGATTCCTAACTTGTTTTCTGCTTAGTTATCCTTGTTCTAAATCCAAAAACTCAAACCTGCTCAGCATCATAAATGACAATGCACTGTATCAACAGAATGTAGTCTAGGTTTATGCAACTTCCTGTTAAACCTTGACCATCTAAAATGTTTTATGGACATCATTCAGATAACCAGAATTTCAGATAAATATGGTTCTTTAAATAGCTGTATTGTGGATTTCATAACATTTTTTCAGTAACTGATGCAATATGGTATATACAAATGGTTAACTGAATTTCTTTTTACATACACCATAAATGTCATTATGAGCAAAAATGTTTTTGACACAAATTGAAAAGAAAGCTTCACAGGTCTAATAGAGACTATTAAGTGAGATTACTACAGTGACTTTTTACATGTAAAGCCCCAATATACAGTAATTATTTTTCTGCAACAATAGCTACTCATTTAGTATGAAATTATGAAGTTGTCATTAACGGATGCCATTGACTTACTCATTCAGTTGTTTAGTTCATTTTGTAAGCATGAGTGCCAGCAATTTTACATTTTAAAAAAGCTTTGGAGTCATTTACAAGCTCATTTTGGTATCTCGTAACTTAATTTTAAAGGATCCACACAGACTGGTTAATATTCATTTATGTTTAATGCAGTCACTATGCTTTTAGAACAACTTCGCTCCATCATTTGGCCTTGGGCTCTCCTGCTTATTCACTTGTTTACATGCTTACTCATTTGTTCACTTTTATGAATATACAGTGAAACATTAATTTGATGGGGAAAAATCTAGGTCAGAAAACAATTAAAGATCAAGAGTGGTTAAAATAAAAATATTTCAGTTATAGATACATACTGCATCAACTTGTGTTCAATACTGAGCAACAGACCAAAAGGAAGATTTACAAAACTAGACCTAATTCTGTGGAATAGCCACATCAAAAACTAATTAAAGCAAAGCTATAGAAGATCTCCTCCATAGGCCGTGCCTTCCTCTTATTTACATTTAACAATTTATCTGCCACTTGGATTTCATCCCTTTCTCTCTTTGAATTCCTCTGAACGGTCTCTCTCACCTACCAAATCAATATTTTAAGATTCCCATTCTCACCTATACAGACTCCACATAGCCCTGCATATCATCTCAATCCTTGTTCTTCTTTCTTATTGAATCCCACCTTGCTCTCTGTGGGTCTGGCTATACAGCAAAATAAAACTTGTGGCTGACCCAGCATGGCAGGGCTGTTTCATTGCTGGATACACTTCCAGGGTGGTGGCTGAGCCCAACTTCTGGGACTATCCCACCCTGGAGAGCCCAGGCTTCCCTGCAAACCCAGAAGGCTACAAGACCCCAGAGCCTTAGCACTGCAAGGCCGAGTCATCTGGCACAGGCCTGCTGCGGAGTTTTCTTTGCTGTGTAGACAGATCCTTGGAGCCTTCCTGCTCCTTTGTTTCCAGCGTCCACGCTTGTCTTGATGTCCTTCTTCCTTAATAATATGGCTGGGACAACCTCTCTAGGCCATCTTCATTTCAATTCCCCATAACAGTCCTCTTCTGAAAGGTCCATAAACACTCACCAACATCAATGGTATCAACTGCTACCAAAATTATATGGTCAATATAATGTATTTTAAGAGAATCCATATTTATGCTAATGTGAACCACTTTTCCTAGCAATCCCATACTACAGCATATTAAAAACGGTCTGTAAGCTTTTATTCTGGGTGCACAGAGATAATGTAATATTCTGCTGAGGTTTGTAAAAATAAGAAGAAACTGCTGTAATTGTTGCTGAGCACTTGGTACACATGTCCAGCCATCTTGGATAGCAGGACAGACTGCCCAGGAATGGAAATATTAAAGTAAGAATGACAAGTTGATTTTGCAGAATTTGTGCTCATAATAACATCCTAAGATACAAGTACTCCTGAGGAGTCAGATGATTTCTGCAACAGTTGATGTTACTGTTCATAACCCGAGGTCAATGAAGTGATAAAGCACTGGTTTTCAAACCATGGGTGGGACGTAGTACTGGTTCAAAGACCCTCAGGTACTGGGTCAGGGTGCCCCTTCTTGCTGCCCCCAAAAGACAGGAATGCATTGCCCAAAGATTTAATTGTTGGGTCGTGGGCATTAAAGATTTTTTCTAACATGGTCCTGAGGAAAGAAGTTTGAAAGTCACTGTGGTAAAATATTTAACTTTTATCTTTCTGTATTGTGCTAACTGATCTTTGACTAACACTCATGGGTTAATAAATTTGCTTAACTGTCATTATTTGTCATCCGATTGATAAAGGCCCTAACTTTTCAGTAAAAAACGCAGTTTATTGTAACAGGTGATCTAAGCTAATACCATCCTTTGGGGATCCACACATTTTTTTCCATCTTATTTTATTCCTCTTTCACATTATAATTTCCTCAGGTTAGGGACTGTCTATTTTCCCCCCAAAAATACATAAATCATAGTAATATTCTATTCTTCTGGCAGCATAAGAGCAACCCTTTCCAGCAGTCAGACCCAGACATAATTAATTGAATATGCATTTGTTTGCTTCACTGTAGTGCATGGAAGAGGCCAGAAACTCATTGTGATTAGGCCATAACAAAAAGAGGGTCTCCGCCCTGAAAAGCCTATACATACCCTTTTCTCAGCTATTGCTTTGAATGTCTGCTGAATAATGAACTATGTTTTTTTGTATTGATGAAAACTACTGTCAATCATAGTTAAGTCATCCAGAAGAATCAAACAGAGCACAGACATTTTAATCAACACAGCAACAAAGATTTTGAAGAATATACGGGTAGTAAATTGAAAATAGCTATGTTGCAGTAAGTACAAACTTTAATTTATGCTTTATTGCTTCCTATTGTAAAAATGCAATTAGTGTGCTGTGAGGAGCTATGCCACAAAATAAAACGCAAAATGAACAAAAGGACTTCTCTCTCGCAGCCCTCACTCACCGCAACAGCTGGAGTAAAGACATGCCCTTGGCTTGGTACTTTGCCTACGTTAAATCTGGGAACTGGTCAACCAAGGGGGTGAGCAAGACCCAAAATTAAAGACCCACACACAGAGCTCTGCCAGCAGCTCCCTCTTGATTATACTGAGGGAGCTCCAGCTCAAGTCCTTTTGTTAATTTCAGCTGCGGCAATATTTCACAGGGAGTCAGGCATCGCTCTCAGGCAATCACATCCCAGACTATCTAAGGCTTTCTTGTTAAACTCCACACACTAACTTCACCCAGAAGCTGGAACCTAAATGTAATTGCAACTGTGCCAAAATCGTACCCATGACCTCTCCCCACAAACAATATCAGAACTTTTAATGGTAATTCCATGATGCAAAGCCTTTCAAAATATAGAAATAAAATCAAATGGGCTATTAAAAGAAGCTATATTTACTTGAAAGATTGTTTTGCCTGCAGTAGTAGCATCAACACTATTCACCACTATGTGAACTTTCCTCTTGGATCTCAGTTCTTTGCAAACATTTCAACACCTTTGCAACATACTATTATTATTTCCATTTTCAAGAGGGTCATGTTTACTCACACAAACTTGAGTGAGTTACCCAAGCTCAATGCCGAACCAAGAACAGAACCCAGTTATCCTGACTAGAACTGAATGAGTGGCTGATTCTTCAATTTGATAGCAGATCCCGAGGGGGGGAAGGGGTGGAAAGACAGTTTTCAGTTGACTGCAACTGTACTTTTTCTTGAATAAACTGTATAAAAAAATTCACCAAGATCTATTCCTGACACCCAGTACCCTTTGCTTAACTGCTAGACCACACTGATGTGGTTTCTTTTCGTCATACATCAAACCATCATCGCATTCGAATGGCTGCCAAAAGACCCATGAGCTAAACCATTAACCTTGGGCCCTGGGCAGCAGAATTGGACCTTAGCACCCAGGAGAGCTCATTCAAACTTTTTGAAAAAAATTATTCCAGGAACAAACAGTCTTATACTAAGATGTTTCTCAAAAGAGAAATAGCAGGTGTAAGACAGATTTATTTCATTAACATTGAAAGGTCATACCTGTTTTTCAATGAACGCATTCATCCGTTGCAGCATCCCCTCACATGTAAATTCATGGGGCAAATAAGGTTCAATCTGTTGAAACATTACAGTGTATTTAGATTAGAATTTAAAGAATCATTTTACTGAAAATGTCCCTGTGGTGTGTGTTATGTTAGCAGCTTGTGTACTGTTTAATATATTATAGCTTTGGTAGCAACAAGGGTAAGCACAGTCATTAACAAATCACCATTTTACAAAGCCCTCTGTTTAAACTGATTTCTGCTCCTTCAGAAGCAATTCCAAAATTGTTTAGTGATTGTCTTTGAAATGTTAAATGAGGGAAATTAAGAGTTCACTAAGCAGTGGCAGATATAAATGTAGCACAAGACTATTGCATCTCATAGCTGCCTTTTGTAATTCTGTTCAATTTCCAAATTTAAATGGTACAAAGGAAAATGTGATGATTCTATAATCAGATGCTCTTCAAAAATGTTTTCAGACTATCCTTTGATTTTTGTAATCCCTACATTTAAAGCTCAATGTAAATGCAGAAATTTCTCCACAGCTTTCCTGTCACAGCTAATTAAAGGGCTTAACTGAGCTAAATAGGTTTGCACAGCCTACAGGTCTCCCAAGTCAAAGGAGCAACTGACTGGCTAAAAGCACAGAAAACTTATACAAAGACTCAAAAACAAATCAAGTAACTTGGATATAGTGACTCTCATATGTTAAAGTTCCAAACCTTTATACTCTCACATATTTAGTTTTATTCATGTGAGTAAAGTTAAGCACATGTACAGCATGTGAAAGACTTCATACTAAACTCTGATACTTGGATACCAGCGATGAGTGTGGCAAAAGGACAGACCCTTCCAGACTACTGCACTCAGTTCTGTTAATGAAGTTAACATTTTATTTCTTCCCATTCTGTAAGTTCCCCCATCTTCAAAGTGTCTGATGAAGTGGGATTTTCTCCCACGAAAGCTCATACAATAAATGAAATTTTTTGTCTAAGTACCACACTATTCCATGTTTGTTGAACATTTTGAGACACTCCACACAGCTGTAGCTCATACACCAAGTACGGATTACAAACAAAACATATTTTAACCTTTTGATTCAAAATCGCTTTCACTGCGTTCTCAACCTCAGAAGGGTCATTGATGTTCACAGTCCAGACATGAGGCTTCCCAATGTAAACCTCAGCATAGGGATGCTGAGACGTCAGCTGAAAGAGAAAATCAATACACAGGTAAAAATCAAGGGCCAAGATATTTTCTTCCCCTCCCTCTTCACTGGGTCTGAGTCTCAGGATACAAGACACATAGGTACTGCAATAACAGAACTGGAACACAAAGACTACTTAATTCCTCTTTTTTCACTGTTTTGCAGTTTCTACATTTCTCCCTTTAAATCTTGTGGATGAACTTAGTGCATATGAAATATTCTAGACTGATAAGTATGGGAACCTATGGCCTCTAATTTATCCATGCAACTGGTACAGAAATGGTAATGGCAGTGGATACTTCTCTGTCTCTTGCTTTATGTACCAACTGCTGCCATTCTTTCTCTGTACTCTCCTCTCCAGGAGATTTCATCTATAGCCTTGACTTTAGCTAACACATCTAGATGAACTACTCCCAAATCTCCCTTTCTACCCAGAATCTTCCATTCTTAGCTATTCCTACATCTCTTTCTCACTCAGCTTTTGAAAATCAGCATCTTTCCATCCAAACCATCTTTTCTCCCTCTTTTTGTCACACAAATTTGAGAACTGTGGGATTATTACTGTGACATTTTCTGATTCTGATTTTCTAGTCCCAGACTGCTAGCACGTTACCAGTTAGTGCTTATTACAATGATATCACTGATACATCTATCGTGCGGACATAAATCCCCTAGGAACTGAACTATCAAACTCATTTCACAATCCTCAAAACAGCGCCTTTGTCCTTGGAATGAACCCAGCTAGGTATTTTCTCCCCTACTGGTAGTCCAGCTTTCATACCTTTGAAACTGTGTATCTGAGACTGTTTTGTCTGTGTCATTGTTTTACCTCTCCTGCTTGGTCTTTAATAATCTGTTTACAGCCTCCTTTCATTTAACTCCATGCATTTAGGTGGGAAGCAATACAAAAGTGAACTGGGAAGCAGTCCCATAAAATGATCATCAAAAGAAAAACAAATGTTTCCAGTTCATCACATCTATTAGCCTTGGATGGGTCTGAAATTGTTCCCCATCATCCCATTTTCCTTGTTCAAAAGTTCTAAACTCATACACATGGCACCATTAAACACGACTTCCATCACTCAGAAAGACACTCTCCTAAAAATGAGACTGCATGTCTCCTCTAGTGTCTATTTTAGAATCTAACTGACATCTTGCTCACTGCTTGCTAGAAAATAATTAAAATCAATTTTAAAAAAAATATCAGCTAGGCCAAACTAGCACAAATAAGTCAGCTGGTATCAAATAGGCTATGGCCGAGACTGACAAGTTTGGCACGGAAAGAGATTGCAATGACATCAGGTATTCTCAGAAGCAAAGAAATGTGCAAGGACACAAACTAAAAGAAAGAACGGTTTCAAAAGTACAAAAGAGAAATGTGTCCTCACATTGGCCTTGAAAGGAACGTTTTTAAAATAAAAACAAAACTCCTACATAAGAAAACTGCGAGCAAAGAATTTACACACCTGTCTCCAAATGTACTATGTGTAAAGTACTTTCATTGGACATTTTTCTTTACATATATTTAAAAGCCATTCTTTCTGAACAAAATAATTATTGTACTTGAATTCCTTGCTGAAGCAAATGCAAGACAATGAAAGCAAACAATTTTCACAAAACATTTACCTCCCATTCTAAGCTTCTGTGCACAGAAGCCAGCGTTGTGATCATGCACTGTTTTGGAGATCTACATTAATATTTTATGGTGTTATGAAAATGAATGTACTGAGGTATAAATGTAAAACATAAAAGTTATATTGAAACAGAAATAAGCCAAAATTGGATTGAAACAACACAGCCCCATTTGTCCTCAGAGCTTCATGGTGGATGACACCTTGCTTCTACAGAGCCCTGATGACCTCATTGGGGATCCACAAAGAGTTGCTGGAGGACTGTCACCTTCATAAATTACCAGATTTCTGAGGAAGACCTACAGCTTATGTTTTCTGTCTCAGTTGTGTCCTACGGCACCCTGCTCACCCCACCAATATCTTTTAAATTCCTCCTGAAAACCCAGGCCCCGCCATGAAACCTGCACATGACAGCTACCTCAGCATTTTACCATTACAATAGTATGTTTCAAAAATGATGTTTAAAATTTAGGTTATCAAAAATTCCTGGATTTCCAGAGCATTCATAAAAAAAACAAGGAGTCATGTGGCACTTTGAGACTAACAGATTTATTTTTC
This sequence comes from Podocnemis expansa, assembly GCA_007922195.1. Lineage (NCBI taxonomy): Eukaryota > Metazoa > Chordata > Testudines > Podocnemididae > Podocnemis > Podocnemis expansa. Next base: position 17,786,865 of record ML681984.1, on the reverse strand, counting down.
GCATGAGCTTTCGTGGGAGAAAATCCCACTTCGTCAGATGCTTTGAAGATGGGTGAACTTACAGAATGGAATGAAAATAAATGCAAGGGGGTGTAAAACATAGGATCAGGTCATACAGTAACAGCAAATCAGAGCAGTTGTCAAGTTCAAACCATGGGAAGCCTGAAGTCAAATTACCTTTTGTAATGGGAAAAGAACCCATAGTCTCGATCAAGTCCTGCTTTCACAGAATTTAGTTTGCATATTAATTCAAGGTCAGCGGTTTCTCTTTGAAGTCTTGATGTCCCAGCCACATCTCTGACAACGGTCGTTAACAAATCATTTATTGAGTGATTAGAAAGATGGAAGTGCTCAGGAACTGGTTTCTTTGTTTTGTGATTCCTGATATCAGCTCTGTGTTCGTTTATTCTTTTGTGCAGCAATCGTCCCGTTTGTCCAATGTATAAGGTGTTGGGACATTTCTGGCACATGATGGCATAGACCACATTGGTAGATGAGCAGGTAAATGAGCCTTTGATGGAGTAGCAGGCTTGATTAGGACCTGTGACGGTATCTACTGTGCAGATATGTGGGCAGACTTGGCAGTGTGGTTTGTTGCAGGGGTGTGTGCCTGCTTCAGTGTTTCTGTTGTTAGATCTTTAGTTGCTGGTGAGTATCTGTTTAAGATTGGGTGGCTGTCTGTAGGCAAGGAGAGGTCTGTCTCCCAACGCTTGAGAGCGAGAGGTATCATCTTTTAGAATAAGCTGTAGGTTCTTAATGATCTGTTGCGGAGATCTGACTTGGGGGTTGTATGTGGTGACTAGTGGTGTTCTGTTGTTTTCTTTCTTGGGTGTCTCCTGTAGTAGATGACTTCTGGGAACCCATCTAGCCCTGTCAATCTGTTTTCTTGCTTCCCCAGGTGGACACTGTAGTTTCAAGAATGCTTGATAGAGATCCTCAAGATGTCTGTCTCTGTCTGAGGGATCAGAGCAGATGCGGTTATATCTTAGGGCTTGGCTGTAGACAATGGATCGTGTGGTGTGTTTAGGATGGAAGCTTGAAGGACGTACGTAACTATACCGATCAGAAGGTTTTCGGTACAGGGTGGTGGTGATGTGTCTATCCCTGATTTGTATTGTAGTGTTGAGAAAGTTGATCTCCTCTATGGAGTGTTCCAGGCTCAATTTGATGGTGGAGTGGAAACTGTTGAAATCTCGATGAAAATCTTCAGGAGCATCCCTGCCATGTGTCCAGATGATGAAGATCTCATCAATTTAGCGGAGATAAAGAAGAGGTGTTTTGGGAAGAGACTTGAGGAAACGGTGTTCTAAGTTGCCCATAAAGATGTTGGCATATTGTGGGGCCATGCGGGTGCCCATAGCAGTGCCACTGATTAGGAGATATAAATGATCCTCAAATCTGAAGTGGTTGTGGGTGAGCACAAAGTTCAGTCACAAGCTGTGCTGTGGCATCATCTGGGAAGGTTCTTCTAATAGCTTGTAATCCATCCTTGTGTGGGATGTTGGTGTAAAGAGCTTCTACATCCATAGTGGCCAGAATGGTGTTTTCTGGAAGTTCTCCAATAGACTGTATTTTCTTCAGGAAGTCCGTGGCGTCTTGAAGATAGCTGGGGATGTTGATAACATAGGGTCTGAGGAGGGAGTCCACATAGCCAGATAGGCGAGCAGTAGGAGTGCCAATGCCTGAGATGATGGGGCGTCCAGGGTTTCCTTTTTTATGGATTTTAGGTAGTAGATAGAACATCCCTGGCCATGGTTCTGGTGGTGTTTCTGTCTTTTTATATGTTCCTGTGCTGTCTTAGGGAGTTCTCCTTGCCTACAGACAGCCACCCAATCTTAAACAGATACTCACCAGCAACTAAAGATCTAACAACAGAAACATTGAAGCAGGCACACACCCCTGCAACAAACCACGCTGCCAAGTCTCCCCACATATCTGCACAGTAGATACCACCACAGGTCCTAATCAAGCCTGCTACTCCATCAAAGGCTCATTTACCTGCTCATCTATTAATGTGATCTATGCCATCATGTGCCAGAAATGCCCCAACACCTTATATATTGGGCAAACAGGACAATTGCTGTGCAAAAGAATAAACGAACAGAGCTGATACCAGAAATCAAAGAACAAAGAAACCAGTTGCTGAGCACTTCCATCTTTCTAATCATTCGATAAATGATTTGTTAACGACCGTTGTCAGAGTTGTGGCTGGGACATCAAGACTTCAGAGAGAAACCGCTGAACTCGAATTAATATGCAAACTAAATTCTGTGAAAGCAGGACTTGATCGAGACTATGGGTTCTTTTCCCATTACAAAAGGTAATTTGACTTCAGGCTTCCCATGGTTTGAACTTGACAACTGCTCTGATTTGCTGTTACTTTATGACCTGATCCTATGTTTTACACCCCCTTGCATTTATTTTCATTCCATTCTGTAAGTTCACCCATCTTCAAAGCATCTGACGAAGTGGGATTTTCTCCCACGAAAGCTCATGCAAAAAATAAATCTTAGTCTTTAAGTGCCACACGACTCCTTGCTTTTCTTTTTTTTTTTTTGCTGGACTAGACTAACATGGCTATCCCTTCGGAAATTGACAGAGCATTCATGTCTGAATTATAGACTTTACAAGCTACATGAAGCAAGTTATATGCCTTTTTTAATAAGTTGTGTGATAATGAGCATAATATCAGCACTAAAAAATAACAGTTTAAATATCTAAATGTAATGATTAAACATCAGACAGCTTCTGGAGTTGGAGATCCCTGGTTCTTCATACATATCAGATTAGTAGACAGCACATTAAGCCAGGTCTAATTTTGAAGATTTGATATCAACAGAAAATCTCCTCAGGTTATTAGTATTCAAGCTGTGTCAACCAGCAACATTTCACTGTATGGCAACTCTTGTGTAGATAAGTTCTGTAGAAATTTTAAGACTAGTGTCCTCATACTGAAATATTGTGATTGGCCAGAGCTGAAGATCATAGTCATTCTTGGTGCCCTACTGCTGCCCAAAAATAGAGGAGGTAAAAGACTGAGTATTTTTGCCATGTAAGAAATTTTGAACAAAAAAGTTCCCATTTTAAATTTTTTGGGTAGGAAAGTTTGTTTTCTTACAAAAAACATCGAATCAACATTTTGATTTCATTTCAATTTAAAATGTGGTTTTGTATCACTTTCTGGGATTTGGAAAGCCAAAAAGAAACCAGTTGCTGAGCACTTTACACTGAAATGAAAACTTTTGTTTTGTGCTGACATCTCTATTCATAATGCATTTTCAGGTTTTTGAAACCAAAAAGAAACAAAACTTTTTAAACCAAAACAAAATGTCCATTCAAACACAAATATTTTCACCTCAAATCCTGATATTTCTCAACAATGAAAAAAAAATACTGATATTTCTCAGCAATGAAAAAAAAATTTCAGTTCAGACAAAGCTATTTTTGGTAGAGAACTTTCCTCATAATTTTTGGTTTTGACCACATCTTCAAAAACCAAGAGATACACATAATAATGTTATCAATATTTAAGCCAAATATTAAGGATTTTCATCTCACAAGTGTTTTATGAACATTAAAGAATTCTCATGAGCTTTTATCTTCATTGTAAAGGTGAAAAAACTGAGATGCATGTTCACCATTAACTTTCCTAAATTCAAAGCATCAGAGCCGAGATTAGAACTCAGATGTACCTGGTTCCCATTCCTATGTCTAGCTCCCTAGATCAGGCACTGCCGCCTTTAGAGGAAGAAAATGGACTTAAGAATAGCCAATCACTATGATGCAGTTTCTACATTATTGTAGCACACTAAAAAGTAGTAAAAAGATAATAATCACTAGTAATCTGAACATTGTATAGTAGTCCACACAGTTCATGCTGTAGCAGGCTGACAGAGTTTGCTTAACAAGGCATGAAACTTCAAGCAGTGTTGATTCCATCAGTGAAGGGTTAAGTCAGTTATAATGATATACTGGACGGGTGACTGGTTATTGCTCTGGATATAAGAGATCTAGGAGTGGCTTTCTGTAGCAAAAAGATGAAAATAGGACTGAGCAGTCCTGAGAAGAAAAAACAAGAAGCCAAGCCCAAGAAGAATGTTTAAGCTCTTCTATGCTTTTACTGCTGTTTCCTCCATTTTATTATTATTTTCTTTGTTAATCAAGTCAAACTTCAGGAAGGAGTGAGTATGACCTACTGCATACATTGTGTTTGTAGAGCAGCTTGAAAATGGCGCGTGAAACCTTGCTCACAAATCCTTTGGCCCAGGCAACCTATGTTATTTAATTAAAATGGGAAACTGTAGAAATGCATCACTTATCAACCAACTGGCCCTGCTCAATGTGCAATTTATCTAGCTAAACCACCACTTGTGAGCAGACCAATGTTACTATGCCAGCTGTTGCTCATCTACATATTCTTTTTACATTAATAAGGTATTCCTGCATTTGATTTACATACATGATGCTTATCCATAAATGATTCAAGGTTGCAAGCACAAATGTGTGTTAACCAATGCCAGACCAGGAAAAAAAAGGATGAGGAAAATGCTGGTTTTTTTCAGCAAGTTATAGGCCTAACTCTATCCATATATAGATATACCACATTTATACTGCAAAACATGAACGATATTCTTCAGTAAATCCTTGCCTGGCAGTCCCTTTGTCTGGTTTTTGACTTTTTCTTTCAGAGTACAAAATATTCCACACATGCTCTGAAGATTTCCAGTTCGTTGTTCCTGTTTTCTCTTCATAAATGGGTTCGGCTCTTGAGATGTCTTTACATTCAAATGCACGTAGTTCATTGTTAGTGCTACTATTAGGGCTAACCAGAACCTTAAATCAAAAATCAACATTCATATTTATTTGAATAGGGATATACTTATTGAACAGTGATGCTTATTGCCTCAAGAGAAATAACAATCTCAATTGAAGTTTCCCTGAATACAAAATCAAATCTTGAAATGAAACATATATATGGTCTGCCAAAAAGAATTAGAAGAATGTATATCTACATGAATATATAGTTACAGCTTAGCAGTACTTCATGGGTTTCATTACTTATTATTTGTATTATTGTAGTTACAACCTAATTGTGGTCCTACATGGGACTAACACACCAAATTGGGTCACTGCCATATTACAGCAAAAGGACAAACTGCTTTCTGTCTGCAGTAAGTTACGTACCTTAGTTTGATAATCAATTTTTTACTTTAACATTGCAAAGAACTCGATTATTTGCAATAAAAAACTTTTATTTTTGTGCAATCCTGGCTCCAACAGAGAATGATGCAGTAAAAATAATATCAGTAACAGAAGCACATCACAGGCACAATGCTTGACAATGTTAGAAACATCAGTGTTAGTAACGCTTACCTCTCGGAGTGTTGGCTTGCCTTTGAAAAAGTCTGTATTTTTACTGCTTTTTGGTGGGTCAAATCTTGGATTTAGAAAAGCACATCCATTAGCAATAGCCTCTAAGGGAGCAGGCCCTTCATATGGAAATCCAAGTCCAACAAACAACTGCAAAACAGAAACCACTTGTCACAAAGAACCCATTCATTTTGTTTTCCTTTAGAAGATGATAAAAACACAACGTTAATTTAAAATGAAGAATGACAAAGTTTATAAATTTACAAGCCTACAAAACACGTCCACTTAACAGTTTTGAAGGAATAGAGTAACATTCTATAACTTGAGAAAAGTTTAGTTAAGTTATCAAGATGCTTCATGCTAAATGTTGCTAAGGATTTGCCTGCTCTCCCTCTATGAGCAGAGTAGTGGAACGTCCTATAAAACACATCTAACAGTAATCTTTCTGTATCAGGCTGGAGAGAAAATGATGGCATTCCACTCTACATTAAACAGAAGATTTTTCATGAAACTTATGGAACAGTCCCCCTTCAGTTGTTTTGGAAAAAAGGGATTTGGTGGTTTGATTATAGTTTAAACAAAACTGTTTGAACTCTCTGATAGACTAGTAGGTACAAGTTTTACAGCAGTTACATCACTGAATAGCTATGCCACTGTATTTTTTCCCCTCTAACTTAAGTAGTTTTTGCCAACATAAAAAGACTAAAGCCAAATTGCACAAGCCTTCTGATCAAAAAACTGTAGGTGGCAGCAAACTTCAGTCGAAGGCTCAGCAAGAACAGGGCGGAGGCAAGCCGACAATTCAATTCCTCCACTCTAAAGTGAAGGGGGAAAGGCACAAGAGCTTACTTTTACTGCCCATTTACAGTACAAAGTGTTATGATGAAGACGGTTATTGGGCAACAGGAAATCCACTGAAAAACATTTTAAGAAGTTAGTCACAAAGAATTCACACACGTGTGCAACACATATTTAGAATCCAGTCTCTTTCCTGGCCCTGACAATTGAGAAAACTGAATTAAATACAGGGGTGTCTTTTTCCCCAACCTCTTTAATTTAAGGGTAGAGCACAACAAGCGGATTAAGAAACTCTGAGCTATGAGAGCTATAATTTCCACAAATCTCTAAATAACACCACTGAATAGTTCCATGCATATGCTAGTTTCAGCCTACTCCATCTAAGCTTCATGGCTGTAAGAATTAAGCATTCAAAGACATGACACCTTTCTTTAGCAAACTAAGATACTCTCCATTAAAATTTTACTGCAAGAGAAACTGAACTCTTGAATTAAAAAAAATCCTAAGTTACTATAATCAGAAGTCTATTTCAGGCTACATATAGAATAGGTAAATCAAATTTAAAGCATAAATCTGTAATGTCAGCCCTATGGTAGATAGGCACTGCAGAATTAGGCCTTTAATGCTCTCTAGCCCCTGGCATTAGTCATTTAACATTATAAGCTGACTGGCTCCAAAAAGAAATCTGCAGAACAACCTGAAATGTTAATGTCCCATTGCAATTCTGAGACCAGTGAATCTCAGTGCAATAAAAGTTATTAGAAATAGCAGTACACTTCTCCTTCAAAATTGCAGGTGCATTGCAAAAAGCTTCTTCTAACGACATGTCTGGCAAAGGTATGGGCTCTGAATTTGCTTGCACACAGTTTATCAGCTGATTACTCTGACTTAGTGACCTGTCTTCTCTGTTATTTACTACTCCCCAAATTTTGTGTCACTGCAAACTTTTTCAGTGATTATTTTAGTTGCCTTACAAGTCACTGATTTAAAAAAAAAAAATTACATAGCTGAGAACTAAGAGCCTATTTCCATGAAACACCACTGGATACAAATCTACCTGTTAACAATTCCCTGTTTACAGATACATATTGAGACCTATCAGTTAGCCAGTTTTTAATCAATTTAATGTGTGCAATAATTTTTATTTTTCTAAATTTTTAATTAAAATGCCATGCAGTGCTAAGTCAAACACTTGCAGAAGTCTAAGCATATTATATCAGCAGGATTACTTTCATCCAATGAAACTTGAGATGCCAGCAAAGATAAAAAGTTAATTTGACAGAATCTATTTGCAATAAACCCATGTTGATTTGCATTAACTACACTACCCCCCCCCTTTGTTAAACTGAGTGCAGTACCGGATAATCTATTACCTCGTCTGTGATCAATATCAGGCTGATTGGTCTACAATTACCCAGGTCACTCCATTTACCCTTTTTAAAAAGTGGCACATTAACTTTCTTGAAGTGTTTCAGAACTTCCTCATTATTCAAGGAAGCAGTAAAGGAGCACTGAAGGAAGACACAGCTTTTGCCGAGTACCTAAATTAATCCTTTGCATTGGTCTTCACTGGAGAACATGCAAAGGAGATTCCCACACTTGCATCATTCTTTCTAGTGATAATTCTGAGGACTGAGATGCCCATAGAGGTTTTATTTAACAGACTGATCAATCAAAAGGTAATAATTCATGAGGACCAGATCATACTGTAGCTGAGGCCTGACCTGACATGATGCTAGGGCCATCTTTCTTACCCTTGCCCTCTCCAATTGGCTGGTTTGCTGTGTGCTGAATTTCCTTGACTGTTGAAAGCAACTATCTTCTGGGGTTTGGAAGGTAACTTTCCTGCTATGAAAAAAAGATTGTCTTAGCAGACAGGCAGCATGACCAGCTGCCCAGGGCCCTGCAATGAGGAGGGGCCCCTCACTGCCTCTGTGAGGACTGGGGACCTGGCAGCAGCGCCAGCAAAGCCCAGGAAGGGGCCAGGGGCCCAGAAGTGGCCTCAGTGCAGGGGTTGGGAACCTGGCAGCAGCCCCAGCAGGGGTGGTCAGGAAGCCATCGAGGGGATGGGGAAACGGCAGTAGCCCCAGTAGGGGAGGCGGGTAGGGCTGGATTATCAAAGGGGTTTTAGGAGTTTAAGCCCTAAGATCCAGCCCCTAAAACCCCTGCAGTAATCTGCCCCCCTACCCAGCTGAAAGAGCTCCTGACCTGCCAGGGCTGCAACTGGGGGGTGGATATGTGCCTGGGCCAGAGGCTGGGCTGGGCACTCTGCCGTGCCCCTGGGCCAGCTGTGCCTTTGTCTATTTGCTCCACTAGGCAGCTGGCTCGTAGCAAGGGCCCTGCCACAGCCGTCCAGCGCCGCCCTGTGCCAGCTGGCCCCACATCCCCTCTCCCCCAGGAGCAGGCTAGCCATTGTGGGGCTGGGGGGACACACGTGCCCTCTAGTCCAAGGACCCCAACCCTAGCAAGAGGGGGCAGGGGTTGGCCTGTGAGGCATGCGGTCAGGGGCCCCAAACAGGGGCCCCATGGTGGAGGGCAGCCCAGGGTCCCTGGGCTGGTTAGTCCAGCCCTGGAGCCAGGGACTCAGAGGTACCCCTGGGGGGGAGGATGGAGGGCGGAAGTGGTCTGGGGGGGGGGGCAGGCAACCCAGCGAAGCCTGGCAGTTGGGGGAGGGTAACAGGGGGTCATGGGACTGCTGGGCAGTCCCGGCGAGGGCCCCACCAAGGGGGTGGTGGCGAAAGTCAAGAATGGGGCACCACATGCAGCATGGGAGACCCCATTCTGTACTTTTGCCTCAGGCCCAGAAATCCCTAAGACAGCCCCTGATGAAAAATACTAGGTTCATATAAATGTGGGCTTTTTCAGATTCACCCTCAGTAACAAGGAGATCTGTTTTTATTGTTCTTCACTCTGTGTGTGTGTCTCAAATGTCCTATGCTTGTTGGGGTCAAATATTTATACAACTGCAAACCAGCACAGCTGTGCATGCGTATCAGTAGAGCTAACGGCCTGCATCCATCTCACTTTGCCTTGAAGATGTTAGTTCTTACGCTTTCATCTGGGACACACGCAATCTGTTGTCTACAGCCAAGCCCTAAGCTACAACTACATTTGCTCTGATCTCTCAGAGTCAAACACCTACAGAATCTCTATGAAATGCTCTTAAAAATACAATACTCACCTGGGGAAGTGAAGAAAGATATTGACAGAGCCAGATGGGTACCCATAAGTCATCTACTACAAGACAGGACCAACAAGGAAAGCAACAGCTCACCACTGCTCCTCACATACGGCCTTCAGTTAAAACCTCTCCAGCACACCATCAAGTCTCTAAAGCCTGCAAGATGATTCCTAACTGTCTCAAGCGTTGGCAGGTGGGCCAGTCCTTGCTTACAGACAGCCCTCCAATCTTAAGCAGATACTCACCAGTAACTACACAACATACTACAGGACTAGGAACCGAGGAACACATCCCTGCAATAAACCCTGCTGCAAACTCTGCCAGCATATCTACTCATCACAGGATGTACCCAAACCAGCCACTCTAATCAGGAACTTGTTCACCTACCTATCTCCCAATGTGACATATGCCATCATGTACCAACAATCCCCCTCTGCCACATACATTGGCAAAACCAGAATGTCTCTATACGAAAGAATAAATGGACGCAAACCGGATCTCAAGAATGAAAGCTTTCAAAAACCAGTAGGGGATCACTTCAACCTCCTGAAAGTTACCATACTTCAGCAAAAAAACAAAACAAAACACTTTCAAAAACAGACTTCAGTGTAAAACTGCAGAGTTGGGATTTATATGCAAACCTGACACCATCAAAAGGGGTCAGCTCATGGAATGGGCGTGGCCAGCTCATTATAAAATGTAATTTTTACTCTTTAAACACTGACACCTTCTCATCAATTGTTGTGAATGGGCTAGATCCAGTTTGAATTGACCTTGTTAACACTGGCCCTCCACATCATAACGTGACTCACCTTTCTTTGCATGTGTATGTATACACCTAACAAAGTGCTGTGAATTTGACGAAGTGTGTTCTAACTCACGATACCTTATGCACAAATACATTTGTTAGTTTTTAAGGTGCCACCGGACTCGTCGTTTTGCTGAAATAGACTAACATGGCTAACCCTTTGAAACTCTTATTCTGTGCAAGTTCTTTGTGATTCTGTTATGAGATTAGTGCTTGAAACTAGTTCATTCAAGATCTGAACATTTTTCTCAACTTTGAGTTGTTTTTGAAAGCTAGAACCATCATTATGAATATGTTATGAAAGCGCATGCTTATGACAACAAAATCATCTCCCAGATGAGCTTACAACATAAAGCTATAATCTACTATACTAATTCGCTATGTGCATGTGTGCATGCATGTATGATGCAAGGTGTACCATGTGACAGGCCCCTGGGCTGTCAGAGGTGACTCAACCTATTGCTCCCAAGGACCGCTTCCAAGGAGGGAGAAAGGAGCAATTGGTTGAGTCACCTCTGACATCACAACAGCCTGTCACATGGTGCACCCAGCCACCCGTTACCTCTGACATCACAACGGCCTGTCACATAGTACACACACACACCCCTTCTCCGTCCTCACCTCCTGCCCCTGCTCCATTGTTCCTCACCCCTCCCTCTATATCCCATGCCCTCATCTCCTGTCCATGTCCCTGTTCATCACCACCTCCAATGCATACGGTATTGACAAGTGGTTGCACCCCCCCTCTGGCCCCCACCCGCCCCTCTTCTGCTCCCATCTGCTGCCCCTGCTCCCCTTCACAGGTTTCAGCTGTCTCTAATATTTCATGATGACTCTTTGGACAATTTTATGTGGGTTCACTTGGGGAAGAAACCGTGATTTCCTCCCCATCGTTTATGATGGGTTACAGCTAGTATACAAGAAAATACAAATATAAAAATTCTCAATAGCAACAATGGATTCCCCCCCACTTACTATTTTTATTGCCTTTGCCAAAAGTATCTACATGCCAACAAGCATACACTATTCAAAGACATTCCTAGCTGAAATCTTACTTGTTCAACTCCTCCATCAAGATCAGCTTCTTCTCATTCTTCCTTACATGAAACACTGCATCTTTCATGGAAAAGTCAGTCTTTGCCCTCCAGAACCATTTCCATGTTTTCAAGAGACTAACCTGCAGAGGCTTGTTGACTTTGCCTTACTAAACACCTGTAATGACTAGATGCCTTTCTTTTACAATACGGCTGTACTTTAATGACCTGGAAATTAAATGAAGACCTTCCAGGTGACAAAAAATCTCTGTACTACTTGTGACTATTGCCTTTTCTAAAGAGTTAAATTTATTGTTGCCCTTTGAACCAATACTGAGCTATAGAGAATGAAGTATGTTAGAAGCAGTATACTAGAACATTATGCAAATAATGCAGGAATTCAGTAAAACTACTCAGACATACAGACTTTGTAAAGCATGGCAAAAAAAGGAACTGAAAATGGATTTTTATTTTAATACAGTTGATGTTTGGCACTGATCTCTGATGAAGAATATTTAAGAATAAATTTGATATATACTAGATCACACCTCAAGTGCTGAAGGTCCACAAAACCACAAAACTTTATGAAATCTGCTGCTTTTTTTTAAATCTCTCATTAATATCCTTTGCTTACTTACAAAGTTTAATCTCTTCCCAGGCACTGATCAGTTTATAACCATTTTTGTTTGTGTCAATACAGAACTATTTTATAACACACTCCATTCTGAACTGCAGAAAAAGAGATGACTGAGCACTGAGATGTTTATAGCAATGGAGTATAACTTAAGATACATTTTCTCAGTCACATGAAAAGCACACTGGATAAGCACAGTCCTTTTATAAATGAAAGGAACACCTTTAGAATGGATTCCCTCCACTGTGAAATTCATAGAAGCACAAAATATAGCACTGCGCTCCCAACATGACTCTTAACTATGCTGCTGCCTAGACTACAGCATAAGAAAGTGGTTAATTCTGCTTACTCTACAGCTGAACACGATTCCTGTTTCAGAGATTGTTACACTCAGCAACCATATGTTAACAAGATGTTCCTCATTTTATTACAGGTGTGTAGAAACTGGAATTTCCATTCTGCAGGAAATTTCTCATTTCTTTAAAAAAAAATTGTTCAAAATCAGAATCAAAAGCTGGATTCATGAAATTTTCCATGTTGGAGGTGGAGTGGAAGTGGGGGATACATGATAGATATTTTCAAAGAATTGTTTTAGAACAAAACAAAAAAAAAATGGAATTTTTAAAGGATTTCCAATCTGAGTTCCTCCATCACTTTCCTTGGCAGCCCAGGACCTCAGGTAGGCAGGGAAAGCTTCAACAGAATCCCTATGTTCCTGTTCAGTTCTGTCCAATCAGCATTTTACAAAGGGAAACTAGTCAGGCAAGAAGATTTTGAGTTCCCTGTTGTCATGCATCAATAACATAGTAGGGCTAGCCATTTTGTAAGTTCTCCACATTTGAAAAACACCTCTTTAGAAAGCAATTTTTCATAATCTAATATATAAGCCCCATAATTTAATGGCAGCTTCAAGTACTTGATGATGACTATGAGCAACTAAGAACTATTTCAGAGATATCAATCATCTACTTGGGGCTTGCAAAGCAATGATAAAAAAAATCACAATTTAGCTGTCATCTACTGAATTTTGGAACATGTTGCAGAAATTAGATCCAGTTTGAGATGAAAAGAATTTGAAAGTGTTCCATACTGATATTTGTAGGCATTTTGTATTTTGTGATGGACTTAATTATCATTTTGACAGAACTCTGACTTTTCAAGGACAGAATAACTTGTTTGCAGCTTTGCCCTAATTAGGAGGTACAATACTAGAACTAACAGCAATGAAATAATTTGGTTGGCTTTTATGTCTGAAAACTTGTCCTTAGAAATGGAACTTCTGAAGGTGAAAGTATCTCTGGAGGTTTTTTATTATTATTGTAGAGACAGTAATATGTGTAATATGACTAGAAGGAACTTACTTTTTAATGGCTTCTGTTGCATGTGCAGAACAAAGTGTCACTGGGGGACGAAGGGGGAAGAATGGAAAGACTCCATACATTCCATTTTGCAAATTTAATAGCACAAAATATTTCCCTCACAAACCAAGTGACTGAAAATTTCACATTTTATTTGAGTCCAATCCAGTAACAAGCATTAATACTGGAAACTACCTCGCCCGCAAAAAATTGTTTATTACATCCTGTATAAATCTGTCAAGGTGAAGGGAATGAGATAGCAAACTGGATCAAGTGTTCTAACCCCTGGCAGAAAATTCTTACTTAAATGTGTATATTGCTCTTCTTTTAACTTTAGTTCAAATACAGATCATGGGACCACAGGCAAAACACACCATAAAAGTCTCTCTCTCCAGCACATGTGGAGCTGAAATATTAACTGAAAGGAAAATTAAGTGCTTTTTATCATTATAGAAGGAGGTGACTTCAGGTTAAAGTCATTGGTAGGGCAGCGGAAAAGAGCCTGAAGTGCAGTTTTCACGTAGCATCTAGCTTTTAAACTGTGCATTTAAAAAAGAACTAAATTCTCACAGATGATAATCTCTCTGCTCATCATAGTTTCAAAAAAGAAAAACCACTTTAATGATGGCTTGAAGCTGGTTTTAAGATGTCTCTCCTAGGTTGGATGGCATGAGCCAAATTTTCTACGAGTGGCTGTCACTTTGTCAAACACATGCACAGTTTTTAGGGCTTTCTTGGGGACCTATACATACAAGGCCAGATTATGGTTCCTTTTGTTTGGCCTTACATTTTTAAAGCTCTTTAATGCAGGTGTCAGCTAATGCGAAGATCGCATTTTAATCTTCTTTAATGGAAAGATGGTTCTTCAGGCACAGTAATCTGTTAGTGGGTTTAGCTTTTTTCCCCTCTTGACAATAAACTTACTTTTGTTTCTCTCAGCAGAAACTGCAAATCCCGTCCACTAAGGATGCCATGGTTTTTCACATAGCCGGGCATATGGACAGTACCTGTCCCATGAACAGTTCCATGGACTTCCATGTAGGTATGAATGATGTCCAAATAAGACTTCTTATCCTATAAAATGAAACAAAATTTCTTTTAGTCTTCACAAACTTTAAGAAGTAATATGGTCCCAATCAAAACAGGTTATTACATCAACTATACGCTGCAGTCAAAAATGACAGGTCAGAGGTTTTCATCTTTCATAGCTGCATCTTTAACATAAGATATGAAAGTATATCACATATAGCATTTCAAAAGCTTAATTTCTTAATTTGCAATAAAGACAGCCTGCTCCTACACCACAGAAATCAATGAGATAATTCCTATATATTTCAGTGGGTCAAGATCAGGCCCCCAAACTATAGTAACTAAGGCAACACACCTTTTCAAGGCAGAAGTCATACTGAAAACATTTCTACACACAGTTAATTTTGTAACCCACACTAATGGTGATACACACTCTCCTTTCAAGGCACTACTTACACAACAGCTCACCATTTTTCAGTCATGTGAACAGTGGTTACACACCTGCAAACTGCTTGGAAGGTGGTTGTGGTATTTCAGTCAGGAACTTAATATAATTAGTCTGGCTCATCCTCACTGTGAAGAAGGGAGGAGTTAATTTATCTCCCTGGAGCCTCATTTTTGCCAACATTTGTATACATGCTTGCTTAATTTTAAGCACACAAATGGTCCCATGAGGCCTCTACACATATTTACATGTGCTGAAGTTTAAAGGAGTTTTGAAAAGACATTCCATAAAACTAATGTATTTCTAGGATTATTTTTAAATCAATAGAACAAAGCACTGTCCTGATTTGCAAACAAGAGTTATTTTAATTTTCAACACCATATGTGAATTATATTTTCTGAGTATTACGGAGATTAAAAGACTGCAAATATTCCCATTAAAATATCCAAACTCCACTTACTAAATACTGTAATCACAGTCATAGGAAATTTGTGAGCACAGACCATAGAGACACTCTCTCAAGATTTGAACATAAGCCTCCACAAAGCCTAATCCTCACACCAAGCCACAAATACCACTCTCTGGTGGCAGGACTGTTTCTAGGCTTGCATTCTGTACTCTACTGGCTTTGTCACACACATCCTCTGCATACCAGTATTTGATGGCTATATATGGGAAAGTCAGCCAACAGTCAGACTGAAGTTCACTCAATGCAGAAACAGACTATGAAAATCCTATTGCTTGCCAACCATGGGACAGTAAGACACCAACCCTCGACAACTGAAATTCTATTATTTACTATTTACCAAAATTGGACATGGATTAACTTCAGCATATCTAATCTGAGGCTTGAAAATAAAAGCTGGTTTCTAGCTTTAGCTTCCTAACATGGTTACTCTTTTGGAACTTTTTTGTTTGGAAACGCTTCAAAGTGAACAATTTGCTCTTTCACAGCTTGCTCCGTTGCTAAATTTGTCTGATCAGTCATTTGGTGCCCCCTACTCAGGAATGGATTAAGGCAGGGGTCTTGGGGTCTGCAGCCCCCAGGCTCTGGGCTAAGAAGGGGCCCCGCAGCCACACAAAACTCCAGTGTGAGTGTGACGAGCAACCCCCAGCATGCTGTTGCCCCCCCCACACACACACTCTGGCCAAGGCCCCCTCCGTGCTGCTGGCAAACAGCTCTCTGGGGGGAGGGAGTCTGCTGGCTTGCAAGTGCTGCACATCATGGAGCCAGCTACCTTGCCCCATCCCATTCCTTCCTATTCCTGACTTACTGACACCCCAATCCCCATGCTGACTCAACCCAACAGTGCTCCCAAGGAGGGAGTCCTCAGGCTGCTCTTGGAGCACTGCACTGCCAGCTGGGCCCTGGGCTGGTTGGTTTGCCCCAGTACATCCTCCAAGACCTACTGGGGCAGACCAGCCAGGTTGGGCGATGTGCTGTGGGAGCACACCAAGGGCTGGGAGTCAAGGGCTGGCTTGCCCCACATGGCTGGGAAGTCCACCAGCCTGGCCCCATCCCCAGGCTGGCCACCCATCATGGTGGGGGGTGCTTGAAGCATGGGGGGGGGGGAATCACAAAAATGGGCAGCCCAGGGCCCTTAATATAGCCCTTCCCATACTACATTTTAGGATGAATGTACTGGCTAAAACTATTATATGTCAACAACATATTTTGAAAGAATGATACTTTGGTAACATAGCTGAGATCCAAATCATCCTTGTACAAATCAATTTATGAAAAAGGCTTTCTTCACCTGGACTGGAGGACAGAAAAGGGGTGAGGATGAAGGAGCTATTCAACTCTGACAGCTGCTGATTAGTCTCTACAAAACCTTAAAGCCACAGAAAATACGATACAAGTCGCAGGACAGTTAATTCAAAGGCTATGTATCGGTAGACACCTAGTACAATAATTAAGTTCTGTTAAGTACTACTTCCCACAACCCCAACTCCTCAAATATATTTCATTAGGATGATGGACAGTGAAAGCCAAAGTGCATAATGAAGACGCTCGCTTGTGAGAAAGGTTTCAAACAGCATATTTCAGTGAATCAAGAAGCAAAATACAATTTACATTCTTAACATTGGCTGAGAAAACTCCCACAAAATCATGCATAAACAACAGTTCTTAAAGGTTCATTTTGAAATTAACACAACTAGTAAAAATCTTAACACCTAGCTCTTATATAGTGGCTTGTTAGGAGATCTCCAAGGGTTTTACAAAGGATGCCAGCATCATTCCCATTTCACAGATGGGGAAAAGGAGGAGCAGAGGTAAAATGACTTGCCCAAAGTCACCCTGAAAGCTACTAGCAGAACTTCTGAGTACAGGTCAGTGCTCTATCTACCAGGTCACATGTTAATACAGTACATGTTTTGTTACTTTTTCCCCCCATTATTATTTTATCATTGACTGTGAAAGCTGCCTGACACACCACTTCAGCTTTGACCAGGAAGGGCCTATTCCAAGGCTAAAAGGGTGTTCTGTCTTTAGTCTATTGTCAAAGGCTTTTTCCTGAGGCATCTTCCACACTTCATTGATTCAGCCTTGCTATGCAAGCTAAACTAGGTCACAATACAGGCTCATTGTCTTGTATATTAAAAAAAAAGGGGGGGGGCATCTTTCCCTACCCAGGGGCTCGACCACAATTCAAGTGCTCATCTATTGGTGTGGATTAATGCATTAGCCCATAGTGGCTGCAGCCATGAAATTCAGATGCTGAAATTAGAGATGGAAGTGTGTTAGTTCATCTCCATCCCAAGTTTTTAATTGTATATCTACTAGCATTTTGTTCCACACTCTGCAGATTTCAACTTTTCCCTTAGAAGGCCATTATTGCAACACTGTGCAGACTAATAGTCCTGCCATTTTACCCATGTGGAAACTGAGGAATAAAGGCAAAGTGATTTAACCAAACCCCTGCAGGCCAAGTTAGGATCAGAACGCTCATGGCGTGCGTATACTGACACAGACAAATTCGCCATCATCAGTTCGAACTTCCTAGTTCAAGTGAGGGCTCTGTGAAGACCCACTCAGTCAATAAGGAAGTCGATTGCTGAAGTCCTCTCCCTCAAGTGGAGTATTGCTGAACTGAAGGGAGGGCATTTTCCTTTGACACAGTGCACTGGAGCTGCCAATGTAAGTGGATGTTGGGAAGTTGAAGGGAGATATGCAATTTATTTTAAGTAACTTGCATATCTCTCTTCAAGACTGTCGATGAAAACAGTAGCAAGTGGAGACCGCGGCTCCGTCCCTTCCCAATTCCCAAAGCCATGCTCAATTTTCCCACTAGATGTTGCTGCATGAAGCTTTTCCTGAAAAAAATGCCTACATACACCCCTTCCTACCCTCTGTACTGTGCTAAATAAATAGTCTCTCTCATTTGTGTTCACACCTTCAAATAATTGTCAGTGTATGTCGCTCTTTAATTATCTTTGAATTAAGCAGTATATATTTAATAACTTTTACATTTTCCCTGCAGGTGAACCCATTCAGCTATCTAATGATTTTGTTCTTTTCTGAACTTTAATTTCTCAGTACTCTGCTGGTGAGAAGGCACCTAATACTAAACACTACATGCTGGTACAATTATGTCACAGACATGTTCTTTCTATTATTTGTATTACAATAGTGCTCCAATTGAGACTGGGATGCCATTGTGATAGCCAGTGAACACACGGTAAGAAACAGTACCTGATGGAATAGTTTTCAATCTAAAGAGACAGGAAAGACAAAAGGCTGGAAGGGAAACAGGCATACAAAACTGAAGCGACTTTCTCACTGTCACCAAGCAGCAGAAGAGAATAGCCTTCAATAGAATTTTTGTCTCATTTTAAGTCCTACTCGAATAGCCTCCATGCTTTCTATGTTCTCTTTTGAGGCAATGATAGAAAAGAGCTGTAGCCTTCCTGCTCCAATGCAACAGCTCTGAGCATGTGGCCACAAATTATTTTGGCTTTTTTCTGCCACAGATTTTTAATTTTCTATCCAATATCATCATCCTAAATACTTACTGCACAAAGCTCCAAAGGCCCTTTCTCCCATTGGAAGTTAGGGTCATGGTGGGGAGGAGACGACTACACACTAAATACGAACAGCCCATAAAAGAATGAACCAAACCTATCAATGTATTTCAGATACTGCTTCAACAATGGTGAGATAAAGAAAGCACAGTGACTATAACAAAATGCAGTGCTATGGTTTATTTCTTTAGATATTCATAATTTAATATTAACGACTCAACCAACATATTTAGTGCCTGGAAATAATAGTTCTGGGTAAATTGTGTACTTTAATATACCTCAGGGATAAGCCAACTAGGTTAGAGTAGCAACAAAATATAACGAAGTGCGCTGCTCTGCCACTGACGTACACATTATTTTCATGGTATGCCTTCTAAGAGTAAATGCTTTGCAAACAGTTAAGCCCCTTTGTGCCCCAGTGAGGAAGGTACTTCACGTATTATCCTTCTATTCGGAGCAAACTGAGCAGAGAGATGTTAAGTGACTTGCCCACCATCACACAGTAAATCATTGGGAAAGCAGGTAATAGGAACCAGTCCCTGGTGTTGTCATCAGTTAACATGAACATCTAACCATGTTGTCTGGAAAAACACAGACTTGAAAATTAAATCCATTAGTCAACCCCTCCTCCCCAAATTCCTAGCATTTATAAACTAGAACACCTGAAATTAAAAGTGAGCTAGGCCTTGTGATCAAATATAGACCATATGGTTAATGAAAAAAGCTTCCTGAACATAGGAGAATACCAACGTTTAGAAAATGTTAAGGAACAACTTACAATGCAAAATGCTCACAATGGCTTTTTCATAACTGAGATCCCTTTCATGTAGCCTTTTCTTTTCAAATTGCTGACCTACAAACTGTAAAATGCATTTTTTTTTCTTAATGCAGTTGAGGTTTAATGATAGTGACAAATCTTAATCCACCATGCCTGCTTAAATAAAGACCATGAGTTATGGTCCAGTGTTTGAAAAGTGAAGCTAGAAAGACTCTAAAGCATAGGTATTAATGATAATCTCTCTGCAGAAGGAACAATAATCAGCTCACCTTGAATTTTATCAGCTAAGGCCAGATATTATAAATAAAATCATGATAACACAAATATAGTGTAAACAGAAAAAAAAAAGCAGAAAGAAAACTAAAGGCATTTCCTCAAACGTTTTACTGATTTCAGTGAAATAATTAGTTACCTGGCTCTTGCATTGCACAGTTCTTAAAATAAAAAGAACACATACAAAAATTGTCTTGTCTTCACAAGCTCCTAAAGAAACATATACATTATTCCATTTCAGAGACGTGAAAATAGGAAAACTGTGCACAAAGGCCAGATTTTCAAATTCCCAAAAGGGATAGCTGTGTTAGTCTAGTCCAGCAAAAAAAACAACAAGGAGTCGTGAGGCACTTTAAGACTAACAGATTTATTTTTCGCATAAATCTGTTAGTCTTCAAGTGCCACACGACTCCTTGTTGCAGATTTTCAAAGGCATTTAGGTACCTAAAGATGCAAACAGGCATTTGGTGTTTGATTCCTTTGAAATTTTTCTTTCTTTAATGAACTTTTCCTCTATGAAAATACAACAGGGTATGCGTTAAAACACTTAATCACACTCTCTTATCAAATCAGTTCTCCAGTTCTGCCTATTGCATAGCAGAAGTACATATTTTCACTCCGAGCTGTCTCCTACAGAAGTAATTTTACAGAAGCACTTGCCCCACAAAATAGAACAAGAGATGGATTAAAAATAAAAAAATTCTTCTAAAGGACAAAAGAAGCAATAGGCAAGATACTGTATAAAATATAAACCCTTCCTTGATGCTAATAAAATGTCTTTATTAAGCAGCTTCAGAGAATCATTAAATGTGTCCAATTTGTTTATACAGAGTAGTTACAGTTACATCAGTTCAGGACACGAGAGAGAGAAGGTGGGTGAGGTTATTATTTTTCCCCCCACCAACTTCTGTTGGAGAGAGACACAAGCTTTCATATGACCTCATTTGTCTTACCTCTCCAATTTATTTCATTATTTCATTCATACCTTACAACTGAGTCATTCCTTAACTCCTTTTTGCAATACAACAAGTAATCTTATTCACCTGAGCTAGTTGGATTGTCTTGATTCATGAGCCGTTTTTTCATATAAAGGTTATTTTGAAATATGGTCAACAAAATAACACCCACAAACAAATCATACAATTTTTAGTATTCTGAATGGTAGCAAGATATTAGAAAATTATTCTTTATATATTTGAGAAATGTAACCAAATATACTGATTATACAAAGAATTTTGTACAGGATCTAAGTTTTAGGCAGGAAAATACATAAACAGACAGGTTAGCGTTTTTAAGATTACTTTTGTGTTTGATAATATTAAAATGAATTATTTTTTCTAACAAAGACAATATGAGCTTCTGCATGCACTTTAATTCTGACATTTTGCAAGCAAAAATATGATTCCTTTTAAGTTTAATTTCTTTTCTTCAATAATCCATGCAATACTGATGTTCTAAGTCAAAGAAAACAAGCCAAATGAAAAGTACCTTATTTTGACAGAAATTTCCACAGGTGTGGCCGTGTTAGTCTGTGCACAGCAAAACAGTGAGAGTCCTGTGGCACAGCATAAGCTTTTGTGGCCTCCAACTCACTTTGTCAGATGCATCTGATGAAGTGGGTTAGAACCCACAAAAGCTTATGCCCAAAAAAATCTGTTAGTCTATCAGGTGCCACAGAATTCTTTTTTGGTTTTTTTGTGCTTATTTTGATACTTAATTTACTAGAACAAAAATATGAAAGCACGTTGCCATAATGCAGAATTAGTGTATTTTTACATTTTAACAAATGCTTTCCTCTCTATAATGTGACAGTAAAATGAATGTGAAGTAAATACATAAAACCTACTGAATTTGATTTTTAAGTGGCTCTGAAACCTTTACTTAATTTTGGAAGAAGAGAATATTATTTCTGAAAAGTATATTCTCTGTTGTGACAGGAACTTCTGTTATAATAATGATTAGGCTCCTGGTAAGCAAGAATGCTGCTAATGATGGAAGACTGAGGATCTTTAATCACAATAGTTCTTTCATCCTTCTGTCATCTGGAATGAACAGCAGAAATTAAAAGCATGTTTGCCAACATATATTTCACAGTACATAATGGTAATAGTAAATTTGTCATATCTGCACACAGCTATTCTGCTAGTTTCTCCTACTCTAAGTCAGACTATAGCTGCAGCATGTAACAACAGGTGGTGAGAGGGAACAACTGAGTTGTATTATATTTTCCTCTATTATGAGCCTCTGATTATGACAATTCCACAAGGCAATTCTCTAATAAAAACTTTTTTCTGGCCTAAAATATTTGAGGAGTGCACATGAAGATGTACCAATAAACGATCTGCACAACACATATGGCAGAGGTTAAAATCCGTTGGAGAGATGTGCACATCAAAACACATACAGATAGGTATCCTCAATGCTTAGATACCAGAATATGGCTAATTTGGGAAGAACAAATAGCCTTCTTGTTCACTTTAGATTTCTCATGAGAATCTTTAACTAGCCTGAAATAATCCCTGAGGAACTAGTTAGACTACTCCAAAGCTCTTAGGCAGGAGAAATAATTCAAACAAAAACACATCCCCTTCCATTGGTGCTTGACAGCATAGAGACATCACTTTATGAGGAAGTGAGTTGTAAATCTCTTCAGTTTTACCTCAGAGATTATTCTGGTCAGGTCCTCTATTGAAAACTATGCACAATTGTTACTAACTACTTTGCTCACAAACAAGAACAGTCAGATCTCTCATCAAGGAAATCCTGTAGGTATGCTGGTATTCGCAAAAGCATGGTGCAGAACCTGCTGTAAATCATAATGCTTAAACATTTATCTTGCTCGAAAAGTATTTGAGAGCAAGACAGACTAATTAATTTGATTGCCTGTTCTTGTTTGTGCTACTCCGAGACATCAAAAAAAAATCTCTCTTTTGAGCCTTGTAGCCAAAAGCAACTCCTATCGTTTGAACTAAGATTGGATTTCCATTTAGTTTCGGGAGTGTTAGTACAGAAGCAACTAGCACTATTTATTTTTGCAGTTTTCTAAACATTAAGACACAAACCTATTGCAAAAACCTCTGAGATAGTTATTTGTTCTTTTGAAAAAAGTCTATCTGTTCATATGATAACCATGGACACCTTAGTTCTGGCATATGTTTTGGAAATCCCCATTTCCTTTTCCAAAAGAACCCTCCCTCCCTTTAAAAGAAAGGAGCAATTCTTAGCAAGAATTTGATCAAAGCAAGACCAATCCTCATGCTCGAAATGAGTTGATGAGCTTTCTTAACACATTAATATGTAATAAAACTGTGTCTATGTAAGAAAATGGGAAATTACAGTAACATCATCTTTAGGGATAGCCTTTAAGGTGCAAAACAGTCTTTTTTTTATTATTCCAATGGTTACCCTCTATTTTCAGTTATTTGTATGCAACTATGGGAACACGGACTTCTCAGATTCTGATTTGCCAATGGTTGACAGGCTTGGGACAATCGTTACAGGCTTCATTATCAACCTGAAAGTAAAAGGGCCTGCCTAGGCCAGTGGTTCCCCATCTGTGGTCTGTGGACCACTGGTGATCCATGAGTGTATTGCAGGTGGTCCATTGGAGGGATGGGAGATAATTACTGCTGGTCAATGTACTGTGATGAGTGCAATCTTTTTGTGAGTGAGCATAATAAATTATTAGAAATAGCTGCACTTTTAATACCCCTTCATATACAAGTTTGACTCCCACAAGCCATAGGCTATGTTAAAGATATTTTGCTCCTGCAGTGGTCCTCAAAGGCTTTTGATGGCAATGCAGTGGTCCACCATAAAGGAAAAGGTTGGGAACAGCTGACCTAGGCACACCTTTCTCTCTCTACAAACAGTCGTCCAAAGAGCAAATACAATTTCCTTCAACTACATATTCTGTATGGTAAACAACACACACAAAACCCTTCTTGACTTCCAGTAATAACTTGGTGAGCAGAAGTTATTTTAATCAAGCCTTTGCTGTCTCAGATATTTGGTCAACAATAGAGATGTGCCTGAACCAGAAATACAAGTCAGAAATCTCTCTATAAACTTTAAAATGGCCCAGCAAAGAACTTCACTGTGAGGAAAGGGCTGGTTTGTTATAGGCACTGTATAGTTTGAAGAGCTACTCACAAGAAGAGATGTGAAACAAACAAAAAGCAAGCAAGCTTTAAAAAAAACCAAAAAAACCCTACAGTCCAATATAAAAAAAAAAAAAAAAAAAATCACAGCAAATGAAACCAAACCCCTTCCATAAAATCAAGCGAATATATATATATATTTTTTGAGAGCAGCTGGAACAAATGACTGAATCTCCCTTGTGTTTCATGCACCCTCTCTTTGGCCCTTCCATAAATCACACTATTTCGTCCCACCCAAAAACCAAAACAAAGACAACTAAACTTATTAAGTCATAATTCTGTAAACCCCCCCCCCCCCTTTTTTTTTTTGAAGCTTGTGATCTGCTTGGGTCAGATTGAGTCTGTTTTCTCATTTAACTATAAAGCACCAAAAAGATACATACAATACAGTATAAATAAATACAGATCTCACAGATGTTGTGTATGTAACTTTGTGTATTTTAACTTTATTCTTCTCATTTTGTGTGTCTCAGTTAAACTGCATGCTCCTTGGAAACAGCATTTAAAAAGAAGTCTACAACGGCTTTTTTATATCAATGTCACAAATAATCATGGAGCCTTCCAAATTCAAACATGCTACATAAAGGAACTCTTATCAAATTAGTGCACCAATCTTAAGACTTAAATAACAGCCTGTTAACAGTGTATGAGAAAGTACAGGTTGTTTAAATAAAGCTTGATCTGCAATTTGACAGTCACTGCTTTATCACTTATTTTCATATGCTTTCATTCAGTCACTTCTTGGTGGTGCCTTACAGCATCTTAGCTACAGTGTTTTTTTTGTGATGGTACACAGGGTTATGGTGCACGGGCACCTTTTCAGCTGGCCCTGCTGCAGGGGTGGGGTCAGCAGGGGAAAGAAGTGTACCAGCACAATTTTATTTTTAAACAAAACAAATCAAAAACAAAAACCAAACAAACCTACAAAAAAAGCACTGGTTACAAACATGTTTCATCCAAAATCATATAACTGGATACCATCCGACTTTTTTTCCTTGTGTTTCAATTCTCTTCCAAGTAAAGTAAAAGAAACAAGAGATTTAAAAGTGCTTGCTGAGAATACAAAATTGACTTGTTCAGTTCTTGGTGCAGATTTGGATAAGACTCAGTCAGTCCCTCCATTACTGTTGCTCATAGTGCAAAGCAGGTTTACAGTATTAAATGTCACATTAAGCTGCATCAAACGATTTCCCCCCTTATCCAAAATGGAAAGTTTTACTAGCTTGTAGTCATTTTATTCAACAGCTACAATGAACTTTGCATTTGGGAAAGATATTTTTGTTGATTATTGCACACAGAACTGTTATTACTTTATGCCAATTATTTCCACCTACTTCTAAAAGCCTCCTGATAAGGCCTTTCACATCAAAAGAATGGAATGACAACAGACTTTCCCTAAGGCAGTGTCGACAGGAAGATTTAGCCTGAAAGGTTGAAGTTTTAAACTGGGTATATTAAACTTTCAGAAGTATAAATGCTGCTGTAATAATAAACAGAATATGACGCAAGGAAAACTGAAGCTTCCTTTTACTCTGCTTGAAAAGTTGGCACAGAACAGGCATCAAGTGAATGTTGTTTTAACTTCAATTTGGCAGTCCACAAATTTTCATGATTTTAAATTATTCAGGTCACCGTCACAGAACATTAGTCTTGTTTACTACCAAACTATTAAACAACATATGTGCATAACTACAGACCAACTGTTTTGGTGAACAATTAATCAGAGCCCTTATTCAGCTGGTGGTCCTTGTAGTTCAGATTGTAAAACATGGAGATTAGTTTTTGATCCCAGATTTAGCATCCGTTGTTAAAAATCAGAACATGTGTACGTTTTCATAAATCTTTATTGCTGCAATTTAGAGAACCAAGAACTGCCATTATAGATCTTGGCCCATCACTTCTTAAGTTCTGTACCAGAAAAGATAGTGGAGCAAATAATTAAGGAACCAAGCGCTGCAAATACCGTAGTGGCTAGCACCTCTGCTTAATATGCAGAAGGTCCTGGGTCCCTTCCAACCCTATGAGTCTATTCTAAGTCTACAATGAACTACAGATAAGTGAATCAATTTGCAAACATGTAGAAGAGAATAGACTGTTAAGTAATGGCCAGCATTGATTTGTCAAGAATAACTGGTGTCAAACCAACCTGATATCTTCTATGATATGCTAATAAGCCATCTGGACAGAGGGGAAGCAGTAGATACGGCCTATCTAGACTTTACTAAGGCTTTTGTTACAACCTCACATCACTTTCCTGCTCTCATTAACTAACTAGGAAAACACAACGTAGATGGAGCTTCTATAAGATGTGCATATAACCGGCTGGATAACTGCTCCCAGAGAGTAGCTGTCAATGGTTCACAGTCATGATGGAAAAGTATAACAAGCAGGGTATTGCAAGGACCAGTTCCGTTCAATATCTTCATCAATGATTCAGATCCGTGTTTCCCAATCTATGGTCCAAGGACCCCGGTGATCCATGGAGTTATTGCAAGAGGTCTGTGAACACATCTGGCCCCAGCCACTGCCATGGTAACAAGCCAATCATTCTGAATGACTGACAGTGAGCGGGCTGAGAAGGCAGAAAGGCAGAAGCCTAGCCTGCCTGTGACTGAGACTGATTTTTTTTTGCCTGTAACCAGGAGGTAGGGGATGTGAAAGGGAAGGGGTGGGCAATCAGCCTGTGTGGGGAAGGGGAGCCCACTGGGCAGGGAAAAGGGAAGATGTTGCAGAGCATGGGACATGACCTGCCTTCCAGTGTGGCCCCTACATTGAATGAGTCTGACAACTCTACAATAAATGAATTGTATTTGCCTGCTGTGAGCAGCCCCACCCTGGATATGTCTCCATGGCTTGGGAGCAGGTGGGATCCTTCATTGCCCTTCTGCAGCACTGTGGCCTGCAGTCAGTCCCTGGTAACAACTATTATCATTTGGGGGTCCACAAAGTTTTGATGATAAAAAGGGGTCCTCATACTCAAAAATGTTGGGAATCAATGATTTAGATGGCGGCATAGAGAGTACACATAAAGCTTGTGGGTGATACCAAGCTGGGAAGGGTTGCAAGTGATTTGCAGGATAGGATCACAACTGAAAATGATTTGAACAAACTGATGATGTGGTCTGAGGTAAAAAGAACGAAATTCAATAAAGACAAATGCAAAGTACTCCACTTAGGAAAGAACAATCAGTTGCACACATACAAAATGGACAACAAAAGTAGTTAAAAGTCTAGAATACTTGACTTATTAGGAAGATTGAAAGAACTGGGGTTGTTTACTCTGGAAAAGAGAAGACTGAGAGGGGACACGATAACAGTTTTTAAGTATCTAAAAGGTTGTTACAAGGAAGAGAGAGAAAATTATTCTCCTTAAGTGCTGATGATAGGTGTCATATGATGCACAATGGGCTGTGATCTATGTACCCTTCCAATTCAGTTCTGCAATGCGCTTGTGTAGTTTGATGCAAAACGTGTCATGCAAGGCTCCCTTTTGAATACCCTGCCTTACTGTTATAGTATCATGTCTCCTGCAGCATCACGTGAGTATACAGATGAGAAGCCTGTTTCTAGGTATTTTATATGACTCATGGCTACCTCTCAGCATGGAGGCTGGAGAGGTGCACGACTAAGGCAATGCAAATGAAGCTCCCTGGCTCAGATGGGACAAAGTGAATCACACAGCAACAGCAAAAAAAAAAAAAAAAGGAGGGGGAAGGGGGAGGTCTCCTGCTTTTTCTTAACAACAAAGGAAGAGAAAGGGGGATTTTGAAAAAAGTAACACAGACACTATAAAATGCTAAAGGGTTTTGGCCAAAGATTCTCCTCCTTAAAACACCTACAAAAAGAACTCTGTCCTGCCTAAGGATAGACAGAGACTGGCCACTAAACCATCATTTACCCAAATCTCGCGAGCAATCAACAGTAAATGTTATTTAGCATGTGTCTTATGTCTTTTATTTGCCTGTGGTATCTCCTGACTCCTTTATTAAATTATTATGCATTGATTTGCTATATACCAGGGGTGGCCAAACTTGTGGAACTCAAGAACCACACAGTTGATTATTAAACCTTCAAGAGCCACACTGAGGCATATAACCATGTACTTTTACCTACTTCAAAATTACTAAGTTTAAAATTCATAGCACAGTTTAATTTTATTGTAAAAAAGAGGGCAAATATTGATCCTACTAATGTCAAATTACTTAAGGCTACCAAGAAAACTAGGCCTACACACTAAAAACTTCACTGTTGCTTGATGTAGAAGACTGGAGGCTAGTGGCGAGCTTTTTAAAATCTGGGCAGTAACTTGTCAATGCACTAGGGAAAAGTTCTCTCAGATGCTGATCTCTAAGTATTGCACAATGTTTCGATATAACAGATTTCACTGTGGAATACAATGCTTCACAGCAGTTAGTTGCACCAAAAATTGAAAGTAATCTACGTTCTATTTTAAACCATCTATTTTCTTCTTCATATTTTCATTTCTTATTATTCCATGCCATGTTTAGAAGGTCTTGTAAAACACCATTTTATCTTTACAACAAGTAAACTGCATTAGGGCCTATAAGAAAATCTAAACATGTCATGGCTTCCCCGATCATGCTGCACATCTCCCCCTTCTCTGACCAGGACGCTGCTTACCCTCAGTCTCCGACCATGCTACTGCTTGCCTGCCATCCCTGACCATGTGGCCGCTTCCCCTCGGTCTCTGACCATGCTGCCGCTTCCCTGCTGTCCCCGACCTTGCGGCTGCTTCCCCTCCACCCCTGACCATGCTGCCATGTCCCTGCCATCTCCAAACACGTGGCCACTTCCCCTCCATTCCTGACCACGCCATGCTTCTCCCTGCCATGCTCCTCCACGAGCCACAATTTTTCTCTAGAGAGCTGCCTGAGGCTCATGAGCTGCAGTTTAGCCACGCCTCCCCTGTACTCATGGAAAATCATGTTCTAAACAATATACCAGTGTTTGTTTCATCTAAAGTTATGTGAACTTTAGACAGTGTGATTGAGTGAGGCTGAGCATATCCATTTCTTTATAAAGTGGCAAACAAGTGTCTATAAGCCTATTGTGATTGAGGAAGGGTCCTGATCCCTGTAGGACTGAAGCTTCTGGTGTGGTATCTCGGGATTGTGGGTGCTCACTGGGAGACTGTCCCCTAAGTGGGCCAAGGACTCACATCGACTGCCTGGGACCTAATACATGCAAGAGGGTTGGATGAACTAACTCAGGAATGGTCAGCTGGCATAGTGGGGTAAATCTAGGTTCAGGAATGGAAATTATGGCATCCCAGACCAGATTCTGGGAGGGGAAAGTCATGACAGGACAGGAAGAAATGCGCTTAAGTTACAGCAAGAGAAGTTTAGGTTGGACATTAGGAAAATAAATCCTAACTGTTAGGGTGATTAACCAGCAGAATAAATTGCCTGAGGAGATTGTGGAATCCTCATCACTGGAAATTTTAAGAGCAGATTGGACAAACCAGTTAGAAGAAGGTCTACGGTACTTGGTCCTGCCATGAGTACAGGGGACTAGACTCAACCTCTCATGATCCCTTCCAGTCCCATGATTCTGCGACATGAATTTACCACTTAAATTTTTCAGAAGTCCTAATATCTTGATGTTTATTTGTCCTATGCCGGATCCAAGATAGTTGTACATCTTATGTTAATTATATCCCTATAGTAAGATTATACCACAATTTAAACCATTCTAAGCAGAGACTATGCTATTTGATGAAAGTACCACTTTTAATTTTCAAGAGAGAACCATTCATATGGGGTAAACAGAAAACTAGGAATGAAAAACAAGAGCACAAATGAAACACCCTGGTGACTTCTTATGAAAACTCTGGTTTGTCCACAGAGAGTTGTGAGAGAGAGAGAGATGTACAATAGCAGAACCCTGTTTACCTAACCCTCCTTTCTTTGGCTCACCATGTTATCTAGACAATCCAGGTCTAGAGAGAGGCAATCTCCCTTATGGCTGCTAGATGGTGTTGCACAATTGCATTATCCTAATCTCTTATTTATTTGAATTTTTGATTATCCAATCTTGCCCTAGTCCCAGTTAGATTGGATAAATGTGGTTTTGCTGTACTGTGTTTTGATTTATAACTATGTTTACCTTTTGAAATTAATAAAGACATGTAACTGTATATGTTCCCAAATGTATAGGATCTTGGGGTGGTCAAAGGATTAATAGTGAGATGAGGAAATTTTCATTTTTAGACTGTCAACGCAAATCCAACCTCAACTGGTATTGATTGAAGTCATTACTATATGATGATTAGATTCCAAAGTCTGGGTAAAATGAACTAACCACCTCAATACAGCTCCAAAGTAGGGGATATACCCATCACAAAACCTACACCAAATGAAACAACCATTTACCAGCTCAACTGAGTTACTGAATGTGCAGCATGTAAGCTAAAACAGTGATTCTCAAGCACTGCGGTTGGGACACATTATTGTGTCACCACACAGCAGTGTGTTGTGGAAAGCCAGAGAGATGGCTGGATTCAGCCTAGGGCTCATGGGTTGGTGAACCAGAAGGTCACAAAGTCACAACCTACAAAAGGTTGAGAACCACTCAGCTAAAAGAATTAAGGGAAATTAGAAGGGAAATCCAGGGAAATTTGCCAATGCCTGTGCATTTCCTATTCTAGGAAATGAGGATTTTCTTCTCCATAGCTACTGGTCTGGTGCATTTCACAAAAAAATACTGTTTTAAATGAGTCATTGCATAGGTCATCTTATTTCTCACCATTCAAAGTCTGTATAATTATTTAGCTGATACAAACATTGCCTTCTTCATTTTACCATGAAAAAGCTTTTTTTAAAAAAAAGTTTTTATGCAAGTTAAAAGAAAACTCACGATAGTCATATTCCAAACCCTGCCGTAAAGAAAAAATACTAGAGCAACAGTCCAAAGCACGTCATTAAAACTACAGTAAGGTAATTAACTATAATGTAGGAGTAGTAAAATTATTTTAAGGTATAATAGGGTTTGGAATTATTACTAGAGGTGAGTGATCTATTTTTAAAGGTGTTCCAGCAGACTAGTAACTATGCTGAAGTGAACACATTAATAATCATCATCACTTAACGCCCAAGTTTAGCAAAAGAAAGTGGTAAAACTTGTGGGAATAACATGGTGGAGGTAGGTCAACAAGCTCTCCCAATTTACTTTAGATTTGTCACATGAACTGCATTTGGTAGAGTCTGTTTTCATCCATTTCTTCATGTTAGTATATTAGCCCAGTTGCACAGATTAAAAAAAGTATATAAACTCCTGTAAATTAATAGTATCATACACACAAACTCACATTCACATTAAGGTTATAATACAAATAAGATGGTAGAACAACAGATCTGGGCATCACTG
>ML681984.1:17742661-17755185 GCA_007922195.1 Podocnemis expansa | reverse complement strand
AAGAGGGAGAAATAAGCAGAGGAGTTGACAGCTGAGCCATGCTAATGATAAATACAAAACATTGATGACTCTTTCAGGAAAGATTGGTCTAATAAAAACAAAAAAAAATTGTTATAAAAATCTGCAACTATTCATTACAAATTTGATGTCTGCTAGATGATTTACAAATGTATAGCCATATATACAGCATTTATTTACTTGTTTTGCTTGTTTGTCTCTTTCCATATATATTCAATTAAAGCAAATAGGCCTGTTTGTAGAATAATGACTGAATTAAAGTAGCTGCCTCCGTTGAGATGAGTCACAGTTGCCAGACAAAGGCAGAAATTTAGCTGTTTTCTGATAGTAGCTGCCATAAATTAAAGTTGATAAATCAGGCAGTGCTGCATATTTTGAGGAAAAAGTGGGTGATCAGCAAAGAGAATGTCTGCATGAATTAGATTTTCTTCCTAGATCTTCTGGCTTTAAGAACTAAAAAGAAATTCAATGAAATTACACTATAAATACCATATAAAGGCAAGTCCAGCCCCTTACACTGAGGAAGGACCATCCCACACCAGTGTCTGCTTAGCCTGTTTTAGAAACCTTCAATGACGGGGATTCCAAAACCTTCCTTGGAAGCCTACACCAGAGATTAGCTACCCCTTCTAGTTAGAAGGGTCTTCCTGTTATCTAGCCTAAATCTCCTCTGCTGCAGAGTAAGCCCATTACTTCTTCTTCTACCTTCAGTGGACAGGGAAAACCACCAGTCACAGTCCTCTTCATCACAGCACTTAATATATTTGAAAACCATTATCAGGTATCTTTCCTCCTCCTCCCCCAATCTTCTTTTCTCAAGAATAAACATACCTATTTTTTTCCTTTTAAATCTTTCCTCTTGGGTCTGTTTTTCTAAGCCTATCATCATTTTTGTTGCCTTCCTCTGGACCCTCTCTGAGTTGTTCAGATCTTTCTCAAAATGTGGTGCCCAAAACTAGACATAATATTTCAGCTGAGGTCTCAGTGATGCTGAGTAGAGGGAGACGACTGACCCATAACATACACAAGACCCTTCAAGTTAATCCACTGCAGAATGATATCAACTCATGAGCCACTAAAATTCAAGACTGAATATTCTGTGCTCCCATCTTTTCCAGCCGCAGCGGAAAAAAGTCTGCTCGCTCCCCCACTCAGCACTCTGGAACACATATACAAAAACATACAGCAGCTGATTTAAAATGCATTGTATAATTTTTATTTCTTGGATGAACAACGAGTGTGTGATCAGGATGAAACAAATACTAAAACAGCATTAGCAGTGGAAGACAATAATCTCATACCCATAGTGGAGGTAGGAAGGCACTTGCAAGCCTCAAAATATTGCCTTTTAGCTGTAGTAGTCTATGATTAAAGCCAATTCCATTTCATCTAGATGAGGCACAAGGTTTAAGGGGCTCACATTCTCCACGTCCATCCCATTCCAGTCTGGCAGACAGCAGTCTCTCTTCAATCATTTATATTGTCTTAAACTCCAGACATTAAGTCACTTGAAAGTCACCCATGCTGTGTGTTAGGTTCTAATATTTTTCTATGTCTTTTTAGATATCTCGTTCTGTCAGGTCTCTTCTGTTATATCTTAGGTACCTTTCCAGCCAGCAAGTTGGGCCATGAGACTTACAACAGACCCACCCAGAACAATGGTGCTGTAAACAATCAATCAGGCTGTGGTCAGCAACCTATTGGGAAAGCTTGACTTAAATGGGAACAATACATTCCCCAAACTTTCTGGCGCATACCCTGCTCACCTGTAAGAACTCTCCTCTCTGCCTCATTCCCCACCCTAATTGTAATCACAGAACGTTAATTACGTTAAAGACCCTATAACGGCCATTATCACCTCTGTTCTCTCCAGGTGAAACGAAGTCTGTACTTACAAGTAAATAGGTAAAGAATTCCATCTGGATTATGTAACTGATGCATGTATATTTGGCCACCGCTACATCACCAATTTGAAGCTGAATCCAGCCAGCCTTCCTTCTTGGTACCTTGAATAAAAACCTCTTCAGTATTATCTATGCTGACTGATTCTTGGGGAAAGAAATCTTTACAGCTTTCCATATATTTCCCTCTTTTTTCTACCCCAAATTTTAGGGTCCCTCTGCAGCCTTCAATACAGTGACCACAACACAAGCTAGAACCGCTCCACAACTGAGGTACAGAGATCCCGTTAGAGAATTAAAGAAACTACCATTACTGTACAAAGAAACAGAAAGGTCTCAAAAATGATCTAGTGCAGTGGTTCCCAAACTTTTTCATGCTGGGGACCCCTTTTTAACCAAAAAAAAAAGAAAAAAAAAGAAAAAAAAAATCTGTGGGCCCCCTGGCTGATCATCTAATCTGGCCTGTGCCACTGTGGTGGTGTCACTAGGACAGCCAGCGAGTGGCACCACTGCCACCATGGCCCACACCCATTGGGCAGCCAAGCCATGGTGGCTATGGCCCCCTGCCCTTGCCCCTGCCAGGGAGCCTCATCCCCCTGCTGGGATCTGGCCGCGGGCGGGAGAGGCAGCCCTGGCAGGGTGCACTGGGGCTGAACCTGGACTCCAGCTCTGGTAGGGAGAGGCTCAGTGGATCCCCAGGGGTCCCTGGACCCCAGGTTGGGAACCACTGATCGAGTGGTTAAAGAGAATATGAATGAGGGCCTGCAACAGAACTCAGATCTTCTATCAAAGATATCAGTGTGGCCTTCAGCAAGTTACTTAACACGTCCAGCTCTCTGCTTCCTTATTTATAAATGCCACCTCCCTTACATGACTGTAACAATGACACAGGTATGGGAATCAGACCAGCTCCACAATACCATGTCCCAGCATTCTCTTTCAGTCTGTGGTTCTGTTCTGAAGCAGCTGTGTACCATCCCATGTTTATTATCTCAACTGTCTTAATTCAAATCCACTTAATTTCAAAGTAAACTGAAGTTGCTTCTAATAGCCAATTTTGCAAACTCGTTTTGGAAATCAAAATGGATCTCCATTTTTTGTGCACCATCCATGGTAACAAAGGCTCTTCAGGAAAAATTATGCCCCCACTGATACCAGTGCAACTCCATTCTCTTTAATAGTTACAAACTGATTGGAAGTAAGTGAAGAAGTCTGTTTATAATACATAAGAAGCAACAAAATTTACACCCCACCAGCGGCTGCAACTGTGGCACTGCAGTACAGGTAACATCATACAAAACTTCACAGACCCAACTGCTTCACATGCATGAATTAACTAAAGGCTCCTACATGGCAACTGAAATACTATCAGTCCATTGAAAAATGAGAAAAGAGCCACAAAATTAAAGTGATTTGCTCAAGGTAAAACCCAAGTCAATGGCCACGTCATCCTAAAACCTAGGTTTTCCATCTTCCCATGTGATAATCTAATCTTTAGAGCTGCTGTTCTGAAGCAGGACAAACATAAAAACTATGCAGGGCTTATATAATTTTGGTTAAGTAATCTACTTGGATACAAAACGTGAAGAAGAATTTAGATAAACTTTGTTCACAGTGACAAATGACAAGGCCATTAAATGAGTACAGCAAGGACAAAAGTCCAATTCACAGATGTGAGCTAAGCCCAGAAGCCATGTTGATCCAAATGGATTTTGTCACCCAAATACATTTCTTTGCCCACTGCCTGAAGTCAATTCTATGTGTGCATCCAGTGCAGCCAACAAATCCATGATAACAAATTAACAATGTATTTGAGTATGGCCAAATGCACGGTCATACATCTAGGATCCGCTCCAAGAATGCAGGCCATATAGGACTCTGGGGTTGCTCTCTTGGAAAGAAGTGGCTCTGAAAAAGAGACTTTGGGGTTTTGGTCGATAAAGAGATGCACACAAGCTTCCAATGTGATGCTGTGGCCAAAGTGCTAATGTAATCCTTGGATACATAAAGAAATACCATATAAAGAGTTGGGAGGTTATTGTACCTCTATAGGTGGCAGTGGTGTGACCACTGCTGGAAGACTATGCCCAGTTCTCATATCCACAACACAAGAAGGATGTTGCAAAACTGGAGAGGATCAGAGAAGAGCCAAAAAATGATCAGAGAACTGGAAAACTTACCTTGAAGTGAAAGTCTCAGAGCTCCATCGGTTTGTAATAAAGAGAAGGTTAAAGGGTGACTTTCCACAGTCTTTAAGTATTTATGTAGGGAAGAGAGATTTTATAATAATGTGCTCTTCAATCTAACAGACAAATACGTTACAATATACAATGGCTGGAAGTTGAAGCCAGACAAATTCACACTACACTGGAAACTTTAGAATTAATAAAATAGGCTGTTTTTCTAAAAGCTTTAGACTCACCAACTCTAAGGTCAGAAGGGACCAATATGATCATCTAGTCTGACCTCCCGCACAGTGCAGGCCATAAAATCTCACCGAACCACTCCTACAATGAACTTCAAACCCATAACTGAGCTATTAAAGTCCTCAAATCATGATTAAAGACTTTAATACAGAGAATCAACCAGCAAGTGAGCCATGCCCAATGCTACTGAGAAAGGCAAAAAAAGCCCTAGCGCCCAAGCCAATCTGCTCTGGGGGAAAATTCCTTCCTGACCCCAAGTCAGGCAATCAGTTAAACCCTGAGCATGCGGGCAAGTCCACAACAGCCAGGTCAAGAAGAACTTCTCTGTAATAACTCAGAACCCACTCCATCTAACGCCCCTTCCCAGGTCACTATCATACCCATCACCAGTAGTAAAAGACAGACAATGGCCAAGCTACACTGTCCATCATATCATTCCCTCCATAAACTTATCAAGCCTGGTTCTGAAGGCACCTAAGGTTTTTGCCCCCACCACTTCCCTTGGTAGACTATTCCGGAACTTTACTCCTCTGATGGTTAGGAATCTGCATCTAATTTCAAGCCTAAATTTTCTGAAGGACAGTTTGTATCCATTTGTTCTTGGGTCCACACTGGAGCTGTATTCAAATAATTCCCTCTCCCTCCCTTGTATTTATCCCTCTAATGTATTTATAAAGAGCAATCATATCTCCTCGCAACCTTCTTTTGATCAGACTAAACAAACCGAGCTCTTTAAGTTGTCTCTCATAGGGAAGATTTTCCATTCCACGAATCATCCTTGTAGCCCTTCCTTGCACCTGTACCAGTTTGACTTGATCTTTCTTAAACATGGGTGACCAGAACTGTTCACAATATTCCAAGTGAGGTTGCACCAGCGCCTTGTATAATGGTACTAACACTTCCCTATCTCTACTGGAAATACCCCTTCTGATGCACCCCAGGATCGCATTAGCTTTTTTCACTGCCACATTGCATTGGCTACTCGTTGTCATTCTGTGATCAACCAGCACACCCAAGTCCTTCTCCTCCCTTGTCCCTTCCAGCTGATGCATTCCCAACTTATAAGAAAAATTCCTGTTATTTGTCCCTAAGTGCATGACCTTGCACTTCCCATTGTTGAATTTCATCCTATTTCTAATGTTCCACTTTACAAGGTCATCCAAATCATTCTGTTTGCTATCCCAATCCTCCTCTGTATTGGCAATGCCTCCCAGCTTGGTGTCGTCTGCAAACTTAATTAGCACATTTCCACTTTTTGTGCCAAGGTCAGTAACGAAAAGGTTGAATAAGAGGGGTACCAGGACCGATCCTTGGGAAACACCACTAGTAACCTCCTTCCAGCTAGACAGTTCACCTTTCGCTATGACCTTCTGTAATCTCCCCTATAACCAGTTCTTTATCCACCTTTCTGTTTTCATATTAATCCCCGTCCTTCCCAATTTAACAAATAATTCCCTGTGTGGAACTGTATCAAATGCCTTGCTGAAATCTAAGTAAATTAGGTCCACCACATTCCCTTTATCTAAAAAATCTGTTATCTTCTCAAAAAAAGGGGATCGGGTTGGTCTGGCATGATCTACCTTTTGTAAAGCCATGTTGTATTTTGCTCTCATTCAAACAAAAATTAATTTGGGAGAAGTCCTCTGGCCTGTGTTACTAAAGAGGCAGTTAGACCCGATTATCACAATAGTCCCTTTTAGCTTTGTAATTAAACCATGTTGCTGAAGTATGGTGGACAGACACACATCCCAGGAACTGAGCAACGATTTTGTTTATTAGATCTGACTACACTTGACAGGTTGTTCTGCTGACTCGTGGAACTAATCAGGTCAGGAAGTATAGATTATTAGATCCATTTATTCTTGAGAGACTGCATTGTGCTTCCAGTACTGATAATCAGATCAGGAACTATAATCGCAAAAGCCTAAGCCAGAAGAACAGACTCAGAATTGATGGATTTCTGTTCTACTGAAATGCGTTCTGGAGAAAAAGGAACAGACTATAGAAACAGACTTCATTATGCAAAAGGGGGAAAAAAACCCCAAAAACCTAGTGAAATCTTTCTTCAGCCAGGAACTAAACAGAAAAATCACTGAAGTAGGTATCATTACAGTCAACCAGAATTACTTTTATAAGTGAGGGTTTCAAGGTTAAGGAGATTTGGATTTGGATAAATTTTAAGGGATCACAACTACAAATGGATTGCTGACTAATATCCACATGGTTCTCACTTTATGAGCTAATGAACAGAGATTCTGCTTTCTTTTCTTGCTTTTCCACACAGCAAAGTCTGATACCTGTTAGATCCTGTAACAGACAACTACAATGAGTAGTTGGCAAGTGGGCAACAAGGTGTTTATCAATTTCTTCCATGCCATTGCCCCCTTAAGTAGGCTTAACACAACAGAGCTAGTCTCATGGGAACATGATGAGAAATGCTATTAAATCACTTAGTACATTTTGACAGCATCAGTTCCCAGGTCAATTGGGATTAATTCTAATTCCCTCAGAACTTCTCTCACCAGGGATCATGAATGGAAATTACAGGTGAAAGGGGGAGGAATCAATCGTCCATTCCAAAGACAAGAGTTTTGTTGTTTTTTTTTAAATGAAACAAACTTTCAGCTCCCTGTCCATCTATTTTGTTAGCAGCTGTAAGTGAGATTCTTCCCATTTTCCATGTCAGTTGTGATAACACCTGACACTTTATTCATAGTAGCAGTCTTAGTCCTGTATTCTTAAAGATCCTGGTGTACCAATATAAATGGAATAGCAGTTTACAGTTACCACATTTCATCTTTATTCTAAAGGAACAGTGTTTTTAGGTGAGGGGCTATAGCATCTGAAAGTTTTAAGGCATGAGTTTTAAGACTTACTAGAGGGTTTCAAATTCTTCACCTGTAATGCAACACTTAGCCCAGAAAATCAGAATCCAGACAATAGCCAGCTTTACCAATCCTTCCTCCACATCCCTTCCTGCCAGACACTTCCCCAACTTTGAGATGTTGGAACAAACCAATGATTCCTCCACTACCTACCAAATGTAATATTGACCTTCCCTCAGTTACGCAGTGGACCTTTAATGTTTATTCTGGAGTCCTCCCTTGCTGTAACTAAAATTACATCAAAAGTTTGAAACCTCATAAAGACCACGAGGTTTACACATAACAAGCAGTTTTATCTGAACAGCACAGAATGATTATTTACCATCCAGAGGCCCAAAGCAGCAGACAAAGAACAGACTTTCCTTCTAATGGCATCAAATACACACCAACCAAACAAAGAATGACCTATTACTTTTACAGAACTTCCAAGCTGCTGAGACCTTCATTAATTCAGCTGAGGGAAGCTGCAGCAAAAGCTAGCAACCCTCCAAAGAGCAAAGGATACACATGACTGGCTCTTTTTGGTACTGTGCCAAAGACGTAAGAGAGAAACAAATGATTTTTGCTGGATTGAGTCTTTTTGTATGGCAGCTTAAAAGGGAACATTAAAAAGATGATGTTCAAGTCTGTGGCTCCCAGTAACATGGCATGAATCTAGGCTGGCGCTCCGCAAGGGAACTTACATGGCAGTGGTTCACTAGATGCTCCATGATTCGGTTGTCTTCTCCATGTTTACGTATCAGGCTGTACGTCAGCTTTCATTTGTGTAGTAGGTAACCACAGCCAGTGTATGACATTTTGATGTGGTTCGCTGAGTTATATGTTACCTGGCACGGTGAAGCCAACTGGTTGGCCTGTAGGATCAGTGATCATGTTTAGATTCTTCACATCATTGTTTTCCCACATCCTCCACCATTTGATTTTGGTGATGATCATGAAGCTTTAACAGTTTTGGCCACTAACCAGAAAGAAACCCTGGACTTCAAGCATAATCTCAGGAGGCTTTAGGGATCTTTGTTGAAGTGTAAACGTAGATGACTATCACAACACGCACTCATATTCTTATGTTATTGCTACTTCTCTTTGGAGGAATGGTGGCAAGACCTGCACAAGTACACAGACTAAAGAGCTCCAAGAGAATAGGAAATACAACATTGTCTTTTGTCTGGTGCTGCACGATATCAAAAAGTGAATCAGCTGTATTAGCAGGTCCCAGCTGTTGTGGCTCAAGGGCCACAAATATCATTTTTACAACTGTAAAGGACCACCAGTCTGTCAACTTATAAAAACATACTGATGTACCAGGACTACAAATCACTACATATTTAAAGTAAATATTTTGATGCTACTTTGCTCATTTTTACAGTCACCATTTCACAACTACAAATTGCTCACAATATGTGTCGCACTTACAGACAAAGTACTAGTGAGTGTCACTGCACACTGGAGCACCTGGGCTGGCAAGTAAGTCACAGTAGGTAGCCTGCAAACCAGAAGGCATGGATTTATAGAGCTCTGCCCTTCCAAAGCATGGTGGGTCTTGGCTGGTCTGCCACAAGCCCCCTCAACCTTTCCCCTGCCCATTGCAACTAGATGAGAAGGAGTTCAGCAAGGAGGCTGCCTACTTGCTGATTTCCCATTCCCCTAGCTGCAACAGGGAAACCGCACGTGTCCTGAAGCCCCTTGTGTTCCACCAGTGTCCCCAGGCAGTGATTCCCGTTTGCAACCAGTGGATCAATGCTCTTCTCCCTCTGGTTCCAGCAGCTGATCTTCTATCCCCTTGCATGCAGCAAGAAGACTGGACCGGTCTTGTAGAACCATGGAAACACACCTCACCAGGGTCTTTGGGCAGAGGCTCCCTTCCATAGTCAGCAGGAGAGGAGCAAAGAGCCACTTCAGAAGACCCTGAGGGCCACTTTTGGTCCCCAGATCACAGGCTGGGAATCACTGAGCTATACAGTTCCCCACATGTAATAAGTATTAGGCTCCACATCAGCTCTAGAAATTGCTTTTGTTATCAGGATCAAGATCAAGCCCAATGTGATCTTAGGGGAATGTGTACTAGTATATTTCTCAATAGGTGGCTGCACCATTTCCTCCTAGAAATTTCAAAAGGATAGCTGTGTTAGTCTAGTCCAGTAAAAAAAACAACAAGGAGTTGTGTGGCACTTTAAGACTATGTTAGTCTTAAAGTGCCACACAACTCCTTGTTGTTTTTTTTCCCTCCTAGAAAACCTCCCAGTCATCACGTGTGTGTCAAAATCTTCTTGAGGCGGCAAAGGTGTTGGCGCTGCTCATATCTGTGGCAAAACAAAACATGAGCGCCCTTGAATCCTGCAGTGCTTGAGATAAGACCTATACTGGGAAAGCTGTTGGAGCCAATAAAGCAGTTTTCCCGTTGACGGAAGAGCTTTATTCTGCATTACCACTGAAGTAGTTGTGGAAACAGTGAAAAGCCCTTCTGGACTCTGGAGCATTAACAATTGGAAGGCGACCCACATAAGGCAAAGAAAGCAGGGTATTCCATCTGGAGCTTGCATGGTCACTTCTATGTTTCCCTTTATGTACGGTTTCTGTACTACTTTCCCTTTATGTATGGTTTTTCCCTTTATGTACTGGACCAGTGAGGAACACAGCTGCAGAAAAATCAAGCTGCTGAACCACAGCCAAAAACTCTGATGAAGAACCCTCAGTTCTGAGTGCGTGTGTGGTGGTGGGGAGGGGTGGTGAAATCAATGCTGTCAGAGGTTTACATAATGGCAAGGTGTCCTCATGCTGTGGAAGTTTGTATGACAAGGTGTGAATGGTAAGAAGTCTCCAAAAGTGGCATGTTTAGGGGAAGAGAACCATGCCTCTTTTTGAAAATCAGAATGTTTCCTCTTTTCTTTTCTCTTCCCTGGACTAAGACACAAGGAGATCTGGATGCTTGACTCTCACAATGTCAGTAAATGCTGACACTTCCCAGGGAAAGTTTGCTACCACCTGTCCCCAGCATAAGGATGCTTGCTATGGGTTGTTTCCCCATCATCACCAACCTCTGACAAGACAAGCATGTCCTTCCAGGCTTCTGCAGGCCCTGCTTTCTCTGCACAGGTTAACGATAAACACCCTCCAACCCCCAAGCACTCTGAGTGCTCCCCTGAAGTGTTCTCCAGTCCCTGTTCCACTGGACACTCAAAGAATTCTCCTGAAGAAATAGTACCCACCAGCTTACCAGTGACTCCTCAAGACCAGCACTCTGCTTAACACATAGTACTTAGATATGTCTATAATACACATAAGAATTGTATTTAACAAATAATATAAATTCAAGGAGAGGCCAGGAGACTTAATGGTAGTAAATGGCTACATACAAAAAAATCATACCACGCTTTCTAGAGTCTAAACTTAACTGGGCATTGCTATGTCGCATAGAGCCAAAGCTCATCCAAGATTCTGCCAGTGTGTTCCAGCCAGGCTCGGCTATGATCTTCTGTTCAGGAGACAAGTCACACTGTCTTTTTGCCTTCTCTATGGAAAGCTGACTTTTTTCAATCCCAGATATATCAAAAAACAGTCTTTTAATACTGCCTGCTGATTGTTTATTCTTGTGGCCTCCCTCTCTTGTTGACCTCATTATTTCAGCTTCTGGCTCCGCATTGCAGGTAAGTCTATCTTGTGAGTCACACAACCCACGACAGACCAGACATTCAGAAGCACCTTCTACCCCCTCTCCTGAACAGAATATGTGCAACGCCAATCACCTCTTGGTGCACATTTTTAATCTCATGTCTTTAAGACAATTTCCAGTACAAATATACAGTATAGCTTCTCAAATACTACCCCTACATAGTTTTCAATCAGTAAGATGACAGCTGTTAAAGACCTCACATCCCATCTTTTGGCATGCTATTGTGCAGACTTCAGACTCAGGAGATTCC
The DNA here is from genome assembly GCA_007922195.1 of Podocnemis expansa. Lineage (NCBI taxonomy): Eukaryota > Metazoa > Chordata > Testudines > Podocnemididae > Podocnemis > Podocnemis expansa. The sequence continues at coordinate 17,744,035 of ML681984.1, read as the reverse complement.
TAGGAACCCATATGCACTCCTTTTGCCCTAAACCAGTTGGCGTGAAAGGGTTCCTTGTCCATTAGCACAAAGGTTTTTTGGTGCCAACAAAACCAGCTGTGCCCAGTGGAAGGATGAACCCCATTAAGTCTGTGCTCTGGGGCATCTCTTCTCGGGCTTGACACTGAAGGTGACATTGAGGTTGGGGCAGCAAGATCAGGCTCAGGTCTCTTTACAGAGGATGCAAAATGGAGGACTCAGACTCCCAAAGAGTCCTAAAATGGCCTGTTAAAGGCCTGTGGATACAAGCAGCAGTTTGTTTCAGTCCTGGTGGTAGCAGCAAAGGGATTGGGGGCTATGTGTCTTTACATAGATGGAAGGATGATATAATCCAAATACAAGTGTGCTGCTGTCCACCTGTAGTTATACTGTTCTTCATCTTGTTGCTAGAGGCCTTAGTTCCCACAAATACTAAGAAGTGATGGCTGCCATTATGACCAACACACCATAGATTGGCCTGGAACCACCAGAGACAAAAGCATGGGCTGTTACAGAGCCAGCTGAGGAGACAAGGCTCTGTAGCTGGAGACTGTAACAATTCATCTCCTCTGCGGACAGGACACAGGGGAAGACACTCGCTCTCTGGCGCTAGGTGCTGTAGCAGAGTCATTTCCTCTGTGGCTTAGCACACTTTGGGACCTGTAACATTCTCAGCAGTGGGTTACAAATGCACACGGGTCACTCTAACAGGAAGAATTAAAACATTCCTTTTGTGAAGCAGGGTTAGTTGTCAATGACAAGCTCAATATTAATGCTCCCTTGTCCAGATATGAGCACTGTACAGCATCAAGGCCCAATAAACATAAGGTTGATTTTTTTTTCCCCAAGGGAGTATGAGAAGGGATCTTTCAAGAGCTTTAAAGTAAGAACCTGAAGGCTCCACATAACCTTAAGATGAGAACATCCAGTTATCAAATGCGAGAACAACTTTCCTTCTGCAGCTGCAAGATAATTAGCTACTGAAAGAGAGCTGTTTATAATACGCATTTCAGGTTTACGAAGTGCAATGTCTCTTAACAGTTACTGTGTCTCCCACAAATCAGTTCCATAACAACATTTCCTCTGCTTATGCTACATTCCTCTTGAGTGCCTGTAGCCAAAAGCAGTTGAATCCCAGACAGGTTCCCCCTTACATGGTGGCTGACAGCTTGACCAACATAGTAAGAACTGAACTGGGACCATCTAAACCAACTTCAGCTAAAGAGCCAAAGCTGCAGCAGACTCATGTCCTCTGTAGATCAGCACACAGGCTAAATTTAGACATCAGTAAAAGTACCAAAACAAGCACCCTAATCACTTAGAATAATAGAGTCATAGGGTTGGAAGGGACCCCAC
>ML681984.1:17681807-17742261 GCA_007922195.1 Podocnemis expansa | reverse complement strand
TGCAAGAGGGGGAGGAGAGACATATTTATTGCATGAATAATAATAATGTACTTGGGCTTTAAATGTGTGATTATAGTCAAAATGTCTTCTCCTCACCTAACAGATCTGCTCTTTGCATGTACATTCAGAGATACTTTTGCTTACTTTATTGGCAAAATTAATTCTTATTATTTTAAGTCCTACAGAACCAAGAAAGCAACAGGAGGAAGTTGTTCTTCTCTTAACTTTTTCTCACTCATTCATCACCAGCAATAAAAATTCTGAAGCTGGAACTTGATTAACAGTACTTTTTAGGATGTCTAGGTTTACATTCCAAGTGAAAAATGATGCTGTGTAAGCCAGAAAAAGTAACTCAATTTGACTTTCAGAACCCCATTGCAATTTGCAGAGCTGGCAATTAGAAAATCACTATCTTTACATTTGTGAAATGAGCTGTAAGATATCGAGGAACAATAAGCATGAAAGTCCAGGCTGGCTTCATTATTACTACAGACGCTCACTTGTTAGTGTTTAACAGTACTCAACTGTTCAAATTCTCATACAGATTCACCTACCAAAGTTGAAGAGTAGCCAACATCAAACATGGAACAACTCACTTCAACATGGTGTCTCCATTTTAATTGTTTTCTTGTAAAATCACAATAGCATACAAGGAGATGTAAGATATTAATAGGAATTTTACCATTTGGTTCACAATATATTATAAATAATGGGTGAAAGCCTGTCCCCACTGAAGTCAAAAGGGTTTTTTCATTAACTTCACTAGAATTAGGATTTCACTCGATGGTCTTATAAATTAAAATTGTTTATTAATGCATTATGTTCTATACATTACACGAAACTTTTCTGTTTCCTAGGAGTCTTTACAAGTCTTTTGTTACACACAACATGAGATAACACTGTTTATATGGCTGTAAAACCTTTTACTGTTGGTTTCAATTCCCCGCGCAAGGTCCAACTCTACTTGGCTTTTGGCCTTTCTCATTTTATCCCTATATGTTTTGATCTTCAAGAGGCAGCTTTCTTCACTGATACCTCTCATCTTCCAGTCCTTACAGGCTTTCTGTTTTCTCATAACCACCTGCCTGAGAGACACTTGCTCATCCAGCTTGGAATACAATTCTTACCTGTGAATTTTTAACCCTTGCTTGGAATGCTGGCTTCAAACAATTCCTATAACTTTGACTTGAAATAATTCCAAGTCTCCTACATCTTTAGATCCAGGAGTTCTTTAGTCCAGTTCACTTCCCTAACTAACCTTCTTAATTTTTTAAAGTTAGCCCAGTTGAAGCCCAAGATCCCGTCACAGATCTGTTTTTGTTTATCCATCCACTTAGTTTGAACTGAATTAATTCACAGTCACTTGAACCAACCAGTTCTTCTGTGAGGTCCTCATTACTTGCCAATATCGAATCTGAAATGGCATCCCCTCTTGTTGATTCAGTAAATATTTGGTGAAGGAATCCATCAGCTATCGCATCCAGGAAAAACAGGGTCCTATTACTGGAAAGTTTAAGTCTCCCACAATCACACAATTCCTGGCAGTATTTATGTCAGTAAGAGTATTATACAGTTCTCTACTCATGTCCAAATCAAATCCTGGTGGTCAGTAGCACACCCCAAGAACTTTAACTAGGGAAACTCTAATAGCTTTCCTCTCCAGTTATTCTTTCCCCAGACAGACTATCTTATCAAAGATTTCTTTACAGTCTTCATTATTGAAATACAGTTCTATTCCACCAACTTTGCCTTTGTTTCTGTCTTTTCTAAACAGCACATACTCTTCAATACTGTACATCACTCATAACTACCACACCACTACGTTTCTGTTATTCCTATAATATCTGCTTTCACTTTCTCTACATGTGTCTCTACTTCCTCATTTCTTTACCCAGACTTCTTGCACTAGCATACAAACATTTTTTTGTTATTTGGCTTTATTCACAGTCCTTAAAGTTTTGGCACAGTCATTCAACCACCCGTATCACCTATTAGACAAGTATCTATTCTATACTACCCTTCCTCTTGATGTCCATTCTCCTACCAACTGCTGCATCCTTTTTTACTTTACATTCCTCCCTCTTATTATTAAAATCAGGCATGGAGATTACCAGAACATCTCCTAACCATCTCACCCCAATCCCTAGTTTAAAGCTCTCAATCTGTTGTGCCAGCTTTCATCCTAGAAGCTCTTTCCCTCTCTATTCAGATGAAGTCCATCTGAAGAGAAAAGCTCTCTGTCCATGAATGACTCCCACTAACCATACATCCCAAACCCACTGCCTGAGCCAACTGTTGAGCATCATAAGTGTGTCACACCTTTGTTGTCCTCCTTTAGGGACAGGCAGTGTCCCACTGAAGATCATTAGAGCCTCCATTTCCTTAAGAGTCCTCCCCAGCCGGGCACAGTCATTTTTGGTACGGTCTAACATTTGTACCCACATGAAGGACAATTATATGGGTTCTTGCCTGCTCCTGTAAGGATCTGCTTCAGCCTCAGGTTCACAACCTGTACATTAGCAGCTGGTAGATGGCAAACCCTTCTTTTCCCTGTGTCAGCTCTGGTTATCGGCCTATCTGTTCTTCTCAGAAAAGACTCCCCAGTCATGCAGACCTGCTTTTCTCTGGTGATGGTGTAACTCATTGTTCAATTCCCCATTCTACCAGGCTGCAAGGCCTCTTGTCTACTACTGTCTCTTGCTATCTTTTCTAATCCTTCCTGTATCCTTTTCGAGCTCTTCTTTAGTGGTATCTCCATGGGCTCATCCAATCTTTGTACAGACTAGCTGCCCTTCCCTTCTTTCTTGCCATCCCACCTTCAGTTTCCACTGACTATGGCTCTTCATTTTCCAATCCCGCAAACCTCTTCCTAAGCTCTATTTCTCCTTCACTGGCCCATCTTTTCTTTTGCCCAGTTCTCAATGTCACATGCTTTCACTGGCACTTTACTCACACAGCAGTCACCCCTCACAGTTCTTTAGTCCTGCCCACACCTGGGTTTTTCCCTTCAGCTTTCTCATGCTGTTTTTCCATTAGCTGCTCAAACCCCCTTCTAAACTCAACCAGAGTTTCCATCTACATCTCTAAGCCTCAAATCTTTTCTTCCATCATATCTGAGAGGCAGCCCTTCATACAAATGAACCTCTTTCAAGGTATCCCCTCCAGGATCATGTATATCTTGCAGATTCCACACCCAGTCATCTTCATTGTCTCCACTGTTTGTCACTGCTACTATTGCCTCTGTATCCGTCACAACCTTCCCTCCTTTCTACCTGTCAGTGAGAAATAAGACAGCACCAGACCAAGGCTCATACGAAAAATAAATCTGTTAGTCTTTAAGTGGCACATGACTCCTTGGTTTTTTTTTGCTGGACTAGACTAACACGGCTATCCCTTTGGAAGCACACAACCCCAACAAGCACTAGAGCAATACCAGAATATCAGGCACACCCTCCCAAACTCTTACTCAAACTCCTGTTTGAAGCTATTTGCTGGCCCCTGTGCTGCTAATTTCAGACTCTGCCCTTTCATTTGCACACATGCAACACATTCAAGATTTTAAATCTCTTTTAAACTTGGAGAAGTACCATCAGATAGTATGCTAGAAGATGCCAATAGAGCCCTAATGACAATTCCTACTACCACCATAACTCAAACCAATGAACTGGTGTACGCTACAGCCTCTGTAATCCTGGAGATGCTTGGCTACACGATCAAAAAGAACAGCAGTACATACTCCCCCGGAAAATGAGGTTGGAGGATAAGATCAAGGCAACCCGGAGAGAAGTTAGTCAGCTGGTGGAACTACAGAAGGGTGTAGAGATTAAGGATAAGACTCGGCTACTGAAAAAATACAAGGGCCTGACTCCATCGGAAGCCCTAGAGACTGCTAAACAAAGGCTCACAGCACTGGCTACCAGGCTAAGGAGATACACTAGAGAAGCAGAGGCCAAAAAGATAAATGCCCTGTTCTCCAAAGAACCATCCAAGGTGTACTCCCAACTGCAGTGTGGCCCCCCTCCCCTCCAGCCTAGGGCCCTGGCCCCCTGCGGGCAGGCCAGCGCTGGGGGGACCTGGCCCAGCTGGTCAGCCTCTGGGGGCAGTGGGGCTGACCAGCACATGTAGTGCAGCTTCTGGTGCAGCCCCCAGACTGGCATGCCCACCCCACTCCCAAGGCAGACCAGCCAGCCTAGAGGCAGGGCAGGAGCGCAAAGCCCAAACCCTGGGCTGGCCTGCTCTGTGCCACCCTCAACCTCATTGCCGACAGAGCCAAGGGGCACAGGCCATATTCGCCTGTGAGGCTACCTCCCCCTGCATGCATACACCAAGTAACGTTTTACCTCAGTAGCTAATCTCACAACTTCAGTAAAATGGATGGAATATACCAATTCACAAGTAAAATGCAAAAATCTCGTATAACAAATCTAGCAGAAAAATAGTTTGCATAAAATATCCACATAATACTTAAACAGCCTTCTTAGTAAGAAAAAATATTCAGAGGTGTATGTATAATTGTTTGTGGGTGACACTGATGTTCCCAAAATAAACATATGCACTTATTACCAGGATTGGTGATTTCCAGTCTCAACATACCAATGCAGGAAATGCTGACAGATTCAGAGCCACATGGCTACAAAGACTATTTCTCAGAAAACAATTTAATACATATTAAACAAACATTCAATCCTCTCAGTTATTTATAGTCTCTATTTAGGACTTGTGCGCCTTGAACAAACTATACAAAATCCAATTATAATTACCCTTTTCACAAAAAAATATTTTACCTACAGTAAGACACAGCACTGTTAAACCAGATAAACTGACAGTGATATTTAACAGTAAATGGTGCCTAGTCAAGAGCCCCTTTTCCATCTTCTCATATAGCTTGCATATGCATGCAAACAAATGGGAAGACTGCAAATGTAAAAGAAAAACATTTTTTGCTTAAATTCTGAGTACATAATCAAATGGTAGAATTCAGTTCTTCAGCTCACTGACTCAGAGTTTAGTAGTATTTATAAGCAAGATTACGTATTTTTAAAAGCGCTAACATTGCTGGTTTGCATGACTGCAATTGCACAAAAATGCATTAAAAGGGAAACAGAACCTCATGCTTCTGTATAACTCAGGACTGGCAATAAAATGAGTGACGTTTTGCTAATAAATTACTATTCAAATATGGCCAGTCTTGGGATTATATTTACCTTATGTGAAAAAGTTATGCTCCAGTCTAAATGCAAATAGCTTTTTCTAAAATTGACTACACTAAGAAATTACATCAACTTTTGCCTGCCTGATTCCTGCCTGCTTGATTTTTATCCAGCAATAATTTTCCTGTCCCTCACAACCAAAGCTCTTGAAGCACAGCTGAGTTAATATCACATCGTAAAATCTTTACTGATAAATATTTTAAGGTCACAATCCAATAAATGGTTGTGCTACCCCCTGGGTGAGTGAGAGGCCAAGAAAGTTGTCTCCTTCCCATCAAATTTAGCGAGACATCAAATCCTTGAGGTCTATGGCACTGTAACTGAACATACTTCAGAATGAGTTTGGTTGACTTGTATCTTTACCAACTCCATTGTGATAAAATTTTCAGTACTGAAGAGGCAGAATACCACCATATGTAGGCTTTAAAAAACTGTATGGGTATTATCTATTCAACTCCAACAGTATATGTAGATGTTACACTTTAATACAGTTTATGAAGCCACGTGTTCTGCATAGGCCTATATAGTAACAGTAGCGGTAAATGCTAGCGTACATGCAGCACATTAAAAACCATTAAACCTCACAAAAACCTTTGAAAATGGGTAACTATTACCCACTTTAATAAGGGGGGAGGAAGAAGGTTATGGCATAAAGAATTGGGGGGGAGGGGTAGAAGGATATGGCATAAAAAGAGAGTCAGGATCCACAGCTGAGATCAATAAGCAGACAGAATTTGTGAATCCCAGCCCCAGCTCAGGCCACTGGATATACACTTTTTCATTGATAAAAAACCAAGTTTACTTTTTCTATTGCACTAAATACAATTTTCTTCTTCTGAATAAAGAGAATTTAGCATTCCTGAAATAGAGAAAAGTGCAAGCTAGAGTTGATCGGCAGAATTGTCTTTGCAACTATTAATGTCAATGCACCATCACTTTGAGCTGCTATCTCGTGCAAGGCCTCACACGAAAAGTTACGTTCCAGGTGTATTAAATAATGCATCACAAATGGGCTCTGGTTTTAAAATTCATTTTCTGTTTGCAACATGAACCAAGAATATGAGAAGACACTGGAAGGGAAAGGCACATTTGCTCAACCATCCGTCATCTCTCAAACATAACCTAGCACTCTCCAGTCACAACTCAGTATCATGCTTCCAGTTAAATCTAGTCACAACTTGTTACTTTATTTTGTTACTTGCTACTAAACAATTGTAAATGTAGAAACTTTATTTGCTGAACAGCTTTTCCTGTACTTCTCTAGCACTATATGCATAAGGACACGATAATGACAATGTCTCAGACTTTTTCAGAGCTGTTAATCTCAACAGTAGCATAGGCAGCAAATAGCTAGGGCTTGACAAGTAATCTCAAATATAGTCAACAATGAATCTGCAGATAAGAAGCTCTTTAACAGAATCTGCAATGATGAGGAACTCCCTCGACTTCAGGGCAATGAGCACAAGCTTCAACAAATGCTAAATAAAATGGGGTTGGTTTAATTTCAAGCCAGCACCCACACAGAAGCTAAGCCTTGTCCTCGTGGAACCTGACATTACATTGGTAGTTCTCTCACAAAGTTCCTGAACTATTTCCCAGATACACTGGGCACAAATCAGATCTCTCTCAATATTAGCCAATCATGGAATTCTGCCTTTCAATATCTCATTATTTCTTAGAGTTAATGTATAAAAAACAAAACCCCACCCTTTGTGTTTGTTCCATTAATTAACCCCTTTACTGCTGCTAGAGTACAGGTGTCCTTTGGCAGAAGTTCTACTTAAAGAACAAAATGTCAACACATCAAAATGCCACCTCTATCATGCACGTTGAAAAAAACCCAAATTCCAAAGGTGACTTATCCACAACTGAACACTTAATATGATGCCTGCTCTCACCAAATTCCTACCTAACAAACATCATCTGTTTTTGGGGTTGTACTTGGCACCAATACGTGGACTGGATTCTAGAAACAACTATAAACAACAAGGAAGTCTTTTTCCAGGCCTTTCCTGCCCTTAGACTGCCTGCAAAGATGACTCTTCTCCACCTGCTGCTGGAGATTACAGAAATCTGAGCAGCTGTTTGACCCTACTCATGGAGGGGGTGAAACTGGAAGATTTCATAAACTTTCCCCATCATACAACATAGTGACTATAACCCACGCAGCTGACCTGATACAGAACACTAAAGAGAACAAAGATGTTTCCAAGTCATCTAGCGTTATTTACTATCCATTAAACCAAGTAAAATATGGAAATTCAACATAAAATGAACAAAATTTTCAGGACGAATTTTGGGTAATCAACCAAACACATTACACTGGCCTGTTTTTCAGAGGCTGTATGTATGCCCAGCATTTTCTAAAGCTGCTTCTACACCAACCTCCTTTAAGAGATCTTAAGTTGGACACTTCAGATCACATTTAAGTAATATGTAAGATTTTCATAAGTATACTTCATGAATTACAATGGAAAAACACCCAAGAAGTCCAGTGGCACTTTTAAAGACTAATAAATTTATTTATTGCGTGAGCTTTTGTTGGAGAAAATCACACTTCCTCCATTGCTTGAAGATGACGTACAGTACTTCTCCATCTTCGAGCATCTGACAAAGCAGGATTTTCTCCCACAAAAGTTCATGTGATAAATAAATTTGTTAGTCTTTAAAAGTGCCACTAGATTCCTTGCTTGTTTTGCTGAACTAGACTAACATGGTTACCCCTTTGGAACTTGATGTGGAAAAAACCCTCAGTGGATTAAGAACGCTGTGGAAAAAGGCTATTTGTCAGAAGCTGGGAATGGGTGACAGAATGGATCAGTTGATGATCACCTGTTCTGTTCTATCCCTCTGTAGCACCTGGCATAGGCCACTTTCAGAATACAGATACTGGGCTAGACAGATCATTAGTCTGGCTCAATTTGAACACTATTATGTTCTTAACAAGATGATATCTTGTACCATCTCTTTGACATCTACTGAACCAACGAAGAGACCTTTCAACCTTCCCCTATTCTGCTCAGGAGGTGATATCTGTCTCCATCATTGTCCATCCCATTTGACTATAGTTTTAATGCACTGAACCATGCATAAACAAACTGGAAAAACTGGACACTTATCTTGTAGTCATTGCTGAAGTAGAGCATTAGAGGACACGTTGCCTTTATTGACAGGATGTGTTGCAACTTTGTAAACAAAAAATGTCAAGTGTATTGTGTTTCAGACACACAAATCTGTGTATTCACAACAAATGCAAATGAGTGGTGCATGTCTGAAACAGGCAAAATGAAACGAGGTATTCTGATAGGCCTCGGTAGTGTGAGAGGTGGATTTTTCCACCCCTCCTTGTTTTTCTTTTTGCCACGGCCAAACTCCAGCCTGACTTACAGAATGTAGCTTGTTAGGCCTCTAATTGGGAAAAGAAATAATTATGTGGTGTTATCTTCCAAGGTCAGAAAACTGCAGACAGTAACACTCTTAAGAAAACTAACTGCAAGTAACCCCAGACCAGTTCAAACTGAACCCTGGAAAGTGATAAGAGATGCCTGCCAAGCCCATGAGCTTATGAGAAAGATCTACTGACCAACGTCAGCAAGTTTCCTTGCCAACAAGTGATATGCTAATTTTTGAGGTCTCAGGCATAAAGCCAGGTTTCTGGTCTAGGCACGTTGGAGAAGTGATAGGTCAGCAGCCTGTCGTGTTGCCAGGGGATTTGGCCACCCCCTAGGCATCTCTCCACTCTTCACAAGGAAGGGTGTTAAACCCCTTGATTGATCACCAAGGGAGCTTGCAGTATTTTTTCCTTTTGGCAGATCTTTTTCTTTTCTTTTTTTTTTTTTTTTTTGAATTCTTTTACTAAGTAATCAATTTTCACCTGTTCACCCTGGAGTGGGAGGTGGGCCGTAGCCCTCAGGCATTCCGAAGAGGGTAGCAGGGGGTGTTCAACCGCTGCAGCTGGTCACGGTGGGCTCTGGATTTTAAGGCCACAGGCAAGAGCCATGAGGCTGCCTGTTGGTCGAGCCGTTTTAACACTGGGCCATTCTATCACGTTTTGCTATCTCTCTCTCTTTCTCAAGGAAACAGATTTGCTGTCTGTCACTCACGAGATAACATACAGATGTGGTAAATATAACCTGGTCAAATTTGGGATTTAAATTGATAAATGCTTTTTGGGAATGTGTATGTGTATTATTACTGCTCTGAACCTATCAACCTCACAAATCAGAATCAAGCTGGTGTACCACAATCAAATTGGGAAACAGCAGTGTAAAAGAGTGTGATGAAAGAATAAATTCACTTGTATTCCCCGCCAGGCACCCCAGGTGACCCTTGTAACTCCTAGCCACAAAGAGCCCATGGCTAGCCTCACTGGGCCGTGACCCATGGTGTCTGGAGAGCAAGGGGGAAAAGCAAGGTGTTAGTGCTGTCCTGGGCTGCGTGTGATGCTTTAGTGTGTTTGTGTGGTAAATAGCAAAGCTTTTTGGCCCACAGATTGTGTGCTCTCTCTCTGTCTCCCATAAACCCCACTCTGCTAAATTATACCAACCAGGACTGGAACTGGGGGGTTTTAATTCAGGGTTAGGCACAAGGACTGGAATAGATGTTGTAATGGTATTTGTGCTCTATTTTCTGTTTATTAAGCTATTAATTTGTACTTAGAAGATCTTTAAATGCCTTAAAGAAATAGAGTTCTAAAACCCAGCTTGTACGAGTTTTGTTAAGTGTAATTTAATAGGAATTGCAAGTTTTTTAATTTTTGTAATAGGAATATTAGTAGTTGAATAATATTAACCTCTCATTTAACCTTTTTTTCCTTCTTTCTTTTTTGTAATTTTATTTATTTCAATAAAGGTCACATAGAAAGTGGTTAACCCAAAAAACTGTGGTTTGGTCTCTTGCCTCTTGATTGGGACTCCCTCTTGCAGTGCGGGGATCGTGCCCTCTGCGCCCTCTCCCCCACAACAGGTAGGATTTTTATTGTGCAGTTACCCAATATAACTCTAATGTTTGTTATTTTTTTACAGTGTTTTTCTGACAATATTGGGTGAGATTCATTAATCAATTTGTTATGTCCAAAGGCAAATAGTATAGGATAAGCATAGTCAAGAAAAAAATGATTTCTCCCCAATGCATGTTTGCTTTGTTTTTGCTGTTGTGCCTCTTGACATATCCTACAGGGTGTTTGTTAGCTTACCCTAAATCACACAAGTGGGTCATTCTGCAAAAGCAGGAATAAAACCTAAAAGTTCTGGTTCCCAATCTCTTGATCTAAATACACGAATACTCCCTCCAGCAATTTGATTAGCTAATACTGATTTTTAGACATCCACATGAGGCACAGTCTAAATATTTCAGAGCCACTGAATGGCTTTACCTTTTTTTCCCCTTAGTCAAGAAATGCAACTTTCAGTTATGTTGTTCTGAAGCACAACATGTTCTGATTCTCAACAGCACTGCAGGTTGTTTGGCTGCAATAATCCAGATCAATCCAGCTCAATCTAAATAATGCTCATAGCAGGCAAAAAAAAGTGGGTGCAAACCCTGAAGCTGTCTACATGAAAAATTATAGATGCAAAAATTCTGTTGAATGATGGAGATTGAGAGTTTGAGATACTGGAATGAAAAGCAACTGGGAAAGCATCATGTGACCTGCTCAGTTATAGACAAGACCTGTGAAGAAAGGTAGAAATACAACAGCACTGCCCAAAGAGCCCGGATATAAAATGATCAAATGTAACAGTAATTTAGTCTATCAAATACAATCACTCTGCAGACACTTCAGAAAAACCAATCGCCCTGCAGAAGGGTTTGAGAAACTGAAGCTAACAAAAGAACTCCAAAGATTAATACAGTAAGAAGCTCAATTGCTGTATGGTCAAAAGCTAACATTAGAACAAACTCCGAACCAATATTTATATGCAGTTAATACTGTTCTTCCTGATGTTTATATCCAGTTCATAGTGGTTTTTTGTGCAATGGCGCAGTGTTCTGCAGCTCTGCATACTCAAAACAGAATTTCGAGCCCCCGCCCCTCTGCGTTTTGTTAGATTATGACCTAGCTTTTAAAACGGCAAAGATTCTCTCTAATGGGAACATTCAGGTTTTAATTCTAGCCCTAGAAAGCAATTATATAGGAAAACAAGGATACTTACGGAACATTGTATAAAACTGCTGTGGATTAAGGTTCCATTTCCCCCACGGTGTTTTGTGGCCTTTAGACTGGGCATAATGAGCATGATTAAACTCAGGTTCAGTCCCAAATGAATCCAGCACTCGTAACATACACCTGAATGAAAATAAAGTAATTAAGACCATTCACTTTGTTCTTTGACTCAGCTTTTCTTTTAAAATTAATTTAAGAACTTCCTTCCCCCAGAACGAAACTTAGTCTAAGTTGTGAAATCACAATTTTTTATTGCTCATTTTAATTTATTTCAATGTCAACAACCACAGACGCAACCAAACAGGGTTAGAGAAGGTGGTTTCAAAAGTTACTAACTGCTGTATATTCATATCAATTAAAATGTAAGCATGCTCACATCTGGTATTTGGCTTTGTTGGATACATTTTACAAATTCAGCTTATTCATCTGGGAATAGCTGTTTATTGGCATAGTGTAAGGAATCAAAGAAAGAGGTTTTAAATTCCTCTCTCTGTTCCTAACTTACAGCAAAACAAAAAGGAGAGAGAGAAGATTTAAATATGTAATTTACCCTCTCCAAATCCTTCCCCTAGGGCTCTCTTCTCTATCACATCAAACACAAGCTGCTTGTCTTCACTTTCAAAGCCCTTCATGGCCCATCCACACTGTATTTGTCATCTCTCATTCGCTGCTAACTCCTGCTACAGATAGGCAAGGATGCTAACCTCCACTGTCCACTTAAATTTTTCAGATAAGCACCTTTGTGCTTCCTCTCAAACTGCACTCTTTTAATTGGAAGGAGATCTCCCTAAACATACACTAGTTACCTCATGAGTCTCCTTCCAATCATTCCTTAAAACTCTCCTTTACCGTGATGCCTACAACTTGACAGCAGTTAGGGCACTCATGTTGTGAGACCACTGTCTGTCACGTGCACCACTACTGTGTCAATCTTCCCTTGTACTCCCATCTGTCCACATCTGTCTGCTGTTTCTTATCTTATGTTTAGACTGTAAATTTTGCAAGGCAGGGATCATTTTTGTGTTCAGCATTCAGCTGTCAACACTCAAGGGTCCAAGACTAGAGCTCTGAGGTACTACGTTAATAAAAAACATTACTACTGCCTCTTCTAAATAGACACCTATTCCCATTTTAAGGACCAAAAAGTTTCTCCCCTCAACAACCCAACAGGTACATACAGTTTCACATAGTCTGAAAGGCAGAACTGTCCAAAAAATAAAGGCAAAATACGGGTTGCAGCAGATACTGTAGAATGCAGGGAGCTTGTAAAACAAGGGATCCACACCCCAGTATGGTATAGTACAGCTCAGCATGGGTTTGATCCATTTCACTGCACGTTCAGGGCAGTGGCATGACCAAATGACCTACAATTACATGGATCCACTTTCCATTCCCCACTGGTAAGGGTCCCAGAGCTGCATGGGATACTCAAGGGAACAGGATGCAGCAGTAACCAGTGAATTGTTGGGGAGTTACAACCCTGCACTGACAAATTGCATCTGACGACGTGGGTTGGAGCCCATGAAGGCTTATCCCAAGAGAAATCTGTTAGTCTTTAAGGTGCCACAGGACTCTTGTTGTTTTTGCTGTACACAGACTAACATGGCTACCCCTCTGGAACTTATCACTAAGAAGTCATCTACCTTCCCAGCCCCTACATACTATCCTACGAAGCTCATTTCCTCAGCTATGATGTAAGAATTTGGCCCTGAACCTACCAATATGCAGTCAGCTGTAGCGTCGTTTCAAACATTTTTTAAATGTCTCTCCCAGCCCCCACCGTCTAAATGAAAATTCATAAGAGCAATGGCAAATTGTAGCTTTAATATGAAGTTACCTTCATATTTAACAGCACAGAACAGAATAATTTACATGCTTTATCCCCATAGTGATCTTTCAATCAAATGAACAGAGAAGTACAACATGCTGTGAATCACAAAACAACAAAGCTGACAGCGCAGTTTCTGTAGTAGTTATTCCATGTTTTATGTCAACTGTTTCCATTGAGAATGTTTTACAACAGTGGCAATTATCTCTGCATCATAGAAAACACTCTACCAGGACAAAAACAGATTCTGCAGCAGTAGATCAGGGAGTAAGAAAAACATTCTAGTTTTTTGGGTTGTCAAAGCTCATTTCTAACAAATGCACATATTGGTCAGACGTGACTTAACAGCTTTCTAGGAAACTGAAGAACTGGGACCTCATAAGGGCTTGTCAAATCATCTACATGAGCAGCACAAATGCTTCAGGTGTATTCAGTGTTCTATATAAAGGCTGATTTAAGCAACCGGATCTTTAACTGAAAGGCTCCAATACAGAAAAAGTGAAAGGTCTCTGAAGCAGCAAGATGATAGAGGTACACAAGTGAAGAAAGGTGCAGTAGTGTGATATGCTGCCTCGCCCCACACCTCTGTACTGCGGTCTGTGCATCTTTCCTGTTCACATTTGCAACTTCATTGTGTGGCCTAGTTTCGAAAGTGTGGGTTTTTTTGAATGCTCATGCCGTGCTCTACAGGCAGCGTGCTTCTGGCAACATCATACATTTGTACAGATAAGAAACATGTGTGAAGTGTATTTCACATGGCTCAAGAAGAGCGACTGTAAGGAAATTCAAAGTGATGGAATTAAAATGACAGACTCAGTCTGGGTAAACATCACATTGGGGAAGGAAGTTATTAGAGTTTCTTCGGGTATAGTGTTCAGGGTGTCTTACAGACCACTGGGATCTGATTTGGACATTGATGGGGATCTCTTTAAGGAAGAAAATACTACTGGGTACTGTGTGATTGTGGGAGACTAACTTTCCAGATATGAACTGGAGGACATGTACTAGTAGTAATAAAAAGACCCAGATTTTTCTGGATGTGAAAGCTGACGAATTCCTTCTCCAAATTGTTACTGAACCAACAAGAGGGGATCCCATCTTAGATTTGGTACTGGTGTGTAGTGAGGACCTCATAGAGGAACTGGTTTTAGGGGACAATGTAGGTCTGAGTCACCACAAGCTAAATCAGTTCAAACTAATTGGAAGGATAAACAAAAATAAATCTGTGACCAGGATCTTTGACTTTAAAAGGGCTAACTTTAGAAAATTAAGGGAATTAGTTGGGGAAGTAGACTGACTGAAGAACTCAGGGATGCAAAGGTAGAAGAGGCTTGGAATCACTTCAAGTCAAAGTTGCAGGAACTATCTGAAGCCTATACTCCAAAGAAGGGGAAAAAATTCATAAGCAAGAGCCATAGACCAAGCTGGATGAGTAAACATCTTAGAAAGGTGATAAGGAGGAAGCACAGAGCCTACGAGGAGTGGAAAATAGCAGGGGTCAGCAAGGAATGCTACCTTTCGGAAGTCAGAACTGATAAAGTAAGACAGGCAAAAAGTAAAGCAGAGCTGGACCTTGTGAAGGGAATTAAAACCAATAGTAAAAGATACTTTAAACATATAAATAAGAAGAAAAAGAACAAAGAAAAGTGATTGTTAAAAACTGAAAATGAGGTGCACATCAAGGATAACCTAGGCATGGTTGAATGTCTAAATAAGTACTTTGCCTCTGTTTTTAATGAGTGTGAAGATGAGCTGGGAGATAGAGATAGGGTTGCTAATGGGAGCAAGGTCACCAAAGTGGCAATTCCCATACCTGAGGCAGAAATCAAACTTGAGCTGCTGGATGGGACTAAATCGGGGGCCTGGATAATCTCCATCCAAGGATATTAAAGGAACTGGCTCATGAAACTGCAAGCCCATTAGCAAATCCACTTTGTTAGAAGGTTTGAAGAGCAGGAACTTACAGAATGGGATGAAAATAAATGCAAGGGAATGTAACACATGGGATCAGGTCATATAGTGACAGCAAATCAGAACATTTGTTAAGATTCAGATCCTGGGAAACAGCACAAAGGGTGAAGTCAAATTACCTGTTGTAATAGGAAAAGCCATAGTCATGATTCAATCCTGCTTTCACACAATTTAATTTGCATATTAATTCAATTTCAGCGGTTTATCTTTGAAGTCTTGATGTCCCACTAACTTTCTTGAAGACAGTCATTACTTAATTTACTTAGATTTCAGTAAGGCATTTGATACAGTTCCACACAGGAAATTATTAGTTAAGTTACAGAAGAAGGGGATTACTATGAACATAGTAAGGTGGATAAGGAACTAGTCAAAGGGGAGGCTACAGTGGGTCATGCTGAAGGGAAGTTAACAGTAGAGTCCCTCAGCGATCAGTCCTGGGACCAATCTTATTTAACCTCTTTGCTACTGACCTTAGCAGAAAAAGTGGGAATGTGCTAATAAAGTTTGCAGATGACACCAAGTTGGAAGATATTGCCAATAAAGAGAAGGATCGGGATACCATACAAAAAGATGTGGATGACCTTGTAAACTGGAGCATTAGGAATAGGATGAAATTTAATAATGAGAAGTGCAAGGTCATGTATTTAGGGACAAACAACAAGAGATTTTCCTATAAGTTGGGGACGCATCAGTTGGAATGGACTGAGGAGAAGAATCTGGGAGTACCGGTTGATCAAAGGATGACTATGAGCTGCCAATACGATGTGGCCATGAAAAAGGCTAATGCAGTTCTAAGATGTATAAGGAGAGGTATTTCAAGTAGAGACAAGGAGGTGTTAGTGCCACTGTACAAGGCACTGGTGAGAGCCATCTGAAATATTGCATGCAGTCCTGGTCCCCCATGTTTAAGAAGGATGAATTCAAATTGGAACAGGTGCAGAGAAGGGCTACGAGGATGGCCTGTGGAGTGGAAAACCTGCCCTATGGAGGAGACTCAAGGAGCTTGGGTTGTTTAGCCTAACTAAAAGAAGGTTGAGGGATAATATGATTGCTCTCTATAAATAGATCAGAGGGCCAAATATCAGGGAGGGAGAGGAGTTATTTGAGTACAGCACCAGTGTGGACAACTGAACAAATGTATATAAACCATCCATCAAGAAATTTAGGCTTGAAATTAGATGCAGGTTTCTAACATTTAAAGGAGTAAAGTTCTGGAACAGCCTTCCAAGGGAAGCTGTGGGGGCAAAACACAAAACTGCTTTCAAAACTGAGCTTCATAAGTTTATGGAGAGGATGGTATGATGGCATGGCCTCTTTTAGAAACTGACTGATCTTGGGCTACTTGGGATGGATATGCAAGTGGCCTAAGAAGGGAGGATAGATGGGGTAGGTTCTGAGTTATTACAGAGAATTGTTTCTTGGATGACTGGCTGGCTGTTGAGACTTGCTCAGGGTTTAACCGACTACCATATTTGTGGTCAGGAAAGAATTTTCCCCCAGGTCAGATTGGCTAGGACTCTGGGGGGTTTTCACCTTCTTTTGTACCACAGAGCATGAATCACCTACCTGTAAATTCCCTGTATCTTAAAGTCCTTAAATCATGATTTGAGAAGGTAAATAACTCAGTCATAGGTTAGAGGCGTATTCTGATGAAGTGGGATTTTCTCCCATGAAAGCTCATGTGAAAAATAAATCTGTTAGTCTTTAAGTGCCACACGACTCCTTGAGGTTTTGAGGCCTGCATGGTGCAAGAGGTCAGACTAGATGATCATACTGGTCCCTTCTGACCTTAGAGTCTCTGAGTAAGTGGGGGCAGGCAATAAGAAACAGGAATAAAGAACGATGCAGTTCAAGTACTTTGGCTTGAGAGAGAAAGTCACCTGACTGCAAGAAAGGAGGGGAAGGGGAGGGCTGGTGCTGGGGATTGTGGTGCCCCCCCGCAGCAGAGCAACACGGGCGCAGATGAGTGACTTCAGCAGGGGAGTGCCACGGCGCTGTCCGCTTTTGGCGCCCCTCAAATACCAGCACCCCCCTGCAATGCAGGGCCTGCTTACAGCTTGGTGCCAGCCCTGGGGAAGGGATTTGAGAAGAGAGGAAAAATACACTTTGAACTGATTGAGGCTTTTGCTATGGATTTCATCTTCTAATCTAAGCAACACTAAAAACTGGGCCCTGCCCATGGAAGAGAGGGCAGAGACTGGCTAAAAATAATCACAACCAAGCTATGTGGGTAAGCTAAACATTGACTGTAACAGTAATCTTAATCTGGAATGCAAGTTATCTTTTATTTGATTATGATTATCTCCTTGACTGATTATCTGATTTTGTATTGATTTGATATGTACTCAAAATCCTGTTCTAACCAATAAACTCATGTTTGTTTCATCTAAGGCAGTGAAATGTTGAATATTTAAGAGTGAAAACCTTCCTGCGAGCAAAAACTAGTGCATATCAATTTCTTTGTTAAATTAATGGACTGATGTAAATGAGCCTGCAAGGCCCAGTAGCTGTGCACTGAACCTTGTGAGACGGAAGTTCCTGGGACTGTATCTTGGGGCCGTGGGTGCTCACTGGGGGACCATACTGTGAATGGTCCATGAGAGCATTTCCACTGCCTGAGAAACCAATTATATGCTGGTGGCTGGGCATGAGCTCACCCAGCACGTCAGGGCCCTGAAGAAAATAATCGGGAGGGAGGAAGCGGGGAAAGTGGAGGTTACTCACCTTTGTGCAGTAGCTGAGGTTCTTTGAGATGCGTATTCCCGACATGCTCCACTTTAGGTGTTCACGTCCCATGGCACCCCAGATCGGAGATTTTTTGTGTAACAGTGGCTCAGACAGTGGGCAGTTAGCAGCAGCGTTCCTTCCCGCCATTAGTGACGTCAGCTGCTTACTCTGCCCGCTGTCAGTTTACCTCAGTTCCTTTCTACCTCGGAGGCATGCTGTAATGAGAGAAAAGAAACCCCCGAAGTAGAGGGGAGGTGAGTGTGTAGTGGAGCATGTTGGGAGCACGCATCTCGAAGAACCTCGGCTACTGCACGAAGGTGAGTAACCTCCACTTCTTCTTTGAGCAGTGCTCCCGACTACTCCACTTTAGGTGACTTCGTGGCAGTCACTATCTTGTGGTGGCGGGCACTTCGGGCTCGTATTATGAATTGTCTGGAGTACCGCTGTGCTCAGGGCAGTGTCTGAGGCTGTAATACGTTCCAGCGCATAATGTTTGGCGAAAGTGTCATCAGAGGCCCAGATAGCCACCTGACAGATTACATGGAGAGGGATCTTAGTCAAGAATGCTATGGACGATGCCACAGCTCTGGTAGAATGTGGACGAACTGTGTCCGGTGGGATTGTTTGTTGCATCGAATATGCCATGTGAATGCAGGATGCAATCCACTTAGAGAGCCTTTGTTTAGAAATTGCCCTAGTGAGCATTCTGTGGTGGACACAAACAACCATGTTGATTTTCTAAACTCCTTTGTTCTTTCCAGGTAATAAGCCAGAGCACGTCTGACGTCGAGGGTATGAAATATGGTCTCCTGTGTCGTGGAATGTGGCTTTGGATAGAACACAGGTAAGTGTATTACTTGGTTGATGTGAAAGGATGTTGATGTTTTCGGTAGAAATTTAGGATGCAAACGTAAGGAAACTTTGTCTTTGTAAAATATTGTGTAAAGTGGATAAGCCATTAGCGCTGCCAGTTCGCTAACTCTTCTGGTTGATGTGATCGCAACTAGGAATGCGACCTTCATAGATAGATGGAGCAGGGAGGCAGTGGCTAACAGCTCGAATGGTGGTTGAGTTAGTGCCTTCAGTACCAAGGTAAGGTCCCAAGGTGTTGCGAGTGGTTGAACCTGTGGGAATAGGTTATGTAGGCCCTGCATGAACCTTTTAATAGTGCGATGAGTAAATATTGATGTGCCGTCTATATGATCATGGAAAGTAGAGATTGCTGCCAGGTGTACCCTAAGTGTATTAACTGTGATGTTTTTATTTTTCAGGTATAAAAGGTATTTCAAGATTGCTGGGATAGGAGCATCCGTGGGTCGTAACAATTGGTGATCGCACCAGGAAGAAAATCTGGTCCATTTTTGCAGGTAAGTCGCTCTTGTAGATGGTTTTCTGCTGTTCAGGAGGATGTTGCGCAACTGCTCAGAACACTGGAGTTCCATGTCGTCGAACCACCGTTGTTCTGTGCTGTTAAATGAAGTTTGTCCAGCTGAGTGTGGAGACGATTGCCATGATTCTGGGACAGTAAGTCTTGTACCAGAGGTAAGGTGATCGGCAGTGTTCTGGACATGGTTATTAGGAGAGAGTACCATGGTTGGCGCGGCCAGGACAGGGCTATCAAGATTATCGTTGCTTTGTCTTGTTGAATCTTGTGGAGTGTGCGGGGAATCATGGGTATCGGCCAAAAGGCATAAAGGAGTGTTCCTCCCCAATGAATCAGGAAGGCATCGCCTCTGGAGCTTGGACCGATCCCCACTCGAGAACATTAGTGTTTGCATTTTTTGTTGGTTGTTGTGGCGAATAGGTCGGTGGTTGGCATGCCCCACTTCACAAAGATGGCCTGGATGATGTCGTCCCGAATCTCCCATTCGTGTTGTTCTGGAAATTGGCAGCTCAATGACTCCGCCAATAGATTGTCTTTGCCTGGGAGGTATTCCGCAAGAAGGGAAATCCTGTGGCTGATGCACCACTCCCAAAGGGATATTGCTTCCATGCAAAGGGAGTGCAATTTTGTGTCGCCCTGCCGGTTGACGTAGAACATGCACGACACGTTGTCTGTTCGGATTGTCATGACTTTTCCCACTATTTTTGGTAGAAAGTGTAAACATACCTTGCAAACTGCTCTCAACTCTAAGAGGTTGATGTGTAGAGTCTTTTCCAGCTGGGACCATTTCCCTTGTGTGAGTTGATCTTGGCAATGTGCCCCCCGCCTTATGAGAAAAGCATCTGTTGTGATGATGTTTTGCGATTGTGGCGGAGTGAAGGGAACCCCTTGCATCAGCTTTACCTGGACCATCCATCATGAGAGCGAATCTCTGACTCGGTGAGGAACCACTAACAGAGTTTTGGTGGGATGTTGCAGCCACTTGAACTGAGTGAGGAACCATCGTTGTAGTGGGTGCATATGCAACCTTGCATTGTTTACGAGAAAGGTGGATGCTGCCATATGTCCTAAGAGTCTCATCACTGTGTGGGCACAGATTATGGTTGAATTCTGAATGCTGGATACCAGATGTTGCAGGTTGTGTATTCTATCTGTTGGCAAAAAGGCTGTTTCTAGTATCGAGTCAATACGCACTCCAATGAAATGTATCTGCTGTGTCAGAGCCAAAATTGATTTGTCATAATTTATATTTAGTCCCAGTGATAGGAATAATTTGATTGTAGTATGCAGGGCTTGAACTGTTTGCTGCTGAGAGGAGGCTTTTATCAGGAAGTCGTCAAGATATGGGAATATGTGTATATGCCTCCTGAGTAGGAATGCTATTACTGAAGCCATGAGCTTTGTAAAGACTCTGGGTGCCGTACAAAGTCCAAATGGAAGGACTGTGTATTGATAATGGCATTGTTGGAATTGAAATCTCAGGAATCTCCTGTGTGGCGGATGAATGGCCACATGAAAATACGCGTCTTTTAGGTCGAGGGATACTAACCAGTCTAAGCATTGAAGAGCAGGAAGAATGTTGTTTAGAGTCACCATCTTGAACTTTCTTACTTGGATATGTTTATTGAGACGTCTGAGATCAAGGATT
Source organism: Podocnemis expansa (assembly GCA_007922195.1). Lineage (NCBI taxonomy): Eukaryota > Metazoa > Chordata > Testudines > Podocnemididae > Podocnemis > Podocnemis expansa. Next base: position 17,721,330 of record ML681984.1, on the reverse strand, counting down.
GGTCTCCAACCCCCCATCTTTTTCTCCATTAGAAAGCATGGGGAGTAGAATCCCCTTCCTCTCTGTTCGATGGGAACCTCTTCGATGGCACCTATTTGTAGTAGATGCTGGATTTCTGCCCAGAGGTGCTGTAAGTGAGCAGGGTCCCTGAAAAGGGACGGGGAAGGGGGTTGGGTTTTGGGTCTGGAGATGAATGGGATGGAATACCCATGTTGAACGATTTCTATGACCCAACGATTTCTATGACCCATCGATCTGATGTTATTAGTCTCCATCATTGGAGAAAGTGTTGTAATCTGTTTTGAAAAGTAAAGTTGCAGGACGATGACTGAGTGAGATGGAAATCCTGCAGGCTGGTCGTACCCTCAACCTAGCCATCAAAATTGGTGTTTTACATTGCCAGGTTGTGACGTTTGATGAGGTTGAGGGCCTTGTCTGCCCCTGCGTGGCTGTCTTGGCTTATTTCTATAGGATTCCGTCCTCCTATTGGACTGCCTCTGTGTGTATTTATAGTTGGCAGGCTGGTTCCTATAAAAACTACGCCTGTACTGTGGGGTATAAATGCCTAGTGTTCTTAAAGTTGCCCTAGAACCTTTCATTCCGTGCATCACCTGATCAGTTGTTTTCTCACATAGGTGATTTCTGTCAAAGGGCAGATCTTCAATCATCCTCTGCATTTGTCTGGGAAGATCTGCTGCTTGAAGCCAGGACAAGTGTCGCATGACAACCACCGTTCCCAGCATCCTGGCAGTAACATCTGCTGCATCAAGAGAAGCCTGGAGGTCTATTCTAGATGCCAGTAGGCCTTCAGTGAGAAGGGCATTAGACTGTTTTTGATGGTCTTGTGTAATAAAAGTGGCGCAGTCTTTAAGTCTGGTGTATATGTCATTATTATAATTAGCCAACAACGCTGTATAGTTTGCGATTCTGAGTTGTAAAGCTGCTCATGTACATACCTTTTTGCCTGATGAATCTAATTTCCTGTCTTCTCTATTATTAAAGGAAAATTTGGAATTTGACTGTCTGTTTCGATGATTTGCCGCCTCCACCACTACGGAATTTGGCTGGGGATGAGTAAAAAGAAATTCATTCCCTTTTGGTGTAACAAAATATTTTTTTAATCTGCCCTTTTGTTTGCTGGGGGTGCAGATGCCAGTGTCTGCCAGACTTCATTTGCAGGGTCCATAATCTCTTCATCCATGGGGAGGGCTAGTTTTTGAGAACCAGTAGTCTGTAGAGTTCTATACAATTTATGCTGTGATAGTTGATTGTCCTGAAACTGAACTTCCATGGTCTCAGCTGCCCTTTTAAAGAGTTCTCTAAAATGTCTATTGTCATCTTTCTTGTCTTGGGTATTAGAATCTGTCAAGGCATTATCTGGGCTTGGCCCTGAAGTGACTGGTGCTGTAGTCGGTGTCAATAGAGGCTGCAGCTGATTCTGCAAAGGTGCAGAGAAAGGTCCATTTGGTGGGAATGCTAAGCCATATGGTTGCCATGGTATGTAATTTACCCCTTGCTGATTGACCATCATCCAAGGAGGGTATGCCCAAGGGGTAGTGAAATTAGAATTGACCATCGCTGGCTGAAGTGACTGTTGTGAAGGCGGGTGGCTCGGAGGAGAGTTACATGAGCCAGACGAGACAGAGGGCGAAGATGGTGGACTCATATGTGAGGAGTCTGTTTGAAATAAGGGTGACCTGGGTGAAGAGTGAATGGACAAGTCATCAGTGAAGTCCATATGCTTTGTTTTATTCCTATGTTTTACATGTGCCTGGCGTGGGGAGCGATCCCTAGCCGAATCTGGTGGCTGAGGAAGTGATTGTAATAATGGCAGCTGCCCCGACCCCTGACAGTCCAGGGGGGTCGGTGGCTGGGTTCACGGTGCCGGGTCCGGTACCGTTGTGAATATGGGGGACAGCACTGACAGCGTAGCCATCACGGCACTGGAGAGCACCGGTGTAGAGCTCAAAGGCACCGTAAGCGATGGTGCCGAACTCAGCGCTGGAACAGGAGACAGCGGCGATTGCGGCACTAATAGAGCTGTTGCGTACGCGGAGCCGCTTTTGTAACTTTCATACTCAGCAGGGATCGGCGCCTGCTTTAATCTTCTCTGTTTGGGTTTAGAGCCCTCAGTTCCTTTAGATTTTTTTATGTGGGATTGGAGATGAGGCAACAGACCCTGTCTTGTGCGCTCCCTCAGCTGGCCGAGGAGAGGCACCAGGGTTGGATGCTGGCCGCAAAGAGCCCTCTAACAGGAGCAGCTTCAGCTTTCGCTCTCGCTCCTTCCTGGCTCTTGATGTTAAATTTTTACAATGCGAGCATTTATGTGATAAATATGTCTCTCCCAGACACTTCATGCACGCATTAAGGCCATCTGAGGCAGGCATTGCTTCATGACAGTTCTCACAGTGTTTGAAGCCAGTACTATTCGGAATAGCGCTGATTGAGGCACCGTTGGTGGTTCTTGTTGCTTGTTGTTGTTGTTGGGGTTTTTTTAAATGTCTGTTCTTTCTCTTCTCTGATCTTCTTCTTTAGTGATGTTTTGACCGTTAGAGTGTCCTTTGTGAAGAGCCACCGTGGACTCCATCTGGAGTCCAGGGCGGTAGAAAGGGACTGAGGTAGACTGACAGTGGGCAGAGTAAGCAGCTGATGTCACTAACGGCGGGAAGGAACGCTGCTGCTAACTGCCCACTGTCTGAGCCACTGCTACGCAAAAAAATCTCCGATCTGGGGTGCCATGGGACGTGAACACCTAAAGTGGAGCAGTCGGGAGCCCTGCTCAAAGAAGAACAGTGGCATACCAGTCCACACTGCAGGAGGGGAATGGAACCGGAAGCTAATCAAGGCAGGGAGAAAATGAAATGTGTGTTTATTTGATCACAGCACTTTGGGAACTGAGAAAGGATAAGAAAAAGTAAGGTCAATTAAGAGCAGAAATGTTTGCAGAAGGGATCAAAAGGGTTACAGTTTGGTAAGAAGGGTCTGGAGGGGGAAACTTGAGCCACAAGACACAGCTGGAACCTTCAAATTGCTGTGAGGCTGACAAAGGTATACAATGATATGCTTGGTTGAGCTTCACAGATTTTATTTACATTTATGTTGAACTCTGGCAATCTTTAAATACTATGAAAATAATTGTGTACCAGGCATTCTTGGATATATTTACTGTTTAGAAATTATCTCCGTAGAATTCACTGCAGCAGACAGTATTAAATGAAGTCTTAAAGGCAAGTGCTGAACATCTAGGTCTACGAAAAGGAGATTTCTCTCCCCACCAATTTCTCTATGCTTTGGTTAACACTGACAAATTTATAGAAGCTGATGCATCCCATTGTTTGTTCTTGACAATATTAACAAGCTAAGATCATTCAGTAATGATATAACAGCACCTCAACTGACATCTATTGTCATTAATAGGTGGCTTTTCTAATGGAGGCCACAGAATCTCCCATGCTAGTCCAGGCCCGCATTTCTAATGTGAAATTGTAAGAGCAGCTCTACCAGCCTAAGAAGACCCAGAGCTTTTCTTCTTTACACTGAACTCTGCTCATTTCACATACCAAAAAAACGCTTGTTAAAGGGTTGGCTTATGGGAGTGAACCACTGCTGGAGAGACAGTAGAAAAAAGCAAAGGGTGAACAATATTGATCTGCTGGGCAGAGGATGAACATCAGCTGCACCTTTTAAAGTATATTGAACTATTAATATTTACAAATTACCTTCACCTGATGTACATGAATGTAAAATTAGATCCATAAAGGCATGCAGGAAATTTTTAAAAATCTTGATCTAACGCTCCAGGTGTTTTGGCATTCTAAAATAAGCTGCATACATCGAAGACAAACCAGTTTTGATTCATGATGCTATCATCACCAATGACACTGGTTGTACAACACGTATCACTTGATGTCATCACCGGTGCTATGAGCATGAGAAATGAACAAACCCGAATTTGGTTCATTCAATCTCAGTGCTTTTGGAGCCACAAATGCTAGGCACCTCATGTGAAATGATGAATTATTTCCTTTAAGCATAAGTGCGCTCAGAAAACTGAAATGGCAGTTAATCAAGTGAACAAACAGCTAGTTTAAATTTAATTCATAGTCAAGACTATTCTGCACAAGCAAACTGAACTGGTCAGCATACTGATACCTGCTGAGAGAATTTAACTGCCATTAAACAAAGAAATGTGAGCAACACAGTAACATTATTAGTTTCTCTCTAAAACAAAAGATAAGTTCTTCCTATAGTTAACAACTGTACAGTTAAATATTAACAAATCAAGATGACAACGACAAGGCAGCAGTTACATATGATAATGTTCGTTCTATCAGAATAAATTAAAAATATGTAAACATCTGCTTCTAAACTACAGTTACCTCTGTCAAAAAACAAAAATCTTTCACTGACACATAGCTTGACAAGAAGCTTATGTTACTCTCTGCATACTCTGTTTCTGTACTTAGGGAAGAAATATTGCTAACACAATATATTCTAAAAAGTAAAACTAAAAAAATGAAATTCATGCAAATTTATTTAAAGGTGAATTTGATTGCTAAACTTACAAACCAGAGGAAAAAATCAAATTAGGGAAAAAACAAGAAAAAAAGATTGACATTTTAAGACGTAGTGGTTCATGAGATAAAGAAAATGGAAAACTAATCAAATAGTGACACCTGTGGCATCTTAAAGACTAACAGATTTCTTCAGGTATAAGCTTTCGTGGGCTCCAACCCATTTCATCAGAGGCAAGTGGGTTAGAGCCCACGAAAGCTTATGCCTGAAGAAATCCGTTAGTCTATAAGGTGCCACAGGACTCTCACTGTTTTCGCTGTACACAGACTAACATGGCTACCTCTCTGGAAATTTAAATCAAATAGTGTTGGTGTCATACTATCTTTACTTATCTTCATTACAAAATATGGCAAATAGGAAAATTCAAGGAAAAATGGAAGGAGCCATTTTCATTTGATAAATATATTTTTCTTTCTTATAAGACTGTTTATTGCCATTCTGCCCTAATGACAGAATTATATCAGGCAGAAAACAACCAAAGAAATTCAGTAGAAAACAAGATTAGATTGATTAGTGTGCTCCTATCTTTATTTAAAATTTATTTGGAATTTTATCCTTATTTAGAATTTCCTTCAAAGTCCCAATGAGAAAATTCTTAATGTACAAAGTTAGTCATAAATCTTGCTTAAAATAAACATATGTAGTAAAAGATTGAATTTCTTAGGAAAAACAGATTTGGAAAAAGGTAAAACTAACTTTTTTCCCTGCCACCATGAAAATACATTTCAGTACATTCACTTTTCTAAAACAGAATTTACTGAAAATTTTGAGTGACAGAAAATCAGTGGCTAGGAACAAGTTAGAAACAGTCAAGAGTGCAAAGCCCACAAAAATAAAAAAAATCTTCTAGATCAAGAAGTCTGGACTGCACAGCATACTAAGACTTTCACATTAACAGAAAGAGCACCCGGTTTGGACCTCGTGTTTCCAGATGTCATCAGAAAGAGAGACAGATGCACATCTCTTAATCACATACCACATGCACTAGGTGGTTATGTGAAATAGTAGTAAGTGCCCTCTATTCAGTTTGTAGTGGATAGATATTTCGTATGTCACTAATGGACAGTTCAATCTCTCTGGCCCATCAAGTCTCCTACAGCCCCAGTAGGCTCAACAAGCCAGAGAAATTGAACTACCCATTCTCTCTTAAAGATGGCTCTCTCCAGTGGGGGTGGGAGAGTTGGTACAAAATGTGATGTGTACTGTGTCAAAAGAGAGAACCTTTGTCTCAAAGCTTCTCAGTCCAACACCTTTCACAAAGTCTCAGTTAGTGATTTTGTGTTACATTCGAAGATGACGTACTTCCATCAGCTGAAAAAATGAACTCAATTTACACACTGATACATTTATCACTTTATATAAGGTAGAGAACAAAGCACTCACAGGGAGCAAAATGTAGCTTAAGTGGAATGCACAATTTCAACAACAAAGAAGTCTGAAATGTTACAAGGCATCTCCGCTACACTGCATCTTGCAGACTTTCAATAGGCAGGAGAAAGATGGTTTCGAAAAGAAAGGCTATAGACTCTTTATTCATTGTTCTCCTAGCAACAATGAAAGACCGCTAAGGAAGTAGAGTAGTTTTTAACAGCTGGATTTTCAAGCAATTTCAGACTGCATTGTATTCAGGCCAATATTTCATATATTTATTGTACACATGCCACTCAAATGCTTTTGTTAAAGATCTTCTGCTAATGGTCAAATAAGAGTAATACTTACTGGTAATGAACCCATGATGGACCAAGTGTTTTCTTAAACTGAGTAAGTCCCACAATATCAATGTAAATGAGTTCTACCACTCTATCTCCCTGGGTGGGGCAGCCAGATCTGTTACCTACAACCTTCTTCATAATCCTTTAAAAACAAAACAAAACAAAAGCGGAGGGAATATTTTCAGTACCTTTCTGCATTCACTCTGTATATTATTTGTACTAATAATCCAATTGTATTAAAAAAGTAACATGGGTTACCGCTTATTATTTTGCAAACGTAGTAACTGCATATATGCAATCTTAATTTCTTACAACTGAAAGCCTGTAAGATTTTAAGAAGTTTACTGCAAAATAAATACTACTTATAGTATGCTTCTCACTGAAAAATTTCTCTTATCTATAAACAGAGGTACAAATATAACCTGAATGGCAATTTTCACAATGAAATATTGTATACTGAAAACAATTTAGGATACCACCTCTAATATTTTATTAGCCATTTTACTTTATCAGAATTCACTGTAATATGGCTTAATATGTATAGTGCAGAAATGAAAACCACAGACAAAAAGACAAGTGACCAGCCTTCTATACGTACATTATGAAAAGCATTAAAGCAATAGCATGTGTCACTAGGGCTAAAAACCAAGATGACTTTATTCTACCAAAAAACCCCTAATGTAACTGACTGAAATATGAAGATTTTCAGAGCACTCAATTGCTTTAAAATTAATTTATTTAACATCGTAAATAGCTGGATGCTGAGTTGTGGAATATTATAAATTCAAGCAAAAGGACGTGGAATTAGAACAGTCAGTATCGTGTCTTACTGCAGATGCATAAAGCACCTGCAATGGTAAAAATTAAGCTGCTTAGTTTGAATTTTCCAGCATTAATTTATGAAGTCTCAGGAGCCTGCAGCTACAATGAAAACATATTATTCTTTCACAGAGTATATATTTAGCTCATGAAAATAATCTTATTGCCTGTTTAGTGAATTATCACTTTCATTTGCTTCTTCAAGAAATTATATACAGTACTAATAGGGGCTTCAAGAGTTTACAATTTCTTTTTTGTATTCTAGTTTCAAGACTGAAAATAATCTCCTTACTCTTTGAGCTCTGCCAGCGAAGCTGAAATCCTAATGTCATGGCCCAGTAAGTAGAGAGATGTAATTAAATCACTCCACTGGACTAATTCACCAAGTGGGCCGCCACTAAATGCATTCTCTGCAATCTTGAATCCAGATTCCTTTGTTAAAAGTCCCAAATGAACAAGAATCTGAAAAAGAAAGCCACATTTAAGCCGTAACAAACATTAAATTCACAGCTAGTACATCAATATACCTTATATAGGTTCCTTCTTGCTCTTGCCATGTTCCAACAATAATGCATATTTTTTAGCCAATTTAATCAAAGAACTGTTACATTTTTCAGTGCCTTCTCCACCATCCCTCTACTTCTTCCAATAGTACTGCTTCATTACTTTAGATCATTACTATAAACCATGGGAGTGAAGTGTCTTTTTTAATCTTTTACATTCTCAGATTTGATCTATACCAATGTTTTTCAAGTTTTTTCCCCACACACCACTTAATGATTTTTCCCCAGATGGGCTACCTTCATATGGGGGAGGGGCATGGGAAGGTGCAGAGCTGGGACGGGGGACCGAATGGTGCTGTTTGGGGCCAGGACTGGCTTCTGCCAGGGCACCACTGCATTCTTGTGGCGGGAGAGGGGTGCGGCTGCATTGCAGGGGAGTGGCTGCTGTGCAGTACTGCTTCGGGCAGAAGCAGCTCCAGCCAGGGCACTGCTGCATCCAGATGGTTGGAGAGGAACAGAGGGAAGAGATGGGTCTGTGTTGGGGGAAGCCATCCCCATACAGTGCTACTCAAGACCTGGAGTGGCTCCAGTCAGAGTGTCACTGGGCACACATGGTGGGAAAGGGGCAGGCCTGGGAGGAGAAAGTGGCCACTGCCTCGCTGCATAGCTGCAGTCTTTCCGAGGACCACCTGAGTGGAGCTTCTGTTTGAGAAACTCTGATCTAAAATTATAGAATTGCAATGAGAATGCATTATGAATGAGGGGAAGCAGGCTTTTACAAGGAGAAAAATATGCTTGTGTGTTCGCCTTCTTGGCCCAATTAAGTTCAAGAAGAAGATTTATTATGGCAAGGAAAACACAAATAAGTCATATTATGCAATATGTGAAGATGGCAATTTCATCATGCAAATATTGGGATGTTAATTGCCATCAACAATGAAAGGGGTCTGAAGACTAATAAGATCAGTTGCAGGACATGACAGTACTTCTTATGTTCTTGGGAGGACCCTATTTTCACCTTGCAGTAGTCAGTCACTCCAGTTGAGGACAGGACAGGACACAAATCACTGTGAACAGAACAGGTAAGACAAAGGTGTTCCCCCAATGGAAGGGATTTTTCTCTGCTGTCTCCAGATCCCTTCCAACCTTTACAAGTAAGCACTACAACCTGCTTGGTAAATGAGCATCAAGCTCTGTGAAGAACTATAATCCTACTTTGCCGATAAGATTATCGGCATTTAGGACACCATCTCTAACAGAATAGATCTGTAGCACTCACACCCATCAACCAACAGCCTAACTGCATCCCTAGACTTCAAATAGTTCACTCAAGAAGTTCTGTATGCTCTAAATGAGACTCAACCCAAGACCTGTGATTCCAACACATCTCACTCCTGGCTTATGAAAGACAGTCAGACAACTGGTATCATTTCTGAGTAAAACAGTCAACATCTCAGAGAAGAAATCTTCCATTCTTCCTTCAAACATAGAACAGTTGGACCACAACTAAGGAAACTCATCCTGGGTGCATCAGATGTAGCCAATTATCACCATACAGCAAATCTTTCATTTCTCAGCAACTTCACAGAGAAGTCAGCTAAAGGCCACCAACAAGCTCAGCTGATTGAAACTAACATGCTAGATATGAAATAAACTGGGTTCAGGTCAGGATGTGGAATTAAAACCATATTAATGGCATCGATGGACGTTCTCCTGTCAGCAGATTGAGGACACACATCCATTCTCATTCTCTGAGTCATCTCTGCAACATCTAATACTGTCTATCATGACATACTGCTGTCTTGTCAAAGAGGTGACAGGAATCCAGGTCAATATACTGATATAGTCTGACTCTCTTCTGGAAGGATGCACCAGACAAATAGGAATTGTCATTCCAGAGAGATGAATTAACTCCTTTTTCAACATCTACATATAGTCACTAGGTGAACTGGTCAGACAACACTGGCTCAAGTACCACCAACAAACATGACACATAGCCCTACCTATCTTTCAACACAGATGACCATGGCACCATCACCAAGCTGGCTGAATAGACAAGATCAGATAATAGATGAACAGTTGGATGAAGCCAAACTGAGCAAAAGAGAAGTGATGCTAGTAGACAAAGAAAAGGCTTTTGAACAGCTGCAGACAAAGTAAACAAACAAGGAGCCCTGTGATCCTTTTAAAGACTAACAAATTTATTTACTGCATGACCTTTTGTGGGAGAAAAATCCCACTTCGTCAGATGCTTGAAGATGAGGAATTTACCAGGATAAGTTAAAGACTCCTTTAGTTTCTAACTGGTCAATTCAATCTGTAGGTTAGGAGTCTTCGTGAATATTTCACTGATAAGCTCTCACATAACAGCGGGGCTATCCATCATCTCCCATTAGTTAAAAGTCTCAGTTGGATCATGGCAGATGATGACCTGCCTGCACTTACTTATGTCTACCGCTCTCCATGGGACTTCTGAAGTGTGAAATTCCTGGGCATGAAGCCTTCAGTGTTTAAGAAACGCCAACCAATACATAAATAACTGCAGCACGTCTCCTCAGCAACACCAAGTACTACAAACATGCCAGACCTGCTGTCTGCTCTTTCACTGATTTTCCAAAGAGCTTCAAATCACATTCAAGATCTCAGTCCTTATTTTTATGGCACTCCACAGCCTGAGCCCAGTAGATCTCAATCTAAAGCTCTGGAATGAAGACAAACAACTCTGCTCCTCTGGAATAATGGGTTTTTTTTTTATAAGAAGGATAATTCTTGCCTCTACAAGACTTTCCCACAGGCCAGTACAAGACTAGGGCATGACTCCCTCAAGAACTAAAGACTATCACAAATATCTATGATCTGCACCTTTTGCTCCAAGTGTAAGGCATAGTCCTTTAATCTTCCCTTCTGTAACGAACACATAGTAACCTATATATTTTTTTAAAAAATCTAACTCTCCCCTTCTTCTCCAAAACCCACACAAACACAATAGTCTCCTAGTTCCTCCGAGGTTTTCTTGGAAACAGGAGTAGCAACAAACACTAGATTAGGTAATGTTTAATCTCTTTCACAACAAGCACTGCTTAGATGACAAGGGCACTTAACAAAATCTACTCCTTTGGAACTTACCAAAAGCTGTTACAATTGCAACTGCCAGAAATGATTAACAAAAAAAACTCACTTTTTTCCGTTTTCTTTTCTCCAGATTTTGCTTTTCAGCAAGTGACTTAATTGCTTCAATCCAAGCATCAGCCATTCGTTTGATGCGCAACATCATCCATCGGAATTCTTCATGCTTTGACATCATTTTGTAGAGGAGATCAAAGTTGGTTTGAATTTCAGCCTTCAATTAAACATTAAGTAATAAAATCAGAACTTTATGCAGTGTAATTTTCTTCAGTGACAATCTGTCACACTTAAACACTCTTCTTCACATTGCCCATTTGTAAAATGAAGAAAAATATACCATCTATCTCTCAAAGGTGGTTTGAGGCTTTAATTAACATTTATAAAGCACATAGAGACCTTTGGCTTGAAATCACTCTCTCTTCAGAAGTGTGAATTAGTTTTATTACTATCTTATAGTCCACAAAATCCAAAAGTTGTAAGTTCATGCAGGTCTCAGAAACTATTTTTTTTGAACAGTGTAGTAGTTCTGTTTTTGATGATGTGATTGCAAAGTAAGCCTAATTGGCTCTGCTTCGGATAATGTACAATAAAAATGCAATAGAAACAAAGAAGTAATCCATAGACACTATAATTATTTGTCATGAAGGACTGAAGTAAAAAAAAGAAAGTTAGCCATTACAATATTCAGAAAGCAGCCTCTACTCTGTTCTAGCAGATGGATTGTTTCCACTTATCTAAGATTGGTTCTGCAGAATGAGATATTCTGTAGCCATAGTCAGGTTAACAATGTTCACATAAAGCCCAGTAATTACCTTAATATAGGAAAGTATTTTATAATCAGGTTATAATGTTTATGGCTCTGGAATATATGAAGAAAAACCAAATTTTCAGGAACGATCAAAACGCTGATGCAAAACTAAAATACAATCTAGTGTCAGACCCATTTGTTGAGACTCTAGGCCTTGAGACACAAGTGTTATGATTAAAACTTGTATGGCACAAATCCGTACTTTTTTTTTTTTTTTTTAATGATGGGCAGTTTACACCAGTTCTGAATGGCTACAGCAGATAGCCAGCATCTTTGTAACTTTATCCAGCAATATGAAGTCCTCAATATTGCAAGATTGTGCATGCTTAAGTTTATGCATTGCAAAGAGCCTCATTGACTTCAACTGAACTACTCTGTGCACATGTCTTTGCAAGACTGGGGTCCATGACTGTAACTTAATGCAACAAAGGAGAAAAACTGGATAAAATACTGTTGACATGGCTGAGTGTGCATGGTCAAGGGTAACTGTTTCTACAGGGATATTTTGTGAGGAAAGGAGAAATATGATCATAGGACTCTAGTGTCAATATTCTCATTGTCACATGTTGTCAATATTCTTACTGACAGGGTGTAAGCTTCTGATTTTTGTCTATGGAGTGATTCAGCTGCTTCCTTGCCTACACAATAAGTGATAAACTGATGAATGAAAATGGATCTGTTGGACAATTACACTGAATATCTGAACAGGTTTTAAGTTGTGCCCAATACCACTATCACTGCTCTCACCATTGCTTTTTGATCAGTTTCTTCATCAGGATTTTTTGCTCTCCAAGGTAAACGAGGACACCAATTTTCAACCTGGGGAAAAAAAAAAACAAAAAACCAAAAACCCTGAAAATAAATTCTTTTGTTCTGCTTTCAACACAAGCATCTTTATCAAACTCTCTTGAATTTCCTTTGTTATACTTCCCTACATCTGGAACATAATTGATTAATACAAAGTCAGCAAAAAACACAGCCATTTGCTGTTGTGATGCGTCTTCCCAGGAAATGACATCAAAGATCCTTTACACTATAAATGGATGCAAGAGAAAATTTAAGATACAGACATTATTAAAAGCTCTACAAGTACCTTAAGAACAGTTGATAGTCTTGTTTTCAATAGCTGGTTGCTTTTCATTAGGCAAAAAGGCATGATAAAAAATCATTTGGAATAGGTTATCTAGTTGTAAGGACACAGCTATAAAGCCTATATGTGCAGAGTAAAAAGTAGAAAGAAGTGTTCTACCCTGCACACTTGATCTACCAATCTAGACAAGAATTGTTACACTCTCATTGAGGAGGCTTGGTGGGGGAGGAGGGTGGAGATGCCATAGGAAAATGCAGGTGTTTGACAATAAAATGGCATCACATATCAATGTCAAGACAAATGGAGGGTACCACAAAAACTAGACTGGCATGGATACCCCTTTGGAACTACACAAGAACTAAGTAACTATCATGATGGGGGAGCCATAGTAGTCGCTAGCATTGCACTCCTATACATGCTAAAGGACTCATTGCTGTTAATAAAATGGCTGGCTAGTACAGCATCTTGTAGGTACATGCAAACCCAGTGATTTCCTGCTCTTCAGTTTAAGATGTGCAGAGAGCCAGGAGTCAAACCACAAACTGTGAATTATGGGGCTGGTTTACTGATGATGATGATGATGTGCAGCACAAGTCACTGTTACTATCATTATGTTCCTGTGTCCGCAGAAACCGTTAAAATACATGCATTACTTAGAGATAAATAAGGTCGGCAAGGTCAAATACATTACCTCACCATCCTTATCTGTCTCAAATCCTGAGACCAATAGGACTACACCAATACTGAAAATATTTAGCTTACTCAGACATTTGGTATGATCTGAAAGTAAATCAACCCAAAATCAATAGATGAGTAGCCTAAGCTAAATAGCATGCAAAAAGATTTCTCAGAAGAGCAAATCACACGAAAACACACTAGAAACCAAAACCTCAACAAAGAGCAGAAAACATCCAGCCCAGCTAAGCTCTCCAGGTAAACTACATATGAGCATTTGAACAAATGTTAGGACTTATTCCTCTCAAGGCATTTAATACAGGTGTCTGAAAGTAGGATGAGCCTTTTGAAATGCCAGGCTCTTTGCTACACTCAAACTCCGGAAAGATCCTGGACACTGTAGAAATTAAGAGTTCATAATCTTAATCAACACAGGATGCCAAAGCACTAGTGGAAATACCAGAAACCTCCACTTTTCCAACCCAAGACACACAAATCAGTGTGGCTTTGTTAGACATCTATTTTTTAAAATCAGGTAGGCATGACTTTTTGGAACATACAGCAAGATATTTCTGTCATCAAAACTCTTCTGCACTATGGAGAAATGACCAAGCCTATTCAGCTCCCTTCCTCATCCTTTCCCTCACTTCTCCATCTCTCATGTCCGGTCACCCTAACCTCTCTACCATTGCTGCCAGCTACCGCTGCTCTTCCTTCCCTCTCCACCAAAATTTCCCCCTTTCTCTCAGCAGAACAAATGTAGGTCCTATGTCCACATCTTCCCCTTCAATCCTTGTGACCTTTGTTTCTATCTTGATTCTACCCTTCTATCCATCTGCACACCTGTTCCCCCATATCCTACGCAACGTCTTAGAGACCATTCTGTAGTAAGTCTACAAATTGTATACGTATCACTATGGGACAGAAACTGGATGCAACTCAAGGTGGTGGTGGTGGTGGTGGTGGTGGTCGAGAAACAGTTACCGCAGCTCCACCAGGAGCTACAAACAACCAGTGATAATTAAGGTGAGTCGTTTGCAGTTAACTTACCAGAGAGATATCATCTCAAGAGATTTACATTTACTGGTTCAAATTATCAACCCCCACACTGACAAACCAGCTGGATCCCATAGTTGCATATATCCTTGTCCTTATCTCTTCATTTGCTATGTAGCCCTGATTGAATACTTGTATTAGTTCAAAGGAAATGGGAAAAAAAGGGTAAAGGGACAGAGAACTGTAAGAAGTTGGTAGATACAATTGCTCAGGAGAACTTCTTACCTTATCTGAGCAGGTATCATAGAACAGCTGTGTGGGAGAAAGCCCCAGCTTCTGTTGCAGAAGCAGCTGAGGCTGCTGACTCACACCTACTAGCAAGATCCTACAGAGAATGCAGGCCCCAAAGGGAAGGGCAAAAGCCTGTAGTGTAAAGGGCATCCTGTCTTTTTCTGGGGAGAGTGGAGGTGGGGAAGCAGAGAGAAAAAAGGGTCACACCCACATCACCTCTTCATAAGCCTAATTGTTGGACCTCAGGCAAAAGGAAGATGCAACAAAATGTTACTCAAGTGAGTCTCTTGAATGTACGGAAGAGCAACACCTTAAGCATAGAGATTCAAATACAGACCTCTGTCTGCCCAGGTTAATGCCACCACCCTCAAGTCAGAGACTGCACTGAGGATCTAAAGTGGGCTGAGATGAAGATAAAGCCTAAGTGACAGGCAAGCACATAATGTGCACAAGCAAACAGATGTTAGGGATAATTGGGGGGGGGGGAGAACAACTAAGAGCTCTGTTTTAGCCATATCCAGCTTGAGTTGACTGCTAAATGTCCTCAATATACACTGAGTGAGATAGAAACCTGTGCATTGATTCTAGTAAGAGGAGGTTGAAGGGTAGCATTGTCAAACCAGCCAGTTAGGAAATCTGTTTTAGCAGTAGTATATTGACAGACTTGAGGAATGCAAGGCACGAGTGTGTGAAGCAAGAAGGAAGGTGTGTGTAACAGCAGAGGTGACAAAATAAGACTCGAAGTGTGGAAGCTGTAATGGAAACAAAACGGATGAATTCTGGATGTAATTAAAGAACCGGCAGGATTTAGCATTGGCCAGAATCTGCAAGAAAAGGAGAGAAAGGGATGAAAAATGACACCAAGGTTGTAGGCCTTGGTAACTCCTTTATCATCAACACAAATTGCAGACAGACATAAAGCCCACCCCGGATCTAACACAAAAAATTATTTTTAGAATTTAGTGGGCACTGGCAACAACAGAGTGAAGGAAGCAGGACCGAGAATACACTACATATTCAGCAGCAAAGAAGCAAACAGAGATTTATTGTGCATGCTCTGAAAACGCCCCATAAGCAAGTCACCAATGCCTTCTGCAGCTGAGTGATGGCACCAGAGCATTTCCCCATATTAGAGAACGCTGGCATCTAGATCAAAGGATTGTTGATGCTCGTCTTGATGGTGGGGTAGAGAAATCAGGCCACATCCAAAGCCTTAAGTTGACTTAATGAGAGCTGGAGAAAGGAAAGGAAACCACAGAAATATACAGCTTTCTACTGAAGAAATCAAAAGTACATGAGTTGCTTTCTCCTACATTCAGGTCTTAACATGATTTTTACTAGCCCTGCTTATCAGAAATATGTAGAAACCAATATTATGCCATTTGGGACATCAGTCAATACATTAAGAACACTGGGGGTAGTATCAGGAGATCTAAGCACTGAAACACCAATATGTCAGTGGCATATTCTCCCCTTGTAAGAACATACAAGTTACTAGAAGAACTAGAGTACCATGGTGCAAACAGAAAAAAAGTTTGAATATTATTTCAATGGCCATTTCCATGCAAGAAAACTCCTCTCTCTGGTGTCAAGTGCACCCAATGTACTTATGATAGACACAGACTGCTCTTGCTACATTTTCTCATAGTAATCCATAAAAAAAATTCTGCATGCACTTAATGTTATTCCCCTAATCTTCACTTCCAATCTACTTTTCGCTGTAGGCATTGTTGTGGGTTCTCTTAAATTAGATGGGGAAACTGAGTTAGGGTCTATCCTACTGTGGGTCTGTACAGTGTCTCCAGTGTACTGGGCTTCTGTGCTAGTATAGGGCCATAGTCTCACCTACAGACAAGTAAGGTGAGGTAATCTTTTATTAGACAAACTTCTGTTGCAGAGAGATGCAAGTTTTTGAGCTTACAGAGAGCTCTTCTTGAAGTCTGGGAAACATACTCACTCCGAGTTTCTCTCTCACCAACAGAAGTTGGACCAATTAAATATATTGCCACATCCATCTTCTTTCTCTAATATTCTGGAATCAGCACAGCTACGCCACCATCTAGCAGCAACCCCATGATGTATGTTAATAATAATCAAGAGTCCCTGGTGATATCAGAGCTATCAACTTCAATACCAGGTATTTTGAGGTGTTATTTACTTTGTCAATTTTCTCCCACAATTATTTTGATGTCTACATAGGTTGTTGACAGGCTAGTTATTTTCTGCAGTGTTTAACACCGATTATTTACTTTAGATTGGCTTTGCAGCTTTTAACTATTCAAATAGCTTCCCTCAAAAATGCATTCAGGCTTCAAGGCTTCTGTTGCTGGTGGATGACCAGTGAATAATCTAGCTAGTGTCTGAGAAGCTTATTTACAGAAGGGGAACTCAAATTTATATGCAGATATTTCTCCTTCCCTAAGTCAATAAGAAGACGACAAGCTTTTTCTTTTTAAACGAGATGATGGTGGCGTGACTGGGTGGTGGTTAGTCAATGAACCGAGGTGTGTTTTGTTCTCTAAACACAGAAAAGACCAAGATGAAGATGATCCTTTAACAATGTGTTGTGGTCCATCTGCAAGGAAAGTTTTGTCTCTTGGACATTAATTTCACTCAAAATTGGTAGCGCCATTGTTCCATTAGAGCTCGTTTTTGTGGGAAGTCCTTGTGTGCAATGAATAGCTCCCATGTGGTTACTTATGGACCATGGAGGGATTTTTAAAAGGCGATGCATATTTGGTGGAAGAAGGGGCATGTCAAGCATTACTAAGCACCGCTAAAGCCAGCCAAAGCTGTCCTCTGTTTGTGATGAAAATCTAGAGAACTTGATGCTACAGGACTGCTCACATCAGAGATGTGGCGTAATAAAGTTTGCTCTGACCATTTCAGAAGTTGGAAACAGCATTTGTATTTAGTATTTGGACAATGATGACTATCCACTATAGAGTGATTCACCACCACCGCCCCCACCACCCACAGCAATTGCAGATTGTGAGCTAGAAGACTGGCTGGCAAGCCAAATTAAATGTACAACTTACGCAGGCAGATTTGAAGCAACCTGCAGAAACAGCCATTTTCAAGCACAGTTGTTACAGACTTTGACTGCTCTGGGTCCCTTTAAAAGGAGACAGCAGCAGCTGAAAGCACATGGTCCAAGACTGAGCTACTGTATAATTCTGTTACACATGTATGATAACTGCAGCTTTTCCTACTTTCTTTATCAGCATTTGGAGCCTGATCTTTAACTGCATGAAGAAGAAATGCTAAGAATGGAGAAGCTGTAGTGTACATCTAATATGTGAATTAAAAAATGACCACCAGACTCCTCCTCTGTTGTGCTGAATGAGACTAACACAGCTATCCCTTCGGAACTTGCAGTAGTTGAGTGACTCACAGTCTTTAATATACTAATTCTCAAAACACCCAGAAAGCAGGAAAATGCTATTGTCCCCATTGTATAGATATGCACACTGAGGCAAGGAAAGGCTAAGTGACTTGCTCTAAAAATTACTTGCAACAAATTAGCTTTAGGGAAAGTATCAAATCAGTAATTTCTTTAGGAACTGCAACACAAATGTCCTTTTCAAATGGCCCCAAAACATACAATCATATTACCTACCATAACAACTTCTTTGAAAATGACTGCCTTTCAAAAAAACTTGAAAATAAATATCTTCTTACAATACTTAGCACACATTAATGAGCTAACTTACAGTAGATGCCTGTTACCATAGTACTTGGGCATCTAATGTTTGCTCATATTTATCCTCAATGCCTCTTTGAGGTAGAGATGCATTATTGGTATTTTACAGACATGAAACTGAAGCAGACAGACAGAGACAGTGGTGCAGAGAATTGAACCCAAATGTCCCAAATCAAAGGCTAATCCTCTAACTACCAAATCATCCTTCCACTCGGTTAGATATTTAATGTGGTTATTACTCTCCAGTGGTCTGTGGCCCACTGAAGGAGTGTCAGATGTGCTTTAGGAGCAAAGTGTATCAGAAACCTGGCGAAGTTACGGCCTATACTAAGACTCAGCTTGCAACGCTATTTTCCCAAATTGACTGCAATAGAGACATTTCTTTCATGATTCTGTTTTAACATCCCTTTACAGCTGGAAGAAATACAAATCACTTCACTCTCCTCAAAGCTATCAGCTGGCTTCCAAATGAAACAAAAAGGCTGTTTCAGAGATGCAATTAGTGCCCCCACAGGAAAGCTAGTAAACAGGTAAGGACTACCAGGAACTGCATGAAATAAAAGCTCAGGGATAATGAGTGAAAAATGCATTTTCCACAATGTTGTGGGTTTTTTTTCCATTCCTCACAATTTTATGATGAGATTTTCCAATAATGTACAGCTTTTCCACTGAACAGTTCATGACTGTACGAAGATACAATTTTGCCCAGAAAAATCAACAACCCTGAAAGGCATAGCTGTATCAGTGATAGTACTTGGTGAAATTTAGATGTTTGCCCCAGTGGCTCTTAACCCTTTGTGGGTTGCGACATACTTGGCAGCATATCACGACTCCACAGGAAAACTAGCCTACTCCATCCAGGCCAAATCCAGCCATCTCCCCAGCTCTCCATGATACACTTACAATTGTGTTTTGTAATGTGTCCCAACACACTGGTTGAAAAGTAAGTGAAAAATTACATTTTTGAAAAACATACTTTTTTTTTAAAGGGCGAGTTCTTATTCCAAGTTAGACATATTTAGTCCCTAATAGTTAACATATTAACTTTCTTTCAAAAGTAAGAAGAGCAAATATTTTCCATAACCTAGAAAGACAATCCCACGTTTACACTAGCATACTGAAAACAGCTGCTCCTCTAATTAATACAAAGAGGACTTCACTTATTCTCTAGATCAAAGTGTTTATTGCTTCATTAAAACACAAACAGGAGACACCGATCTAGAAAATAAGAAGTACTAAGTATGCCTGCCCTTAAATAGCAGCTGCCATTACTTTATTTTTTTAAAAATCATTAACAGAAGATAGCCAACTACTGTAAGGTCATATTTTGATGTCACAAGTGCACAATGTGACGACTTGACATGTCACAATGCAGTCTTACTCACATGTAATGAGAATACAAAAATAAAAATTCATTCCACTTAAATATTTTATTTTGAAATGCGATCTTCTCCAAGCAAAATATTCAGAAATATACTTTCTAATTTAAAAAATCATTTTTGTAACAAATTTCATCAAAATGAATGTGATTTTCACAAACCATGTTGGTTTTGTCAAAAATGTTTTGACCAGCTCTAAAACATACGGCTGGTCTGCCTCTAAGTTCCTCTGTCACCTTGGGCAAATCATTTCACCTCTCTGCCTCAGTCTCCCTGCCTAAAGTGAAGAGTAATATTTATGTACCTTCGCAAAGCATTCTGACAGCTATCAATACGTAGCATATGAAGGGCTTCATGGAAGCAGTGCATTCTGAGGAAAAAGCTGAAAAAAGAATGTGCTTGTCACAGTAGATTATAGAGGCTGTTAGAGAACGGGGGTGACTATACTTAGATCTATTATATATTCACCTATTGTCATTTCCAATATATTAACATATGTATAATCAACTTTATTATTCTTACATAGTTACCTTTTACATGGACTTGAAAGTTCTTTAAAAAAGCAGCATCTCTTCCCTGCTAGAGTAATGCATTTTAGTATTTTAAGGAGGCTGCCCCCTTTCCCCTGCCCACCACTCAGTCTGCAGCTAAATTTATCATTCAGCTTTTCACCCACATCGCAAACAATCAATTCTCCATGATGGCTCACTTTGATGAATTACTTTGTGCAACATCATTTCCAAGTTATCTTTAGCAGTCAACACAGCTCATATATCCACACCATTGTAGTGGTTATTAGAATTTCATTTCATGCTTGCATTCACAAACATTTAAGCTTTCAACCTTTGCTGTTGGGCATTAATCATGGCATTAATCATGGGATTAAGTATGCTGAATTTAAACTCAAGGTTAATAGCATGTTCAACCAATATTAGTTTTAAATCCTGTCAAGGGAGAACTCTAAAAAAAAAAAAAAATTAAAAAAAAAAAAAATCAAAGACCTCTCTGTCAGTTCTTCCCTAAATACAAAAACAAATTGATGAGTAAAGAATTGTTCCTCTGTTCCACTGTGAAGTACCAAACAAACAAACAAAAAAACCCAAAAACCAAAAAGCACACCACCACACAAATTCAAGTGTTACTTAAAGTCATTTGAAATAAAAGTCTGCAAACATCCTAAATCCCTTTGAATCACTTTAACTTCCAAGTGGTCATAGTAATTAGAAAGGAAGAAACATGTATAAATTGAAGAACAATAGAAATTTATGTTTTCTGGAGAAGACTGATTCAATCCGTCTCCTCTTGTTAGGAAATACAAGTTAAACTACCAAAATATTACAGGTAGCAGAAATGCCTGCTTATAAGAACAGATTAAAGTTAAACATATCTGAAATTATATTGTTTGCAGAAACTTTTTGATACGGGGTCACTTATGTAACTCTTCAATGATTCAGTTGCAGTCTAACTTTTTTCCTTGGCATTCAAGGAATGTACAGTTACCAGTGAATCCCAGCCACCTCTCCTGCCCTTTAAATTGCACACACATTCATTCTTTCAGATGCAAAAGGCTGAAAACAGCCTTCCTTTACCTGCCTGCAAGAACGGTGGTTTACCTACAGTAACTGTCCTCCTTCGAGATGGGCTGCTCGGATCCATTCAGGTCCCTCCCCTCCGTCCCTGCTTCTGGAGTTGGTGACTCCGAGGAACTGAGGAGAGGGCGGAGAGGAAGCTGTATATGTAGCCGTGGGTGGCGCGAGGGGCGGTGGCCGCCTCCCCTCTTCTGACAGGTTAGGACAAAGTTTTTCCGGCCAATCCGGCGCTCCAGCACGGAGACACCTAATACTGAATGCATCCGAGCAGCGCTCAAAGAAGAACACATTCTGCATAAACACCATCTTGCTTCAGACCCAATACAACAGCTAAATATTTCATCTATTAACTGTATCCTATCTGAAAGCCATGATATACAAAAACGTATCTGAGTCACAAATTACTGAGTTCAATACAGAGGTAATTAGGTGAAATTCTAGAGCATGTGTTATATATGAGGTCAAACAAGCTGGTCTAATGCAGTAGTTTTCAACCCAGAGTGCTCAACCAAGAGGTTTGCAGACTATAAGATTTCCAAAGGAGTTTGTCCTCCATTCAAAAAATGTTAAGGGCCCGCAAATGAAGAGATTGAAAACCACTGGTCTAATGGCCTTAAAATCTGTGAAAATGTTCCTAGTTAGGTGTGATAGTCTAGGGCTGACCATTTGACCTGAACTGTATTTGTACTATAAACTGTAGTGAACTTCATATTGTATCTACAGGACAGTGTGCTCTTTGACAAAAGTAATTCTTCTGTTCTATTCTACTCTTAGTAGGCCTCAACTGGAGTACTGTGTTCAGTTCTGGGGGCCACATATCAGGATATGTGCGCAAAAACTGGAGAAAGTCCACAGAAGAGCAAACAAAAATGATTAAAGATCTAGAAACTATGACCCAAATATGAAAAAATTATTTAGTCTGAAAACTGAGGAGAGACAAGATAAGCTTCCAAGAACATAAAAGGCTGTTAACAAGGAGGCAGGAGAAAAAATGTTCTCCTTAATCTCTGAGGAGAGGATAAGACGCAATGGACCTTAACTGCAGCAAGGGCAGCTTAGGTTGGACATCAGGATAACTTCCTAACTCTCAGAGTAGTTGAGCACTGGAATAAATTGCCCAGCGGTGTTGTGGAATCTCCATTATTGCCCATTTTAAGAGCAGGTGAGACAAATGTATACCTAGATAATGCTTGGTCCTATCATAACTGCAGGGGATGCATTAGATCAGTGTTCCCTAAGCGGTGTGCCATGGCACACACGTGTGCCATCAAGCCTGAGCAGGTGTGCCATGGATTGGGGGGACGGGGGACGACAGAGTTCTGGATTGGCTCATGAATATTAATGAGTTCATTTAGAGACTATACAGTGGTGTGCCTCAAAATAAAGGTAGTAAGGTGTGTCATGGCTGAGAAAAGGTTGGGAACCACTGGATTAGATGACCTCATGAGCTCCCTTCTAGTCCTACACTTCTCTGATTTTCAGCCCTGCTTCAGAGGAGGTGGCTGACCTCTGAAGTCCCTCCCAGTCCTATATTTCTGTCAGTGGATCAAAAACTCTTTACAAGCATTAATGATTGAGGCTCGTAAACAATGCTTTGAGGCAGGAAGCCCATTCTATAGATGCAGAATGCAAGTGGAGAGATACCAAGTGAGCAGCCCAAAGTCACATAAATCAGAAATGGAACTTGCTTGCCCCTGTGGTTTAGATTGCAAATCATATCTGCCTTCCAGAAATGAAAAACAGTGGTAACAGCATGGAAGGAAGAAGTGAACTGGACACAAAAATAATGGAAGACAAAGCCATGAGCTCAACCACCCCCCTCCAACCCCCCCCCAAACCTCTAAAATGAAAAACCCAAAGAAACCCACACATACAAGAAACCTTGGCTTACAAGTTAAAGGAGATACCTAACATGCAATGTACCCAGAGCCACCCTCTTGAGGGGAGGTGGGCAGGGGGTGAAAAGGGCGATCACTCCTGGCCCCGTAGTTCCATGGGCCCCGCATTGTCCTGCATTGCTGCCCCCCCCACAGCCAAAAGCAGTCGGAGGAGATTGGGGCCCAGGAGTGTAGGGTCAACCTCTCGGCTGGCCTGTCCCACCCCCCATGCGGGGGAGCACCAGTTAATCAGCCCCAACCACACAGCCCCCTAGGGACAGCCCTGAAAGTACTATATAGTAGGAGAGAACAACTGAATTCCATAAGAAAACCCTTTGAAGAATTTTAGTCTTTTTACCACAGCACTTCCTGGAATCATTAAAATTATTAATAATTACACAGACTGAATAGAGAACAATGAGATTAATAGACTATAACAGATAAGAAAGGCCTAATACGTGGCACAGAGTCTTTTAACTATACTAGAGAATTTTGATGCAAACTGAATTTTAAGTGGTGCTGGGCTCTAGCTCTCTCCCGGTACTGCTTCTGGGTACACCTTCCAGTGACTCGCTTCAGCTGTATGAGACCTGCAGGGAATTTTCAGGACCTCTAGCAAAAACTGTTTCTTTGAGCCAAGATTGAGATTCAACTGTTGAGAATATGTTGCAAAAATAGTTGTGTTCCCTATGAAGTCAGACACCTTAGTATTACTATCTAAATATTCTCTAGATTTTAAAAAAGAAATCAAAAAACAAAAACAAACCCTTTCCAAATCTCCTAGAAGCCTCTTTTTGGGAAGCTGTATTGGAAACTGTGGGGTTCTGTACCTACATTGGATTAAAGCACCATGCGTGGGGTATGTTACAGAGGAAACTGCATGGCTAGTGTGGACTCTGCACAGTTGCTGCTCCCATCAAATACAATCCCACTGGTTCAATTAGCAGTGCGATTCTCTAATGCAGACGTACCCAGAGAGTTGTCATTGCTAGCAACACCCTTTGGAATCATTTTAGTTTCTCTCTAACTCCCCACATAACTCTTGTTAAAGATTTCTTTCCTTTTTCCAACATCCAATGAACCATAAATGCTGACAGATTATAGTGCCCCCTTACTGTAGGTTTCATGCATTTGCAGAGAGACTTACTGACCTCACTGAGGTAAATAAAAAAGGAGCATGTAGACCCATCCACACCGTAACTTGCATAACATGGATCTGATCGCCACATATCTTTCATCCACTGAAAGAAAACAAACATAGCCAGTCTGTTAGGATTAAAGCCCGTGTGCATCTATTAACTTTAAAAATCCACATGTTCATCAGAACTCAGTAATCTGGTATGGGTGGAAGCCATGTCACTCGATCAAAGAAAACCAAAATCAGTAGTGACTGAAGTTGTGGAAACTCTACCGCAACTGTGAGCTGACTCTCTCTTTTAAGCCACTAATGGTAGGTCGTTACCAGGAAGTCAGCACGGATAACTACAAGAAGTACTAACTGGCAGTCAGTTAAGCAGAGACCAAAGAGTGAATGGAGACTTGCATACCCTCTCTAGGTCATGACTGATGCAACTTAACGGCATGACATTATTTATACTGCCTCTGCACATGGTGCGCTTTTTCTATGGTAAAACAGATTACAGTACTTCAGTCCCCAATACTGTCAGCCTGGTGTCTTTATACAAGCAAAAAATTCACTTAAGAAACAAATCTTTTTATGGAGAATCACCTAGAATTAGTTGTTCTGGCAAAGTCACAGGTTATGCAAAAAAACCCATATTGCTCTTTGGGAGCCTAAATTAGCAGGTTAGCAGTCAAATGACAAGTTACAGAACAGTTTTGCAGCCAATTTGTTCAAAGCTAAAGTCAGAGTTACAAATAGGCCAGAGAGTTTGGTATTTTATAAAAGGTGAATTTACAACAGATACTTATTTTCAAAGTTCTTTTATTGACCTAGTAGAAAATTTTAAAAATCTCAGATTAAGTATACAGCCAAAATATTTATCGCATCTGAGAGTTTCAGAAAAAAATTCATTTTTCAGCATAAACATGAATATGATTCTTCAAGGAAGAATTTATATTTTTAATCACTAAAACAGACTCAGTTAACGTTTTAAAAAACAAAAAAAAACCCTATCTGAAAATGTTTCATCAATATTTTTCAATTATTTTTTCTTTGAGTAAGAAATGGACAGTTCTCTGTATTTGCCTTTTTTTATTTGCTAAGTACCAGCAACAAAGTAGGCAAGGTCCTTGGGTTTACAATCTTTGGTTTTGGTTGCACATAGAATTCAGTGGGATTCCCCACATGCATGAACTTGGGGCAAATATTTCCTCTGCTATGCAGTCAAATTTTTAAAGGACAGCACACAAATATACATAGCAAACCTTCCAAAACCTATGGGACTGTTCTTAGTATTTTATACCATGCCTTAACAATGGACATCATCCATTTACTTCCAGCATTAACACTACAATGTCTTCATGTAACTGTATTGGTCTTCTCTGAATTCTGGTTAGTCAATCTCAATTGCTTATATCTATAAATCTACAATGGCTTCAGCAGTGGCATCTTTCAACATAGACTGGATTCTGAAAATGTAACATGTACACAGAGTTTAACAGAAGACCACACTTACCTTTACTTTGCCTTCACAGTGGGGGAAGCCATCCATAGGAGGCAATTCACACTGTTCCTGGGCTCCATTAATGAGATCTGAAGAGAAAAACCAACAGAACACAACTGTAGTATTGATTTACACTTTTGGCAAGTGCACTAAATCCATCCTTTTGAACTACTAAACCATACAAATTCAGTGAAGGAAGAAGAAGTTTTTAGTCTCTGTGTTAGCCGTGAATGGACAAACTGCGAGTTGTGATGTCAACAACAACAATGCTGATGCACAAAGGAATTTTTAAAAACACCCATTTAATTTAAAACCAAATAAGCATCTTTCAAAATAATATTTGAACAACTGCATGGATCTGATCCTGAAGCCCTTACGCATGCAAGGAATCTCATTGAAATCTCTAGGTGAGATTCTCCTTTCACAGCTCAACAGAGGTAAGCTGGTGGAAAGAGGACAGTTAAGTAGAAGAGGACTTTTTGCATGGTTAAGGGACCTGCCCCTATGTTTGAGCAATGCTGAGGAGATCACTGAGCTCAGGACATAGTAGTAATAAACAGCAGAACATTTAGTAGGGAATTAAAATTGTTTTTTGGGTTACAACAATGTAGAAAAAAGTCAATACTTAAAGATGCTAATTGGTGGTCAAAAGTACTAAGACAGAAGATCATCCCAAAGTTGTCTAAATGGGGAAGAGGAGGAGAGCAGTGGCAAGACTGAAGCAGCGAGAACAGAAGAGGAGGGGGCGGAAAGAGTCAGAGGCTTGCTCTGACACCCTTTGTCCCTGCCCCTGAACACAGAGAGAAGCCAGAAAGCAGAATTCAAGACACATGCCTGCAGTCTTCCTTCAGCTCAGCCAGATGCGACATTTCAGCTGAGCTGTTCAATGCATGGCATGGCTGTCGACCAGGAGCGTCCCTTAGACATGCGACCCTTGGCAGCCCTGTAAAGGTTGTTATGAAATACTCCAATACCTTTCAGACACAGCATTCTTGTGTCCAACCACTCAACAGTAGCTATGGTCAGAATAAGAACTGCATGGAAGCCCGCAGCTCCCTTCCACCAAACCTTCATTATCACCCTGTTCACGTCACTCCTCCCAAACTGAAACCAACTTACTGCAGAAACCCCAAGAAAAAGTGTTCACACAATAAATAACAGCCAGCCAAAACATCCAAACCATAAAAGTACATATAACCAACCAGACAAGTATCTATGTCAAACATGAGTCATATTTCTGTAGTATGGCCTCAGTCCCTTCTTGAATTCCTTTTTTGTTTGTCAAGCCCATCATTTCCATTGTACCTAATTGCCTTTGAAGCACTTAGCAGATCTGAGAGTGCTGTAAAAATAAAACATACATGCAATTGTATATACCTCTTTAGTACCTTTTACTTCAAAGTAGCCATTTGTGGCATGGAGCATAGCTACTACAAAGCACGGTAATCTTACAAAGCAGTTTGAGACAAAAGACTAAGAAAATGGTCTCGCCTATTTGAGATGAAGTTCACAGATCCACAATATTATTGAGTCTCTGCCGTATACAATGTAGACAGATCTGAGCTGCCTCTCAACAACCAGGAAAGTTTGGTTTCGTATTTGAAAAGCTCCCCACTTGAGATACGTGCACAGTGAAGGAGATTTCTAACCTCTATGTATTGGTAAGGAATCTTAAATTAAGTATTAAGGCTGAACAGCAGCAATCCTTCTGCAGAGAAGGAATCAAAAGAAAAACAAACTGGGTACCAATTAATAACCCAATTTCTTCCCAGATTAACAGCTTATGGAGGCAGGTTGGATCAGTAGGCCTCATTACTCCAAGAAGGAAAACTTTCAGGCAAATAATAGATAAATCTTCCTAATCCAATTGAAACTGTCGTGAGACTTTAGGTTGGCTGAATAGAATACACAAAGTTAATGCTGGTCTAGCACGTTGTGGGTAATGCATTTCCTCCTTTAAAAAACTGACACAAAACGTTTAAGGATTACAAGTGGTCAACCATCACTTAAAGGATAAGGCTATGTCATCAAGATCAGGGAAGTTACGGATTCTGTGAGACCTCTGTGAAACTTTCTGTTTCAGCCCCAGGGAGGGTAAGTCAAAGCTGTGACAAGCAGAATTGGATCCAGAACTGCAAGCTACAACAAGCAGCTCCTGCATCTCCCAACTGATGGGACTCTGGAGCCGTCAGCCATAGCAGCTGCTGGACCATTACCCTCCTGCATCAGGCTCTCATTCCCCATGTCAGCCCCATTTTGTCACATTTATTTTTAGTAAAAGTCAAGGGCAGATCATGGGCTTCAGTGAATTTTTGTTTCTCGCCCATGTTCTGTTCCAGACTTTGATTAAAAATAACTGTGACAAAATTTTAATGTTACCATCAGACAGGTTTTATCTCATACAGCATCATGATATATCACCACACCAATTCGTTAACTTCTGACTTAAAAGGAGGAGTGTCGCCTACTAAATCTCCAGTGCCATATCTCATATGCTCAAGATGTTTTTCCCTTGGTACTGAGGGGTTCTAATTTTGATACAAGACAGTGTGTTTAAGGTAAACAGGTTTTTAAAAGACATTTTCCATCCAGGCCTATGAGCATGTAACTCAGTGACAGAAAATCTATATCAGAATAATGGATCTACTGAGAAGTTCTCACTAAATTAGTCAACAAACTGTGTATTGAAAGAGATGTACCGATCTCGGCTAAACTAGTGGCACCATTCAGTTTTTAAATGTTCTAAAACTATAGTCAAAATGCCAACCATTCATTCCAACCTAACAAAAATCAGAACCTAATTGACTTAGCATTAAAAAAAAGTTGTAGCTCAGTTCTTCTATATTTTTATACTGCAAGACTATGTTTTTAAGGCTCTTTTTGGTCTTTCAAATCATGACACCCTCATATACAGCTACATTCAGCTAGAATTTATTATAACCAAAACTGAAATAATGTTTTCTGCAAAAGTATCTTTCTACGGGCAGGATTTTTTTATTTTTATTTTTTTTTGGAAGAGGTAGATTCCTACCTAAAAGTTCAGTATTGTTGATCATTCAATAAGCTTCTTTTGGAGATAACTTCTATAGTACTGCCAAGCTCAAAACTTCCCATGGCTCCCAAATCATGATATTCTTAAAAAATAAATTGTGTTCTATTTGTTTGCTGGTGTCATAACCTTTAGAGTTCACTTTTTCAAGCATTTCTGTCGTATGAGAAGTAGAAACTTTAAATAAAATAAAATAAATAAGAGAAACATGGGATTCTCTTTTGATCACATGAATCCAGAATCCAAGTATTTAAGCAAAGCTTCTTATGTTGTGCTCCAATTTCTCCAGGACTAGTAATACACAAGCTGCAATGTGAATCAATTGTCTACCTTCCCACCAGCCTTAACTTCTCCCCCTGTTCATCCCTTAAATTAAAACATTCCTTAAAAGTACTTGCCATACAGATTAAAAGTGGTATTTTGGAGCTGCTCATTTAACTACATTTGTAGTCTCTGCACCCACATACCACTCTTGCCTGACCCCTTACCCATTCAGTGTCCCAACACTTCCTTGCATTCCTGCAGTACTCACACCACCAACCGGTTACCCCCACCTTTAGACTCAAACTTTTCTCCCACGATGGATCTACCCCTACTACAACTACCAGATTTGTTCAGCTGTGTTCTGCCTCCCTTCATGCTTGCAAGCAGGAAATTAGACTATAATTTTACCAGAAATCTGTCTCCCCCCACCCCCAAAGCTTTACAAGGCAGCACTCTATCTAAAAAGATTGACAGAATGTTAACAGTTCTTTCTAAAAATGAACTTTACAATACAGAACAAAAATATCAGCTTATTACACTTTACTGACCTCTTGTGCCATTTACCCACTTCCAAAGTTTCTACTCTTTGTACTGAGATGATGCCCCTTTCATATTTTCATGATAGCCTTCCCTGATATTCTAACTTGAAAAGGCCCCCTCTGCCTCCGGGATCCCGTTCTCTTTTCTCTCACTTTGCCTGGAATGTATTTGGAGTTCGTCATCCAACTCCTCTAGGCATCCACCAGACAAATGGCTTCCGCAAACCCTATTAGCCTGTGGGGTGAGAACACTGCTTAAGTTTTTGAAGCCTCTCATCAACCCTCATTCTTTCTTTGTTGGTGTGAGGTTATTTGAACCCATGCTACACCCAAGTAACGTTTGACAGTTTGGAGGGATTCAGATCTCCTCTTTGCCCCTCATGTTAGTGTGTTACTGAATGCCCATGTGGTCAGTCCTGGTGTCATCGCTTCTCCTGGACATCATGTTCTATGGGGGGTGGAATTGTTTTAGTCACTTACACTTTTTGTTTTTGCATTAGATGGCTGACATCAAGATTTTCTAATCGTCCTGTTGAATTTCTTGCATGATCTCCAAGGAAGTTTACTTTTTTTTTTTCTTCCTACCAGTGCGCAGTCTATGTGATTTTTTTTTCCAGTTTGAGGTGGTCCATTCTAGAACATGTAGGGGGCTGGCAATGATTCCTCAATTTTTCTGAACTTCTTCCACAGAGCTTTTCAATGCATTTGGAGTTGCATGTAGCACTTATAACGTTATAGATGGTAAATCTTCTGGGAATGATGGCCTTGTGCTTGCTCAGGAAGATGTCCTGGTTAAGTTTGACTTCTTTTTCTTCATGTTGCAGAGCTTGCATTTCGAATAGCAAAATCTGATATCTTCCACTGCCAATTACAGCATTGCAGGATATTAGAGAGAAGGCAATGTGAAGCAATATAATCTTTCTGTCTGAGTTCATCCGAAAGTGTATTGTCTTGTTTCAAACCTGTTATTGGAGCACTTAGTGCACTGGATGAGGTACATCATACGTGAGAGGCATGTGCTTTATTCTCATGCTCTCATTGTAAGCAATGTTCATGAACATTTATATTGAATGTAGAACTAAAGATTTGATAGACGTGTAGCAAGGACTTGCAGGAAAGGCTTATGAGCATTTGCAAGGAGTCAAGAGTCTCTCATTAAGTCTATTTTAAAAACTTAGGGCCCGATCCTCCCAGGTACTGGATGCCCTAACCCCTGCAAGACTAAAAAAAGAATTGAGAATACTTAATATTGCATAACTTTACTCACTTAAAGGAGTTAGATGTTTACATTTAAAATTTCACAATCACTTTTTGATAGTCAGAATAAGGTGGAAAATGGTTTAGTCATTCAACATGCACATTTTTAAAATAAACACTTTCAGTTCCAGCTGCTAATGAGGAATGCTAAGCAAGAATGAATGAGTGAGATCCTCAAAGCAATGAAATATTACTTGGGCAGCAGTGTGTGTTTTTTAGAGAATGAAGGCATGAGGCAGGAAGGCAGAAGAGGAAACATCCACATACTGTAGATATCCTTTTTCCTTATCTTTCTGAAGTCCCTGAACTCCTGCTACTGAAATAACAACAGCAGGCTTAGAAATAGCCAACAAAGATAAATACTGAAAGTTGTCATCGCTCTTGAAAAATGAAGGCCACTTTATGTGGATATTTATGCATTATTTCAGAGTACCTCTCAGAAAGTACATATTACCAACACAAGAAATGATTTTAGTAGCCATGCTACAATGAAGAACAAAAGAAATTATTCAATATTTTTTTTATCTGCCAAGAAAAAACAATGTCAGTATATATCTTGCAGTACTCTATCTAGTTCATGCTTCTGGCTACTATAAACACAAAATTAAAGCAAAGAAATAAGCAAGCAGTGAAAATTTGTTATTACAGTATGAAAGAAATGGGTAACAGCACTGATGGTAATCACATCTTCCGTTCATTTCTTCTCCTATTTCTGCTGGGATTTTAACAATTAAGAATTCTTTGTATATTCCTAGCATTTATTTACATTTTACATCTCTCTCTGCAGGAATTCTAACTCACTGCATAGACACTTGCTGGCAAGGACTGAAGAGACAACCTGAAGTTTGTCCTAATGCCAAAAATCAAGCAAACTTTTGGAAGTTATTGGTTACGGAGTTTGTCTGTTTTTATCTTCATGAACTCTATGTTCTATTTGTGCAAGAACAAAATGCCAAAGGAGCTTAAATTTAGAGATAATACAATAGAAACTAATATCTCGACACTAGATGGGGGAATAAACAAATAGCAGAAGTCTACATACAGCAATGGAAAACATTAGAGCAATTAGAGTGATTCCTACATGAGAGATTTGAAAGAACAGCAATTTTTAGTTAGAACAGTACAAGGAAAATAAATGGTGTATATAAAGGGCCTTTTAGGTACCCACTCTCTGCCCCTTCCCACATACAAATCTAAGCGACAGGACAGAACTTAAAGGCAAGATTTAAAATGAAAGAAAGACAATAAAGAAAATCCAGTGCAAAACTGCCTTGTGTAATCTACTACTACTAGTTGTTTTTGAGACAAAATTGCTTTCTAAGAGTCATCAGAGGACTAGATATTTAATATACCTTATTGGCATGGTAAAAACCCATAGGAGGTACTCATCCTCTTGTTAACAAGCATAAATTAATCAACAGCCGAGGTGAAGGAAGAAAGATTAATATCTAGCCACGTAAAAGTGTCACAGAGCTGTTTCTGCATCAGACGGAATTTTATCTTTGAAGGAATATTTTGAAACTCTATAACAAAGCTCAGGTAGAGCAGGAGAGGGTTTGTTTCCATCTGGCATTTTTTGTATATGTCACAGCATGGCTGCAGACTAATTATGGCACCCAAGGGAGCCCCCCAAGAAGATGACAGGATGCCCCAGCACCAATCAGGGGTGCTCTGAGTTCTCGCCCCAGGTGACATGCCCATGTAAGGGTTGGTGTATTTCATACACAAAGTACAATGATTTAAAAATAACAATTAGTTTTTTAAAAAGTGTGATGTGCACTTTTTAATATTGAGTACTACGGACAATTATAATCAACCAGTGGGATTAGAGGGAAAAAATTATGTATTTTTTCCCCCACTACCTTTGTGGAGCTGACATATATAAAGCATTTTGGGTAAGTTTCATTATTATTTCTCTGTCCACAACCACTTTCCCTTTATTTGTGTAAACCTTTCACAAAGGAACTGGAGAGAAAAACCACCACAAAAATTGTCAGGGGAACAGGACAGTAGCTGAACTAAACTCCATAAAAAACTGTGTGGATTTCAGGATCTTCACATGTTCAGTGTCACATTAACCAGTATGGTTCACTCTTAAGGTACTGGCTGTGGATACAGAAATTCATTCCAGCCTGAGAGCTATTACCAATTTAGTGATTTTCCCTATGCTTAAAGTGGGACTACGGCCAGAAATGAGTGTTATCTATAGATACAGAATGAACTTTTTTAAAAGTAGCCATTGCATAGCTGTAAGAAAGATCCATACTCAACTCAAGTAAATGCAAGGTTAAAATGAAGACTGACTTTGCTTGAATCGTGTGCAATGTTTGAGAACCCCTTTAGTCTACAATGTTTTACAGCAAGTAATCAAAATGGCATTCACCAAATCAGAATTTAAACCAAAACTCTAAATATTCTTGTTTATCATGGCCTAAGTTAAGCCCCTCAATTTTATCTTAATTTTCTTAATTTAACTTCCTTAAAGCTTGACTGTACTCTTCTTTCCCCCTTTTCAGTGTGAGATGTGGTTAAGTGACTTTTAGTCGAAAAAAAAAAATGTTACAAGCAGCCATGCAAAGAAGGGAAAACAAAACCAAACTAAACCACAAAGACCGAATTGGACATTAACAGGGATCTTGTTTTCGGTATCCAGAACACTGTCCCCCTTGCCCCTTCCCTGTCTCCTACCCTTAGTCACTACTATTCCGAAAAGGTAGAGGGGCCTCAGAGTCCTAGGGATAAACTGAAAGGTTTTGGTTCCAGAGAGGGAGCCGTGTTTGTCTATTTCAGCAAAACAAACGAGTCCTGCAGCACTCAAAGACTAATAAGTTAATTTCTTGCATGAGCTTCCATGGGCATAATCCTACTTTGTCAGATGCATGGAATGGGGGGGAAAGCAAATTATGTGTAAATATATAGATACAGAGAAGAGTGGGTCACAACATTAATTCAAACAGATCCCAAGGGACAGACTGCTGAAAGGTTTTGGTGCACAATCCTAAAAAAATGAACAGCATTCGTCCCTTAACAACTTACATGCCAGAACTGTGGTAAATCATGGAAGATCATAAATGAAGGCAAGGAAAAGGTCATGCTACACTTGCTTCATCTTATTTGAAGCAGAAGACAGCTCAAAGTATTTGCTGTTTACACACAAGGGCACAAAGTACCTGAAGTTTCATATGTCAGTCCTTTGCCCTGAACAGACTATGAAGTCAGCCTGCCCTTTCCCATTCAGTTCTGCTTAACATTAAAGTATTTGTACTGTAGCTGCACTGATAACGTTTCAAAATTGAAGACAGTTTTTATTGGTTTGAAAATTAATTTTCTCATAAGGCAAGAGGAGGATGCCACTGGCATCAGTAAATGGTCTCAAAATGAAAGAAACTTCAGAAGTTTATACTAATATCATGTTTGAGGACTCAAAGCATTTTAAATTTTATTAAATTCAAGTGCCCTTTTTAAACCCCAATTTAAAGAAGTATGCCTTTTTTCAGGGCCTGCAATAAAAACCCAAGTATATAACTTGTAATGCGTAGTAGCCTCCTTTGGGCCTATAACTGCGGGATCCAAAGCATGACAGTACTAAGGAGCCAATTTTCGCTGACCTTAGTTAAATCATATAAGACAGATTTCTCTATATTTCATCGGCATTAATAACTATCAATATATGTGGACTTCACCTTGGAAGTGGATGAACTCTGCAGATAATGTGTTCATAGTGGGTTCTAGACATTCAATTTCCATGTTTAACACAGCATGGACAGCAACAGTAATGTATATTCTAGAAAGAAAGATATGTTGCACGAAATTATGTCTATACAAGTAGCAATGGCATGCAATTGAATTGAATTATTTAATAAAAATGAATATTTAAAGCCAAGTACTCTATTTAAAGAGCAAACTGTTTAAAAAAAAAAAAAAGGGAATCAGCCAAGAGACCATGGAAATAGCCGTTCCAGAATAAACACCAATGGCCCAGCTGAATTACCAAGAATGGCCTATGCTGGATGCTTCAGAGATCATATGAAAATCTCCACCACTTACTGTACATTGTACAAAAAATGTTCCTTTCCCTTACCAGCTGACAGTTGTTATGCTCTGACGCCTGAGGATCAGTAAAGCCTTTAACTTTTTACCCTACTCCAAATTGTGGTATCGGTCTGATGTTCTGTGACAATGAGTTATCCAGGTTAAATAAGTTAGAAAGTGTTTCCTTCTGACTTCTTTCATTTTGAGTGTTTTCTGGTTCTTTTATTATTGGGAGTGATAGGAACTTCTGGCTGGGCTTCTCTATGTTATTTTCTATATACTTCTAGCTCTTCTCAGTTACCAACCAAACAGTGTTATTTTTAATTTATAAGCCTTCTCTGTCCTTCCCCGCCAAGTATCATTTCTGATGCCCTTCTCTGAACTGTTTCTATTCCTGTTCTGAAGTTAGGAGTCAGGTGACAAAAGCTGAATAGTACATTCAAGTTGAGGCTACTTCCAGCTATACAATAGCGTTATAATATTTCTCTAGTATTAACCCTGTTAAATGCAGCTTTTTAATTCACATTTCCTTTCCATATCTGCAAAGATTTCTTTAAAGAACTATTTACAGCTTGATCTGAAAGCACTGTCAAGAGTAGTAGGAATAAGCTAAGAGTTAAAAACATTAAAAAAATGTGAAGATATTTTCTAATAAAACTCTGGGAGCAAAGCACTAGGTTTTAGAAAGACTAAACTTTTTCACTACTGGCCCTCCTTCATCACACCTGCTGTGCTGCATCTTCCATTAACAGACTACTGAAGTCAGATTAATGTTAGAGGCAAGTTCAAGTAGCCCCCTATGTAATCCCCTACAGAACCACCAGGTTACTCGGTGGATGGGGGTCAGGAAGGGGGGGAATCAAGCTTGCAATTGTCTGAATCTCCCTCACCTTCCACTAATGCCTTGTATCAAGTAGAATGACAGGAGGCAAACAGAATACAAAATAGAAATGACTTTTGTATCACACAAAATGCAGAACAAGATGACCACAGGCCAAGTAACAGCATCATGGAAAGATAATGATAGTGGGCTGAGCCTCAGCCAATAAATTCACACACAAATTCAATCCATGCAAACTGTAACTGCTGTTCAGAGACATCATCCAAAAATTGCAGTGTCATGTACTACATCAAATATGGGTTCTTACTTTGGCCCATCAGGACCAATGTATTTTTTACAGGGATTTTTAAGTTATACATTGAGAATTTGTTGTTGCCACCTAACCGGATTAAGTTCCAATTAGAACTCTTCTTGGATAGTAGATGAACAAACTGCTATGCACTAAAGCATGAGCAAGCATTATTCCCTTTGGAATTTTGATGAATTTATCTTATAACAAAACCCTTGTTAATTTAATAATTTAACTTAAGTAGTGGATTTATTGTGTGTGTGCATGTGTCACAGTCAGGAGTTGATTGGCAAGGTATCCAAGAAAGCAATTAGCTGACTAAGATTTGTGAACAACTTCCATAGCATGATGATCTCTCTCTCATATACCAGCCTAACCTCTGCATATAAACCACAGAGAAATATTAACTCAGCCAGCACCACCCTAGTTTGCTTGCTCATGGTGACATTAAAAAACAGCCTGCAGAGCTCCCAAAGCAGACTTGTCAATCTGTTTTACCACAGTATATGCAAAGAACAGCAGATGTTTGACAGACATCCAAAACATCATCTCTTAGACAACAGATAAATGCTGTAGGCTGCATCCATGGGGGGGGGAGGTGCTTTAAAGGAGTAACTTGTTTGCATGAGAATCGCTTCATGAGAAACAAAACTAGATGAAACCAACACTGACGCAAGAAGGAAACAATATTAGAAAAGGAGAGAGTGAGAAACAGAATAAAGATTTTTCAACCATTATTAAAATTGAAAAGAAACTAAAGTCATAAAAAAGGAAAGAATGATTCTGACCTGTCCTTCTTGCTACCCCTAAGGTATCATTTGGATCAGTATTTCTTCTATTCAGGAATCTGGAAACAAATTTGTTATATATCTTGTATAAAAGGCTAATACCTATTAAATTTATTCAGAAAGAGAGAAAGGTCAAGGAAAAGGTCAGGCAATGCTTAGAAAAAATAAGAACTAGCAAACAATTCCTATGATCATGCCTACAAAAACAGAGTCTTGTAGCACTTTTAAATACTAACAAATTTATTTTTTTGCAAGAGCTATCATGGGCAAAGTTGCACTTCATCAGACGCCAGAGTGCAGAAAAAGTTACACTGAAAAAAACCTTGTAGCATGGGAGTGAAAGCTAAATCCTGTGATTATATTTCACTTCATCAGTTCAGATTACTTCTACAGGACAATTCCAAGAAGGAAAATCACAGAAAACTGGCCATCACGTAAAGCCCACAACTCAAACCTCTACAGCACATCACCAAGGAGTTGAAGCCTATCCTAGAAGATGATCCCTCACGCTCCAAAGCCTTGGGAGACAGACTTCTCAGCACTTACAGACAGCCCCCACAACCTTAAACAGATACTCACCAACAACTACAGACCTAACAAGAGAAACGTTAAAGCAGGCACTTGCCGCTGTAACAAATCCCGCTGCCAACTCTGCCCACATATCAACATTAAGGACACCATCATAGGACCTAATAAAACCAGCTACTCCATCAGGGGCTCATTCACCTGCTCATCCACCAATGTGATGTGTGTCATCACGTGCCAACAACGCCCCTCCACCTTATCCATCAGACTGCCTACACTGTCTCTGTGCCAAAGGCAAACCTGACATTGGAAACAACATTCAAAAACCAATAGGAAATCACTTTAATCTTCCAGACCACTCTGTAATGGGACTTGTCTGCATGCATTTTCAGGTACATTTACTCTAGATCAGGGGTGGGCAACATGGCCTAAAGGCCACACGTAATGAATGGCCACTCCTTTTGGGCCACAGATGGGGGTGGAATGGATGGTCAGGGCTTGGAGGTGGAATGGCCAACCCCCCACCCCAGATAAAGCGGTGGAGCTGGGCTCCACTCCCTTTCCCTTCCAGCTTCAGTGGTGGCCTGCAACAGAGCCAGGGCACTGCCACCGTTACACCTTCCTGCCAGCTTCAGCTGGAGCTGGAAGGGCAGGAAGAGCGGCGATAGCGCTCCAGTTGTGCCGCGAGCCACTGCTGGTCTTGGGAGAGAGAGGGAGAGTGGGGACGGCAGCGCTCTGGCTGCGGTGCAAGCTACTGCCGGAGCTGGAAGGGGATGGGTGCGAGTGC
This sequence comes from Podocnemis expansa, assembly GCA_007922195.1. NCBI lineage: Eukaryota > Metazoa > Chordata > Testudines > Podocnemididae > Podocnemis > Podocnemis expansa. Next base: position 17,683,189 of record ML681984.1, on the reverse strand, counting down.
CTCTGAGTTGGTGGGCCAGAGGACAGGGACTCACAACTCATAGTTTACCCTCCTCCTCTCTAGATCAAAGCTTCAAAGAGAGACTTCAGAGTCAGAATTCATATAAAAATTCGATGCCATCAACATGGGTCTCAATGAGAGCATGAATTGGCTTTCCCACTATGAACATTACACTCAAAATGAACCACAGGATTCCTCCTGTTTTTCATTACTAACAGAGATTTTCACCTCTCTCAATCTCAGCTCTTTCTGATACGTTGCCTTTAAATCTATACAACTTGTTTGATTTGCTGAAGTCATCTGACCTGACGCAGTGAAACGCAATCATAGCATTTATCTTTCACTTCCATAGGGTAAGGTTTTTTTCTTTCCCAATGTATGTCCCCTCCACTCTGTCATCTGATGACACAGGACTCTGCCTACAAAAGCTCACGGGGAAAAAAATGGTTAGTCTTTAAATGTGCCACCAGACTCCTTTTCTGTTTTGCTGAACTAGACTAACACAGCTACCCCCTCAGAATTTACAAAAAACATTCACTACTTCTCAGGAAAATTGAGGTTCTGAAGAATTGAAAAGTTATCAGTATCAGAATACTGAGCTTTAGAAATAACCAGAGGCAAAGGAAACTTCTAGTTCGACTCCTAGCCCTTTTTTTTTTTAAATTTTCGGCACGCAAAAGGTTTGTGTAGAACCTTGCCATTGGGATTCTCCACTTCACAAAATTAGTGGTATCCAAAGCACTGAAGAATGGTTTCAGGTCTTTAAAAATCAATCCAAACCGATGCCTGTCCTCAGACCCCACTGTAGTTTTTTTTCAAGATCTTTTGAGCGAGAGTGTATGAAATATACCTGGTGATGGAATGTTTTTACAGTAATCACAGAAGCCATATTTTTCCTGTTCTTTTACCTAAGTCTTTGTTTCTTAAGGGGAAATTTGCTCAGTGACAGTTTTATTTATGCCTGTAAAACTCTGACTGAACACAGAAAACAGTTGCTTACACTTGCATTAGGATAAAACTTGGAGCTATCTGGATCCTATCAGCCTAATGAACATATTGCTTGGTGACACCTGAAGTAATCTGTAGTAATAAGTCTATAAAAGGACCAAGGAGGGGAACATTTTAAACCAAACACTATTCCCATGTCTAAGATGGTGCTTCTCCAGGACCCAGAGAAAATGCTGACTCTTCTGAAAGTCTTTAAGTGCCACACCTGATCCCATGTCTTAAACTCCCCAGCATTTATTTTCATCCAATTCTGTAAGTTCTCCCTCTTCAAAGCACCTGATGAAGTGGGATATTCTCCCATGAAAGCTCATGCGATAAATAAATCTGTTAGTCTTGAAGGCTGTGTTCACACGGCACTTTTGTTTCGAAACAAC